>JAOTRH010000022.1:12958062-12976697 GCA_034768845.1 Heliamphora exappendiculata
TGCAGGACTCGATTTGCAAATTCCATTCATGTTGTTTCTGTTATTTCATTTTCCTGTAATTTCAGATTACTGTAACTGGTTGAAAGTTAATAAAGATGTATTTTCTGGATCGCTGAACATGTAATTTTATTATGCCGTTGGATTATCTCCCAACATAGGTTAATTATAGAATTGGAGGAGAAGAGTTTTTTTTCCTCTTTCTTCCTGTTGGATAGTTTGATATATAATGTTAGGTTTATTTTCTAGCAACTTAAGCTTTTAGAACAATTAGTGACTTAACATGGTATTAGAGTTTTGATTTCACGAGCTTTTGGGTTCAAGTCTCGTCATGTGTTCTCTTGTTATGTTTGTTATTGAGCATTCTGTGTGTTGGTGCACCTATTCAGTTTGTTCGCTTCTCTACGTGCGAAATAAGGTCGCACGTGATGGAGAGTATTAGATAGCCTGATATACAATGTTGAGTTTATTTTCTAATAGCTTAAGTTTTTTAGACAATTAGTGGCTTAACTAATTAGTTCGTCCTTTTACTCCCCTTTGTTTTAGTAGTTTTTGCTCTGGAATTTGGGGTGGGGTTGTTGTAAGGTAAGATCCTACTTCTTACATATGGGGTCCTGCCTAATAAGTTTGTCTTTTACTACTTTGTAGTGAAGGCTTCTTAGCAAATGTGTGTATCTGATAAGAAAGTTGCAGTGGACTTGTTCAGCACCAAATAAAACATGTCTGAAATTAAATGGAGGTCCATAGATTTTAACTTATAAATTATGCCAATAAAGTACGGAGTGATAGGGTAGCCGTTGATTGGCTTGAAAGCCGCTATCCTATTTAGAAACCTCGGGCTAATCCCAATGGCCCGACGCGAACTAATAAACCCTTTTAATCTAATAATTGTCGTCGGTAGTTATCTAATTTATTTATGCTATTTTCTGTTATTAGAATTTTATTTAGTTTAAGATTCTAGATATTTTTTAAAATAAGATTTTAGTTTATTTTCTTTTTATTAGGATTCTAGATTATGTATTGAGGGGAATTGAATTAATAGAAGAGTTGAGCTTTAAGACAAAAGCCTTGAGTTAGGGTTTTGACCATTGTGCACTATTTATCCATCATCATCATCGGTCATCCCCACTGTGTGCTGCATCACAGAGTCTTGATTTTTGAATTGAATTTTGTATACATGACTGAGCTTGGTTTCTTCACATCAAACTAATAGTTTAAGAACACACAAAGTTCATATGGAAGTATGAGGAGCGATTTTATGAACTTAAAACAATGTTTTTTGTTAGTGTCTTGCTGGGCTCTATTGTGAAGCAGCTTAGAAACAGAATGGTCTTCTTAAGTTTAGGCTGGCATTGGCACGTGTTTGTGAGGGAGTGGTTATCTTTTCTAACCAAGTTTTTGTATTGTAATTCAGTTGATCGTATTAATGCAGAACGACACCTTCCTAGCTCAAATAGCAGTTATGAAAATTTTATTTCCATGGGCAGAGGCAATGGTTGTAGTTGTTAGTGTTAAAATAGGAAAATCATATGATAATTGGGAACCACGTTCATTTTTCTTGATAAGCTTTGTAGAATGGTCAAGGCCAAAGAAAGTGATTATAGTCAGATCTTATAATTCATAAGCTAGACTGGTTAAAATGATCTAGTGCGGAACCTAGGTTTTAGGATTTGAATTTTAACATTTATTTTTTATGAACATTTTTAATATCTTTTAGAATTGTACTGCAAGCTGGGCCTGTATAGGGTTCTCTTCATAATACAAGGAAAACTTAAGAAGCAATTGCTTAGGATTCCTGTAATTGTATTTGGTGCCTAAATAGGTTAATAGTAACTTAATACCAACTGCATACAAAACTAGGTATGTAAGGTCTGCCTTCGTAGTTGCTATGTGGTATAGAAATTTGAATGGTTGGCAGATATAAACCCAAATGCTGTGCTACTTGAAGGCTACTCATTAGTTTCTATGTTCAGTTAGATTTTGTCTGTAGTAGCAGTGTTTAAGATGATTGCTACTTCACTTTTGGTATTTCTTAATTATTTCACTTGATATGCAATTCTAGGTCTGCGAACATGCATTTTTTGTTCTCCCCTGTTTATGCTGAGAATGCTCCAGCGAGGCTTCCTTTTCAGGAGTTTGCAGTTGGGATGGCCATGAAAGTGGGCCATGTTTTGAAATTGTTTTTGTGCCTTAGTTTTGTAGTAACCGTTTGGCTCGTCATCATACCCTTCATACATTTTGGATGTAGCGATTGGCATTTGTGAGGAGTTTTCGCGAAGCACTAAGACTTTTCTGGAGTCATATATCTACTGCAGTTATTCTAACTGACTGTCTGCACGAGTTCCTGCTCTCTCCAAGCATTGTGTTTATTTTTCTCGGAGCCACTTCATTGAGGGACTACTTCAGGCATTTACGAAAAAATTGTGGCAGGATGCTGGCAGAGAAGATTAAGGGGATAGAAATGGTGCTCGTGCTGGAAGAAGACCTCCTGGACCAACAAACAGTTTTGGAGTCACGAGGGTTCTAAGTAAATAGGAACAAAACTGAAAAAAGTACATAAGGGTACCCTGGTAGAACCGTAGAATAATATTTGGAATATAAGTCTAAGCTATAACATGAGTATTAATAGTAAAGAAGAAGCAAAAATTCAAAACCAAGAGATACTTAAGAGTGAATATTTTCCTTATCTAAGTTCGATTATTAACAAAGATGGAGAGATTGCAAATGTTGTAACCCATATAATTAAAATTGGTTGGCTTAAGTGGAGGGGTGTTTTTGGTATTTTATGTGATCGACAGATGCTTACAACATTAAAAGAATAGGATAACTATTAGACTATCAATTTTATATGAGACAGAATGCTGGGTTGCTAAGAAAGATCATATAAATAAGATGAGTGTTGCTAAAATGAGAATGTTAAGGTGCATTATATGGTAAGAATAGAAAAGATAAAATTAGTAATTAAAAAATTTATGGAATGGTAAAGGTTGCACCATTAGAGGATAAGTTGAGAGAAAATAGATTGAGGTAGTTTGGACACATACAAAGTATATTAGTTTATGCAGTAGGAAAAAAAAAGTGACAAGATTATGGGTAATAGCAACACTAGGGGAAGAGATAGATCTAAATTGACATGTGATGCCATATTAAGAAAATATATGAACTTATTGAATTAATTGAAGATATACCCCTTAAAAAGCAGAATAGTATAAAATGATTCATATAACTGATCCTAATTGATTAAGATAAAGCTTAGCTTAGTTTGATTTGGTCTGATTTTAAAAGTGTTTTCACTGTAAGTCTCTCATTGTATTCTCATCTTCGACCTACTTTCATGCTTTCAAATAAGTTATACCATACTATTTTGATTTAAATGTTTTGAAATTGAACCGCACTGCCGGTAAGAGGTTCATGAATCCTGCATTGAAATTCAAATATGGGGATGGACATGATTCAGGAATGAGGCTGTGCCTAGGCTTTACTTAATAATATGGTGTTCACGATTCATTAATTTTCAATGCACCTTAAATGTAAAAAGTTGTACTCAATAACATTCATTAATTTCCAATACAGGTGCACGTATTTGCACGTACTTTCAAATTTAGCTTACAACTTTAACCAATAAAGATTACAACTTTAACCAATAAAGAGAACATACAGCATAACAAGTATAGTTGGATTGGAGCTCAGAATTATGTATCTTTATTGGTTTCCTATATAATCTATATACATGGATTATGTTTGGTGTACATTTGTCAGACTTTGGAGATAACAGTTCAAGGTAATTAGTCCAACAGTGTGTAAGAAGAGAGACTTCTAGTGGGAACATATACTTTGATATTACGTTGATTAAGTTTTTTTTTTATTATTATTATTGAAATAGAATCATTTGTTAGTGTTTGTCATCCAAATTTAGTCCATAAATTTGGGAAAAGACGGAGATACAGAGAATTGGAGGATAAATTGATTATTATTTGGTGATAAATCCAAGTGAGAACATTGCATGCATTTTTGTAAAATTGTCCATAGTAATGTATATATAAATTCAAAATAAGGAAAGATCAAATCACACTTTTTTCTTAAATTAAGAAAAGGTCAAAGCACAACTTTTGTCTTGAGTTCTTGTTCTGTCTACTATATATATATATATTGGTGCTACTAACCACCGTTCATTGGGCGATGAATAACAACACTTGGGGGTTGAACTCTTGATGGTAAGAGTTCAATTTTCAATGTTCTTATCCACCCTGCCCACTGGGTGATCGTTGGCTTTATTTATATATATATTCAAAATAAGAAAAGGTCAAATCACACCTTTTTCCTAAATTAAGGAAATATCAAATCATCTTTTTTGTCTTAAGATGCTGTCTTGTCTGCAAACTATGTGTATATATCAATTCAAAATAAGGAAATGCCACATCACACATTTTCCCTAAATTAAGGAAATGCCACATCACACCTTTTCCCCAAAAAATAAGGAAAGGTCACAACATACATTTTCCCTTAAATAATGAAAAGAAATTGTACTTTTTCCCTAAAATAGTGAATTATGTTTGGGCATTAGCTTAATCCTAGGTGTAACTTAACTAAATCCTAACTAAGATCCTAACAAATCCATGTTTAAGTTCCTAATTGGATTCCTTTCTCTTAAATTCTAACTAAATCCATTCCAACTCAACTAAGGGGCATTTTTGGCATTTTAACCTAATTTCCTCTGTAAATAAGAGAGAAGATCCCCCCTCCCCTTACTCAAAATATCGGCAGAGAGAGAGAGAGAGAGAGAGAGAGAGAGAGAGATCACCACCACTTCTCAACCATTGCTATAAGTAAGTGTTGAGACAAGTTCTTGCACATTTAAAGTGTTCTTAAATTCTTTGTTGAACGAAGCTTTAGTTAGCCTTCTATGTAATATGATTTTTGTGCGTGGCATTTTCATGAGTTCCTAACATGGTATTGATGTGCTTAGCCTCTACTTTTAATGTATAATGTGTATTTGGTAAATTGCATTCATGGACTAACCCTTGGGAGCTTGAATCAAAGTTTTTAAGTTTGAAACTTGAAGAATTCTTGTCTTCCCATGGACTTTTGGAATTTTCTGGGGAACTAAACATTATTGGGTTTAAGTTCTGTTTTAACTGGGAGTTCATTTGTGCGTGTTTAGCATGTATGGTTTTTGGTGGAGCCTAAAATGATTTTTTATGCCTCAAACAAATCCTTAAACTTTCTCCTCCTAGTTTCTGCAGAGACAGCCATGTTTCAGGAATTTTAGAAAAATCCAGAAAAATCTCCTTGATATGAGCTTTATGTCAAAAGATATATTTATGAGTTAGCTTTCATCTAAAATTTATTTTAACTCAGTCGGTCAGGTGAATTTTCATGAAAGGTGTTTTTCCCTAAAGGGGTCAAATTTCAGAGTAGTTCGGTTGTGGCAGTGGTACTCCCATTTTAGAAACAAATTTTGATGTTGAGTCTTCCATGAAAAAGTTTCATAACAGGTTCATCTATCACCATGTAAAATTTTATAACTTTTTGAGAAAGGATAGTGTTTTAATTGATTTTTTTAAGGAAAATGAATCTGGAATATCGGTTTAAATGAATAAAGTTCGCTTATCTATGTTCCCAAGTTACCTAGCCTTGAGAAACCTGTTCTTAGCATTTATTTGTAATGTGATGATCTTGATATGTCATATAAATGGTGGAGAGAGCATTGCATTAGTTAAGTTTTGACTTTGACACATACTTGAACTCAGAATCACGGATGGTGAAAACATAAACACGACTTGAAACCGGGGTTTAACACGGTATGGCTATGCGGCTTGCGGTTCTTTGAAATGGTTGATGGAACTTCTTAATTCTTATGCGAAAAGCTTTCTATAAATGGAAACTTAGTAAGAAAGTGTTTAGGGCTTCTCCTAGTGGTTGTTTTTGTGACGACGCTAACCCTAAGATGGCATGGAAGGGTATTCGATTTCGAGCCCTCTTGGGGATTTCTGGTGGAGCACATTGTAAAGACAGAAGAGCAGGAATCGGGATTGTCGTTAGAGATGATAGAGGTGTATGTGTGGCGGCCTATGCAAAAAATAATCTAGGCTGGATGGCGAGTAGTGATGGAGCAGAATGCAGGGGTGCTTTGGTAGCACTAGAATTGGCAAAACGTTTGGGTCTAAGAAATGTGCATTTGGAGGGTGACTCACTAAACACCATCGGGGAAGTAAATGAAAGAGATGAAGATTTATCAACTGTTGGGAGCATAGTGGAAGCAATCAAGCAATTGGGTTGTCTATTCAACACCTTTATCTGCTCACACGTCCGTCGTCTGGGAAATGTTGTGGCGCACGCTCTATCCAAAACTTCCCTGAATTTGGAAGGCTCTTAAATATTGAGCCCTCAAATCGGGCTCTGCTGGTTTATGACAATACCCTTTTGTTAGTTTCTTGATGGTTTTTCTCCATGTCTTTGTTTTCCCAGTTTTTATTTATTTATTATTATTATCAAAAAAAAGAAAGAAAAGGAAACAGCATCATTTTACTATCTGTTCTTGCATCTTCTTTCTGACATATAAACCTTTTTTTATGTTTATCTTGCTTGATCCAATTAAATATTTCACGTACCATATTTATCTAATTCAAACACTGACACATGCCAAGTTTGGTTATTCCGTGGTTTGTGTGTTCAACCAATTGGTTTGGTTAGTTTGCATATACATTTGTAAAACTCTCTATTTGCTTATCTTATAAATATCTTTTTCATATATATATATATAGATATATATATATATTTTACTCCCAAGCTTATATGCCATGCCATCAAATCTTTTTAATAGTGCATATTTTGAATGCCTTTTCTACGGAATACGATTCTTACTTTGTTTTCAACCTTGAAATGAAAACCAAAAACTTCAAATGAAATTTCACAATTCATTGATAACTTTGTTTACTAAATAATATTCCGTAAATGTATCTCTAAATGATCACACCACACCAATTCTAAATTCTATAAATTCCTTTGGCTACCAATACTATTTTAAATATATAATTTGCTTATGTTTATAGAAGATCCCGTGCAGTTGAAATCTAAGGTTTCTGGTTTGTTGTGCTTGTAGTCAGCTAGCCCAAATAATGGTTGATGCTGACTGCCTTTTTATAGGAACTCAGTAATAACCTTTCTTTGCTCTATTTTATGACTTAGTCATTGCTAAACTTTAACATTCCTATTCTTTAATTCATTTCTTTGCTCTTTCGTTGTGCACTTACTGCAGGCGTAACAAATAACCCTAAGTATTGTCAAATTTGGAGAAAGATCAGTAATGCCACCCTAGTTTTGACATTTATTGTTGTTGCTAATCAATCTAGCTACCTTCTTCAGATTTCTATTGCCATACTTGGTTGTTGGCAGTTTGATCTTGAACTTGAAGAATATTGCCAAATAAACTTTTGGAATACAGCTGTCTCTCTGTCTTTCAAAATTCTGTTCATTTACAAATCCGAACAGTATGTTTAGATTAGCTTTTTTAAATCATGCAATCATATTGGTTATTGGTATATTCGATCTGTTTGGTGGGGACATTTAAGTTTATGTTCTCTTGGCTGTTTGGCTGTGCTACATCAGTAGATTGAAGTGCTTGATGATCTATTTATATGATACCTTCCTCATCATAATGGTTATGAACATATTCTTTTGGGTAGATTCGTAGCTACAATATTTTTCCATGTTAGAGTCTTTTTGGATTTTTGCCTTTTCATCACTCCCAACCAAAAACGAAATTAATAAACATTTTATTTTTTTCCAGTTATTGGTTCTTAAGGTATTCTTTATTTGTATTGTTGTCTGCATTTATTCAGGAGAGTATTCTCAGCTGCCTGCATTCATTCCCTCTAATGGTTGATGCACCTGCTAAGCCTCTGAACTTTGCTGCCTTAATTTTGCAATTCAGAGTTCATTTCAACAGTGAATTGTGGGAGAATAATTTAGTTCCGCTTAGATAATTATGCCAATTCATGAGCACACTTATTAGGATTTGATGGTTTCTTTTAACTTTATTCTCATTAATTTAGACTCTTCTCTTCTTATTTATTTACATATCTGATTAGAATGGAACGACGCTTGGAATTTATTGTAACATACATTTCTAAAAACTTATGTGCAGATCTATGGTGTTATGCATTCTCACACTATGCCAATTCTAAATTGTACTGCATTTCTTGACAGCCAATATTATTTTTAATACATTATTTTTTATGTTAATGAAAGTTTATTTCATTAAATTTTGTATTGGGCACTTGATGGCGACCCTTGGATGCCGCTTTCTCCCTAGGACAAGAACTAGTTCATCAGTTCACTTGACATCCAAGGGATGCCGCTTTCTCACTAGTACAAGAATTAGTTCATCAGTTCACTGGACATCCAGCTACCACAATGCCCTTAGCTGTTGGACATGATGCCAAGTCACAATGTTCACCATTTGTTCCCCACCAATTTATGACTTTATTTTCCATTCCAACTGAGCAGTATAGCAGCACTGCCATGAAAGCCACCCCTGCATCCAGAGCTGCTGAAAGAATGTAATTGTATTTTTGCCACCACTGCTTTCGGTAGCGAAAGATGAAAAAATTGAAAATTGTTCCAACTACGATCCAAGCATTGTAATTTACTGGTGTTGCTGGCGGCATGTAAGCGGTTGCTCCCAAAAGGACCGGAAGGTTAATGAGAGGAATCCAGGATTGGTTCGGAAATGCCTTGTGGAAGAGCCAAACCACAATTGGTCCCACTGCACCTCCAAGAAAGAACCAGTTCATGGAACTGTAGTTTCCGAGGCTTCCAAAGATGCGTTTAGGCCCGACTAGACCCCATATAACAGACGCGTTGAAGAAGACTCGCTCACCGGGGCATGTCCAGGGACTGTTGGGTGGAAGGAGTTCATCCTGGCATATGTTTTCAATGGAGTTGAGCAGCCACCATGCGACTGCCATGTTTGTGGTAGCCGCAATAATGGCTCCTATGAACTGTAATGTAGACGCCCAGATCTAAGAGTGCGGAAACATATACAGATTGTACCAATGCAAAAATGTCACAAATACTTTGAAAAAGTAAAACAAAAAGGGGAAACCGTCTCAGAATGATTTGTTGAACAATAAACCATTCCAAGTTTGGGTGAAGCCAATCTGTTTATAATTAGTGTTAATACTCCTACCACTCTAACTTTTCATTGGGGGATGTATTGCATTTAAGGCTTTAACCCCTTGTGAATGTTAATTTAAAAATATACATATTTTGGGAGAGGGTTGGGGGTGGTGAAAGGAGGGGGTGGCTGGCTAATGCCAGGAGAAGCAAGTCTCAAAGGTATTAATTATTTTTCAGTATGGATTTAATTAAATCAGTTTTTTATATGAGATTTCTTCTTTATGCAGGTCACCAAGTTGTGGGTTTTCATTACAATGAAAGGTATTGATTTTGGTTTAATGCATATGATCAAATTTGTCTCCAATCTGTTATTTCGTTTCCTCAATTGTCATTTATTTCTCCTAAGCTTTAGTTCTTCACTTTATGTCATTTTCATGGTATGTGGGTTCTTTTCTGGCATGTCATCTATTTCTGGGTTTGTGATATTATATGACATGGTTCTGAATGGTCTTCGGATTTCAGAAATTTTTATTTTTAGATTTTCTCGCATACTGTGCACAATACACACCACCACATACTCGAACCACTATTATCCTTTCATTTGTTGTTAGTGGTTGTTGGATGCTGCATGTGCTAAAAGGCCAAGAGTTGTGGCTTCTTTTAAGGTAAAATAGTGGCTATCACTTTGTACATACTTAGATATTCCTTATTAGGCACAGAACTTCACCTCTATGAAGCTCTTTGGGCAATAACTGACTAGAAGAACTTCACATAATCATTCTGTACAATAATATGATATTCCTATTCTCTACAAAAATATGGTAATAGTTTATTAGACATTCATGTGCTAGAGTATAGGGGCTGATTTTTGGACTTCTATGGGGTTGTCAAAAGTACCCCAAGAGCATGCTATAATTTTGTTTGTTAGGGTTTTCATTAATCTTTAATTTTCTTATTCTGGTTGGGTTTGGAATTAGGTTCGTTTTGGACCTTTTGGTTGGGATCAAATTGTGATGGGAGTGCCTTTAGGCACGGGACATCCCTAGTATATATAATGATAAGTGGTAGATGTTATATTTGTAGGGGAGATATTGTGTACCTGAACTAAGAACATTGATCTTGGAGGGATCTTCATGTAATGTCCCAGCTTGAAATCATTGAGGAAACCAACAGCCTGAGCCATGCTCATATAACCATAGGTTTTGAAGCATACATTAGCTATTGGCCTTCCTGGATATATAATACCCATGATATATTCTGTGATTATGTTCAGCCCTGGTGTCTGTATAAAAACATCAGAACATTAGATGGACAGGAAACAGATATTACATTGATGTCAAGGAAAAATCTGTGTGTTAATGATTGTTAGATACTAGAAAAAAAAGCATAATAAAATGTAAGGTTCATATAATTATGGTTTGTGGTTTATATGTATTTAGATTGGAGTGGAGGTATGGGTCTACTAGGAACCCAATTTGTATAGAGTTTATAATTATATTGGAATTAGGCTTTTAAAGGTTTGCTTATAATAGGGATCCTATGAGGGGAGAGAAAATTAAGGGGTAGAGATGTTGGGAGAAACGGAAAAATACCAAGAGCACTTGAATGACCTTTGAGCGGGAGAACATGATTGGTTTCAGGGCTTGGGGTTTGGGGTGTTGGGCTTTTGGGTGTTTTTTGTGTGTACATGGTTGTGCTTTCATTTGTGTTTGAAGATTGGTGATTAAATCCCAACATTGACTTCTCATGCTATGAAGTTAAGAAGCACAGACACTTTTACGAAGGATGCATTCATGTCTTAGGATGCTTTTTAAACGTGTTTTATTTAAAAAATTAAATTTATAATGTCATACATTTTTTTGATACTTGACAAACACTTTGACGATACTTCTTGAACTCTCCAAAATGACATGAATTTCTTTATAATAATAATGTTTTGCATTTTTTGAAATGCGAATTTGCACATTAAATATGTTTTAAAATATTTATAAGCTGACATATATAAATTTTTAATTATATTACTGATATATTTTGTATATTTTCAATTATTAGTGAATAAATTAGTTACGTATTTGACATATAATAAATATATAAAATATAATATTTTAAACATGTCATAGACGTGTCATGTCCTAACTTTTTTGGAAATTAACGTGTCAGCGCATCCGTATTGTGTTGTGTATCCGAGTATGCTACTTTGCTGTGAAGTAAGCTGGGAATGAAGGGGACAAAAGTGTCTGCTAAGGTACCTGATTTGTTGTGGCAGTTATGATGCTGATTGGAAGGGTGAAAATGAATGCGATAAGGCTAGCAAATAGGAGTCCCCACCATGGCATCTGAATCTGGTCGTTCAAGAAGATGCAAAGTACAAGAGAGATCGTAAGTGTCACTCCAAGCAATGCGTAAAACCACCAAGAAGGTATGTCCTCGTATTTCCTCATCATTCTTGTATGGACATCTTCCTTACCCTTATATGAAGCACGAAATCGTTCGTAGATCTCCCTGTGGAACATGATGTCATTTCTTATCAAAGTTTCAGGACATCTATAAATGGGTATGAAAGTGTTTTTATATCCTTTGATCACTTGATGGCATGTTAATATCATTAAATAACTTTAAAATGTGGAATATTGAGAGTTCATAAAAAAATGGTGAATGGGGTCCCAAGACACAGCACGAGTTGTTGTGCTTCAAGATGTTGTTACTTTTTATATAATTTTGTGATTTGAATTGTTCATATTGTCACACAAAAAAATCAGATTTATTGAACATCGTTAGTCACATGATCTGATCATATTCGTATTTTTTTAAAAAAATGAATAGTGCATTTTTTTTAGAATAACCAATTAAACAAAATGTGATTAGATCATATGGCTAACTATGTCTAGTGAATCTGATTTTTTTTAGTGAATAGAGTACTCAGCGAGATCTACAATATGAGCAGTTAAATTATAAAATTATGTAAAAGCTGAGTGCCATTTTAAAGCACAACGAACCCTGTTGTGTCCAAGGAAAACCCGTTCCCTTAAAAATGACTAAAATGCAGTTTTTAGTGGGAGAAAGCTCTAGTGGTATTTGAAAGCAAAACAACAGAAGTGCCATAATGTTTTTGTTGGCATTGTAATGATTAAAAATGCATAGGAAAATAGAAGAGATAGATTGTGCAAAGATAATTTGCTGTATATTTTCATGATTACCTAACTCGGTTTTTGCCTATAAATCAAATAACCATGTATTCTTTCATTTTTTGGGGCCATTGTTGTATGGTATATCAACTTGGAGTTAACCCAAGTGAGTCTTACAAGTATCTATCGCTACTCTGAAAATTGAACCCTTCTATCGTGCCGCGCTTGTATTTTGACTTATTTTTCGGTTATATCCAATTTGTAGCTGTCAAATTGGATATAACTGCAGCTCATAAAAGTGTGCTAAAACACAGTTTTAATGATGTATTCATGTCTTGATGTTGAAATTAATATCATGCCTAAGGTCATCTTTGGGTAAGGAATACTGTACCTTCCATAGAAGATGGCAACGTGCGTAAACGTGGATGCTATCGTAGCAAAACCAAAACCATAAGTGAGCGCAAAATACATGCTCAAATGTATCCTTCCGTTCTTCTCATACTGAACCAAATCTAGATCAAACTTGTTGTTCACAATTGCTGATATGTTGTAGTTCTGACCTTGGTCCGTGAATAAGTGTGAGGAGAATATGGGAAATTTTTGAGCATCGTACAAGTCTAGTCCCCAGTAGGTTATGGGGATCACAATCCACACAATCAAGACATACCCCAGGAAAATATTGACAATGGAAAAGAAAGGGCAAATGAGGGGGCTGAACAAGAAGGATGCAACCACACTCCAGTCGAGTGTTAGAGCTCCTAGTCCGAGACCTGTCATGCCCGATCCGATCTGCTGGGCTTTCACCGAATGGGAGAAAGCCCAGCAGACCCATGAGATGCTGCTGAGTGTTGGGAAGAGGTATCCTGGGACCAAGTACCAGGAAAAGCTGCAAACTAGTGCAATTACAAAGAACTTTGCTCTTGACATTCGTTCCTCGTCTTTTTCATGTAAAGCCCTGCAAAATTCAAATTCAACATTTCCCCTTGAGGTTAGTGACTAATGTGGAGCACATGTATCAATAACCTTTTCTTCTTCTTGTTGTTTCCATAGTTACGTTGATATTTGGGTTGCACATTTAGCTTCGAATACTTGATGGTTTGTTTATTGAGGAAAAATATTTAATAGCATGCATGTTTTGATTGAGGATGTTGAGATGAACCAGTGGCTTAGTTAGGAGGAGAGTTGGAAGCTTAGTTAGGAGGAGAGTTTGGAAAATAATTTATGTATATATAAAAGAATTGCATAAAAGAATGCCACCCGGGTTCAAAAGGGAGAGAATAAAAACTCCCAACAAAAGCTGGCAAAAGCTACCACTACAATCCGTAAGAACACCAAAACACAAGCAAAAAGAAACCCTACAAAACCCTGCACAAAATCACAGAAATAAAGACACTATGAAGTCAACTGTTTCCTCGTTTGAAAAAGTGAGTTTGGAAAATAATGCTTTCTCTTGATGGGAAAGTGAATTTGGAAGCCCCTGTCATATTTAGTGAAGGCTAGTAACTGCATAATAGGATCTTGTGTGATGTTTCTGCTTTCTAATAGTCGGGAAGAAATTGATCAGAACGATGGAAACATTTTTTAAAATTTTATTTGTAATTGACCATTTAAGAGTTGGTTATGTCAAACTGTTAACAACTATTTCATCTATAAGATCAGGTTAGCTGCCTCGCAAGTCGAGGCAAATAGACTGCCTTGAACTCCAAGTTGCAAGAACATGCAAGGAGAGCCAAGTGCACAATTTAGCTATAAACAGGGGCGACAATACTTAGAAATTTGTGACCACCTTGAATAAAGATTAGGAATAGTATTAAATTGTTAGTAGGCATCTCATTTGAATGTGTTCTTTACATGAATAAAGAACAAGAAAATGATTCAAAAGGCAAGGACGAATCAAGCGGCAGGTGGTGGTTAAGGGCGACCGCTGCCCCCAAGGTTTGGAAAAATGTCATTATTATAGTAGAGTATTAATTTTGAATATTCTAAAACTATATAGGTTTGCCTCCTTGAAATTTTATTGCTTATAGATTTATCTAAACTTGGTTAAAATTTTGCTCATAAGGGGGGGTTAATGTGAAAATGGCGCTATCTTGTGGACAAATAGGTCCGCATTTTATGCTTTCCAAAACAATTAGGTTATATTTGGAGCTTAAGTTTTTTGATGCTATCTTGTGGTAAAAAATTTAGGTTATATTTAGGTTATACCAAAAATTTATTTTTGGTACGAATGTTAATAGAGATGATGAGTATAACTTTTTCGTGCTTATTGTTAGGGTCTCTTCGAAGTTTGAATCATAAATTTATGGAGGAATTGACCAAGAGGAGATAAAAATAATTGGAAAATCGAAGTAATAAATTTGACTTCTTTTATCTTTCTCTTGATTTTTTTTTTCTTTATACTAAGAAAATGAGAAAAGTATTTTTGTTAGAAATTCATTTTTTTGGAGTCATTTCCATGGGAGTTGAAGGAGTATCTCATTTTTTTTTTTTTTTGGAACGACATCTCATTTCCCTTTTCAGTTCTCACCAATATCTTGGAAAAGGAGCTCGGGGTTAGTGCCTTTTGAAGGGAAAATTATTAGACACTCTCAGAGTATTATGTAGATGATGTCACGTGATACTTTTAATAAATAAATAAATGCAACTTACAAAATGTGGGTCACATTTTGTCTCTTAACAATTCAATAAAGGTGAGTCATCATGTCATTATCGTAAAATTTATCGCTATTATATTGAATGTGAGTACTACGTGAACTTGCCACATAGTACTCCAGGACCATCGAATAATTACTCTTTTTGAAGACCTAGAGAAACATTGCTCATAAAGTATGTTGGTCGCTTTAGCGTCATTCATTTTTGGGATTAGTTTATTTGGTTGGTTAATTATTTATATACTCCTTAACAAGACACGTCGAAGCAAAGCAAGTCAAGACAAGTTCGTTATTCGTGGGGCTAATCTCGAATATATTTTTATGGTATGAGCTACTCGTCTTGAAGTGCACGCTGAGTCAATTATCTTAGCAAAAATTTAAATTAATCGGGCATATGTAGTTATGTAATCAAGAAACATTTATTTATTTGTTATTTTTTATATTTTTATTTATCGCTCATTTTTTAAGATAAATATGATTCTGTCACATGACTATCGATTCTCAATCATCTTGATTTCTGCATGAATGTGATTCACTTAGCGAGCATTAAAGCTCTGTTTGTTTCGATGAAAAATATTTTTTAAGTGTTTAGTTGCGATTTTAAAAATGAATGTGTTAATGGATGTGGTAGTGTTAGTGTTAGAATTGAATCACTAGCGGTGATCCTCGACCCTCGACTCTCGAATCTTAAACCTTCAACCCTTGAACTCTAAGCCTTAGCCCTGGTCTTAGGCCCTTAATTCTGAGACCCAAAACCCAAAATCCCTGAATCCTATTTCTTGACCTCCAATCCAAGATTTCAAACCCCAGAACTTTAAATTCCGATCCCAAACTCGCAGACCTCAAAATGCGTGCCCCCAACACCCCCAACACCACCCCTCTGCCACCACCTCGTTCACAATCACTAGCACCACTATTGTAAAATAACTTATTTATTTTTTTACGTATATTAATTTTGGTCTTATAAAATAAGATGTTTTACAAAAATAATATTTTACGTTGACTTTTATCAAATTAAATACTAAAAATATATATAATAACGTCAAAACAAATAGAACCTAAACTATAAACAATTTAAATAATAAATAAATATACGAGAAAGACTACCAGCCCCGCACGTTAGTGTGTTTGAAGTCACGACACCAATCTTAGATTCTAAGAAAAGTAAAGTTGGCGTGAAATGACCCAATTGTCCATCGGGACCATCACCATCAATTAGCCCCCCAAAAAGTAACTGTAGGTTGACACTTTTCTGTAGCCCTACTACGTTTTGAGGTGTTATTTGTTTTAAATAATCAGACTCCTTGATTTAAAAAAGCTTTATTTGAGATAATCAAAGACTTGTTTATATTATATTCTTATTTAATAACGTTAGACAAAAAAATATTTGGGATTAGTCATTTTTAGCCCTGTTTGGGCTAATTTTTTGTTTATTTTTGGCTTTTTTTGAATTTTAAAAAAAAAACATTTTGACTATTTTTTAAAATTTTTTTTAGACTGTTTTAATGAGATGAGCTCAAAAATTAAAAACTTAGATTAAAAAGTAAAAAAAATTCATTAAATCCAAAAACAAGCAATATAAAATTAGGGATTTTGACTTATTTTGTCTTTTTAAAATTTTGTAATATTTTAAACAAAACAATTACTTTTTTTAACTCATTTCGATAATAGAGTTATAAAATATAATAATTTAATCAAACGATAAACAAAATATTAAAAATAAAAATAAATTAATAAATAAATAATTATCCCAAATGAGATCATTGTTTATTAATAAGAAGATAACGATTGACCATTGTTTATCGACTCGTTTTAGGTGATTTAAAAATCATTAATTGAGATACATGCAATTTTATGGGAAAGTGATTAGCGGAGCCAGAGTTGTTTTTTTTTTATAGCGTTGAAAAAAATTATAATTTATAATTAAAATAAAAAAATAATTATAGTTTGTAATAGAAATTATGAGTATTTAAAAAAATTTATAATTTATAATTAAAATTAATAATAGCAAGTTAAAAATTACTAACAGTAACTAAAAATTATTGCTAATAACTTTTAACTACCTGTTACTATTTTAAACACTTATAACTTCTACTATAATTTATAATTATTTTTACTTTTATTTCAATTAGAAGGTATAATCATTATTAAATATTTATAATTTTTATTACAATTTATAAACTATTAGTTTCAACAATGTTAAATATTATATTTATTTTTTGACCTGTTATGGTAGCCCAGCGATTTAAAGTATTCGCTGGGACCAGTCGTAAACTTATAAGTCTTGTGTTCGACTCCCGTTAAAAGCGTTCTGAATTAACTGATACCTATGATTGACGGGTAATTGCAGGTATACGAAAGTTTTACGCCTTAAGGAGAGTCTAAAAAGTCATGCCTTAAAGTGTTTATCCGTCATAAAAATGAAAATAAAAAATGTTAAATGCTACCTAAAAAGTAGTGATTTTGTCCAAATTTACTTGAAAATTTCATTAGCCAGGAGCGTAACAAAGCTGACGTGGTGGGTCCGGACCATTAAATAGTTTTTCCTTAGTTTGGTTATTGCATATTGTTTTAAGTTTTTTTTTAAAGAATTTCTCCATTGAATATCGTCATGAGTTGAAACTCACTTTAGTGGGGTCACCTGGGTATATTTTTATACGAAACAAACTTTATGTCATATTTGACAACTGATTTTAAATTAAATTAATTATTTTTAAAAAAAATTAAAATATGTTTTAAGTTTAATTTTTTAACCTAAACTTTTTACCTTTTTAATTATTGGCTATTATTCTTTTTGCCTTTTTATTTATTAACAGAAAATAATTATATATATATATTTAAAAAATATTATAATTTTTATTATACATATTTTTTTAAAAAAAATTTATATTTTTAAAATTTACTCGTTAAGATTTATCAAATAAAATCCCTATTAAATAAAAACAATTATAAAAAAATTTTTATGACTTTTGAGTTAAAATTACTTCAAGTCTAAGTTTTTGACTTATTATTTTTTAGCTTTAAGTTTTCTTACGATTTGCCAAATTATTTTTTTATTTATTTAACTTAAAATAACTTTAAATAAAAAGTTTAGTTTAAAACCAAATTTCCAAACAAAACCTTACTCAAAAAAATAATTTGAAATTAAAAACTATATAGTTCAATTGACACCAATCCTTACCAAGTCCAAGCTGTGAATGAGCTGTTAGAAGGGTCCACACACAGTTGCATGTGATCCCATGGATGGGATCAGCTCCCCCACTATATTCTATTTTCTCCTCTCAAACACACTATTTTCTGAATATAAAATGAGTTCATAATTTAAAAATTATTTTTTTTAGTTTTATAAAAAAATTTATTTATATAAAAATTTAATTTAATTAGACATCAATAAGTATATGCACAAATTAAATTATGTTATATTCTACTAAATGAATAATATTTGCTTAAAATAGACATTTTAAATTTAAGAGTAAATTATACTAACCTTCGATTAAATACAGTTAAATTCACTCAGACAAATTACATTTACACCCCTTACCGTTAATTACAGTTAACCAGCATTAATAAAAAAATTTAATTAACAAAAATACCACTCCCCTTCCCCTTTCCCTTCCCCCAATCTCTCTCTCTCTCTCTCTAAAAAATATATGACTAATTAAAATAAATAAATAAATAATTATAAATTTAATAATAAATTTTTTATAAATAAAATAAAATTATATTATCAAAATTTCTATTA
>JAOTRH010000022.1:12979006-13008947 GCA_034768845.1 Heliamphora exappendiculata
TTCGAAATTAATAAATTTATTTTAATTAAATAAATTTTTATAACCCTAAAAAATGTTTTAAAAATTTAAGTGGGAGAAGAAATTTATTTATAGATAAATCTCGTAGTCTCCATCACCAGTTTGTAGGTGATGCGATTAAACCCTACTTGTCGGCAGTATGGCTTTTCTTCCCAACAGACAGATTAATTTCGGTATTGCCAGTACAAATCTCTTTTAGGGATAATTCTGATAATTGTTAGTGTAGATCACTTCTCCAACTGAAGGGTTCATTGCGAAACGATTAATTTGGGATTAGGTAATGGTTAACACTTAAATGTATATAATAGTATCCTCTCTAACTAAGTCACTGCTATTATATACTGGACCGAAACAATATCAGCTATTTAATTTTACTTGGCATGGTCAGTTGCCTAGATAGTAAAATTAAAAAAAATTGGCCTGTTTGGTCTTATGAAGGGTAGTAGACGTCCTTCCAATGAGACATGCTATTATCAGGTTACCAGGCTACTAGCGAATTAATTTTAAAATGGTAGATGTAACCAAATTAAAATGAATTCAAAATTTTGCTCATCATAATTAACGTTTTTTTAATTATGAGATTCTCATGATTAAAATTGATTTCAACCCACTCGTTTCAATACTCAACGAAAACAAACTAACGAGACTGAATTTTGTTGACTGAAAATGTAATTTGGATATAACTTTAACTACAAATGGTATTCCTTCAATACTAAGAAATGTGTTTGTTTCTGAAAAAGGTTCTTCCTCTAGACCGAAAGGCATGAAGAAGAAAAGAGGTTCAGAAACAGGGGGACACGATTTTCAGGATAGTTAGTGGGTTACGGACTGGTGTGAAAAAGCCAAAATGTAGATGTTTTCACTGCAACTAGACTCGGTGCTGGAAAAAGTTATGTCCAGTATTTCTTAAAAGGCAGAACAAACAGGGTAATTTTTGTTCACTGGTTGTGGAAATGTATTTAGCGGTGTTATCTACTGGAACCTAGTGTGTAGATACGGGAGCCACTAATCATGTCTATAATTCATTGCTGGGGTTCCAAGAAACTCAACAACTTAGTGATAGAGAGATTTACCTGCATATGGACAATAGTACAAAGCTAACAACAGTTGTAGTAGGAGATGTCACTCTCAGTTTTGGTAGAGATCGAGTTTTAATATTGAGAGATTGTCTTTATGTACCTGCTATTAGAAGGAACTTAGTTTCTATTTTTGGATTGGTTAAAGACGGATATTTGGTTTATTTTAATAATTCTGTGGTTATTAAGGATAATAAACGGGTTATCTATTCTTGTACATTGGTGGATGATCTTTATATTATTATTGCAATCTCTCATACACTGTAACTAACTGAAACGAATAATACATTTATATTACCATTTAAGAGAAAGTTTCATTCTTTAATGAACCAAATGTTTCTTTGGCACTTACGCTTAGATCATATTATTCTAAAAAGGATAAACAGACTTGTAGCAGATGAATCTTTGAGTTCATTGGAAGTAGAGGCACTTCTAGTATGTGAATCTTACTTAGAGGGTAAGATTACCAAGAAGCCCTTTTCGGCCAAAGGCTATAGAGCTAAAGAACCGTTGGAGCTGGTTCATTATGTTGTATGTGATCCTATGACAATCCGGGTTAGAGGTGGCTTTAAGTACTTCGTCAGTTTCATTGATGACTACTCAAGGTATGGATACATTTACCTGATGCACCACAAGTTTGAATTCTTTAATAAATTCAAAAAATTCAAGGTGGAGGCAGAGAAGCGTCTGGGTAAAAGTATTAAATCACTACGATCAGATCGTGGTGGGAAATACCTCTTTAGAGTATTTAAGGACTACTTGCCATCAGAGGGGATTACATCCCAGTTGACTGCACGTGGCACTCCACAGCAGAATGGTGTAGCAAAAAGAAGGAATATGATTCCTATGGAGATGGTAAGGTCAATGATGAGTTATTCAGGTTTACCACATTTGTTTTGGGAACTCGCTTTAGAGACAACAGCTTACATTCTGAACATGGTACCTTCTAAGTCAGTACCTTTTACTCCCATATAATTGTGGACCGAGCGTAAGCCTAGTCTGAAATACATTCAAATTTGAGGGTGTCCAGGACATGTGCTGAAAGAGAACGCGGGTAAGTTGGTACCGAGAACAGAAGTCTGTTTCTTTGTGGGGTATCCTTAGGGAACGAAGGGTGGTCTATTTTATAATCCTAAGAATCAGAAGGTCATTGTTAGCACCAATGCCCGATTCTTTGAATAGAATTATATTATGGATCACAGGCCCAATAACAAAATTATTCTAGAAGAACTGAGAGGAAATGCCAATAGAACAGAAGAGAAACCACAAGTCACTAATATTCCATTACCTAGTCGTAGTGGGAGGATTATCGGGACAAGTGCAAATCAAGAACAGGGTGCTGATGCACAGGGTTTAGATTTTGCATAGCCTGTTACTGCTAGTACACAGACACAGATAGTACCTCGTCGTAGTGGGAAGGTTATTCATCAACCTGACTGATATATGTCCTTGGGAGAGTCTTTTGACAGGATCCCGACAGAACTAGATACCGAACCCTGTAACTATAATAAAGCACTAAAAGATAAAGATGCAAATCTTTAGCAAATGGTTATGAATTCAGTGATGGAATCTATGTATTCCAATCAGGTTGGAAAACTTATAAAATCACCCGAAGGGATAAAACCCATTGAATGCAAGTGGATCTAAAAGTAGAAGAGAGGAGTAGACGGGAAGGTTAAAGCCTTCAAAGCTAGGCTTGTTGCTAAAGGGTTTACTCAGAAAGAAGGGATCGACTATGAGAAAACCTTTTTGCAGGTAGCCATACTTAAGTCTATCAGGATTCTTCTATCCATTGTCGCACATTTTGATTACGAAATTTGACAAATCGGCGTCAAGACAGCTTTTCTTAACGAAAGTCATGACGAGTGTATCTATATGATACAACCAGACGGATTCATTACAAAGGGCTAGGGGCACATGTTGTGCAAGCTTAACAGATCCATTTATGGACTTAAGTAGGCATCGAGGTATTGGAACACTCGATTTGATCAAAACTTGATCATGCTATAATGTATTATGATTTTGATCAAAGTCTGGATGAGTCCTATGTGTATAAGAAGCGTGACGAAAGCGTGATGATCTTCCTAGTACTTTATGTAGACGATATCTTGCTCATCAGAAATGATGTGGGGGCATTATCTACGGTTAAAGTATGATTATCTGGGTAATTCGATATGAAGGTCTTGAAAAAAGCCAATCACATCCTTGGGATCAAGCTTGTGCGAGATCAAAAACAAAGGATGTTGAGCTTATCACAAGAAAAATATATTGATGATATCCTTGCTCATTTTAGCATGTAAGATTCTAAGAAAGGGTTTCTCCCTTTCAGGCATAAAACCACTTTATCCAAAGATTAGTGTCCAAAGACACTTGATGAGATAGAGAGGATGAATGTGGTTCCTTATGCTTCGGCAGTAAGAAGCCTTATGTATATTATGCTTTGCACTAGACCCGACATCTACTTTGCTATTGGCATGGTTAGCAGATATCAATCTAACCCTGGGTAGGAGCATTGGACTGCGATAAAAAAATATAATCAAGTACCTGAAAAGGACTAAGGATTATATGTTGGTTTACTAGGCAGACAGTTTGGTACCTTTGGGGTACACAGACTCAAATTTCTAGTCTTACAGGGATTCCCGTAAGTCTACCTCAGGATTTGTGTTTACCTTATGAGGTGGAGCTATAAGTTGGAGGAGTATCAAGTAGTCCTACATTGCTGATTCCATCATGGAGGCCGAGTATGTGGCGGCTTCTAAAGCAGCTAAGGAGGCCGTTTGGCTCAAAAACTTTTCGTTAGATCTAGTTGTGGTACCTTCGGTTCAGTCGGCTATTACACTTTACTGTGACAATAGCGGAGCGGTTGCAAACTCGAATGAGCCAAGGGTTTATAAGAAATGCAAGCATATTGAGCGTAAATATCACCTGATACGAGAAATTATATAGAGAGGTGATGTTGCTGTGACCAAGATTGCATCAGGAGACAACCTGGTAAATCCTTTTACAAAGAGTTTATCGGCTAAAACTTTTGATAGTCATGTAGAGGGCATGGAAGTCAGATGTATGGCAGCATAGTTTTGAGTATAAGTGGGAGATTATTAGAGTTGGTATACTGAAAACTATATTTTTAGTATTTAATTTAATTTTAATTAAATTAATTTTTTATTTTATGAAAATTTTTATGAGCAATGTATGTGTATCATTTATTTGATATGCTTAGATGTCCAATATTCTGAATAGTATTTAATTTGGTGTGTAGAGTACGGCTTACATACAAAAGATCAGATTTTAGGTTCTTGCAGAATATAAGTTATATGTTCACAGTTTAGATAGAAATGTACATACCATCGGTACGACTGCAACACAGAGTTTTAATAGGCATGTCTTGGTTATGGAGAACAGATAATAGCGTCGCCTATTGTTCCGACTCTCTGTGCTAGTACACTTTGTATGTATTAAACGGGACATTTGGGGTATTTAATTTTGTACTGACTATATAAAGTAATTCACACTCCAAGATTATTATGAATAGTGCTTATTCTCTTAATCTTGAAATAATTATTGATTTGCATATATTTAATATTCGTTTTTTTGATTCAGTAGAGGGTGCGATCTTATATGAGTCTATATTTCTGGTGAGGTGGATATCGGTACTATTTATATGGAAAATATTAATTATTGACGGAATCCACGTTAAGATAAATTGGGATTGACATACCCCCTTAAGGATGCATATAAGTTTTGACCGGGTCAAACCCTGCAAGTGGATTTAATTATTCGGCGGTCAAATAACTTAAGCAGAAAGGCTTAAGGAATATCAACATGCCGATTAAATTAAATTGTTAGTAATTAAATTTAATTGGTGAGTATCGAGAATCTTAATATGGGAAGAAATTGTAAGCATTTAATAATAGGAGCTCAATACAAGAAAATTTTGAGATTATGCATCAGAGTGCAATTATAGTTCTTTAGTGGTGTGAACTGTAATTCAGTGTTTTATGAAAATTGTAAAAATCGTTGTGTCTTTCCATAATTACAGAAATCACTGGTAGGTATCCGTATTCCACTGAAAGTCTTACTTATAATTACTCCACAGGTCCCTACTGTAGGCTTATATATATGCAGTAGGCTAAACTAGTTTTATATCATTAATATATCATATTTTGTCTTTCAAGACTAAATATATCGGTTTTTTGCTGGTACGAGTTCTCGATTGACCGTAACCCACACTACGTTCGAGGATTGCATACGAGAATACAGTAGAAGATCTGGTAGGAGCTTCAACTCAGAATTAAATCGTAGTTGAAGAACCGATCGACAAAAGGTATTTTTCTAAATTAACTTTGGTTGCACGGATTTTATTTTGATCGTTCAAACGTCAAAAGTTTTATCTGGAACCCGTTTCGGCGTTTGCCCGTTCAATTAATTTTTTACTGAAAATTATTTACAAAAATAATGATCTTTTCAGTTTTGCCACCTACAATAACTTGATTGGTTTGAGGACTGTAATTTAAATTTGTGATTAAATTAGGAAATTTGGGTTAAGCTCATGAGTTTGTTGTATGATTGATTGGAGGTTATAACTTATAGTTCACTTGTAAAAATTGTACGATTTATCAACAACACAAATTAGCTTATGGTTTTTTGGCATAGAATAAGTTCATGAATTGGTTACGTGATAAATTGAGATTTAACTTACATTATGAGTTTAGTACATGAATTGAATATGCTTATGTTTGAACCATGTTATAATGAAGCATGATTGGATAAAAAGTTGAATGTGGAATTCAGGAATATTTGCTTGATCTGAGTGATTTGAGAACTTAATTAATAAATCGAATAATGACTATTAATGAATAATGAATCCTCATGAAAATTTTTAACTAAATTTGGGGATGGGGTGAAAAAGAATTGGAAATGAAAATTTGATGAGAAAAAAATGTGAAACTTATTTTAAAGCATATGATACTGAACTTGATAAATGGGACAATACGATGATTGAAAATGGTTATTTGAGAAAATATGTTGAGAACATGATTTGGGATTAATAAATGGTATGGCACATGAATGTTATAATGAATAATGATTAATGTTTGGTAAAGGAATATTGAACCGATGAATGGTTGATGTGATCAAGTTAGGCTTGACTAGCTCCGCGGTGAAAGATCAAAAATTTACGAAAGCTGGGTATCGTCGCCCACGGGTTAGCCGTAAAACGGACGCGGCTGAGATTATCGCAGTTGTGATTACACGGCTGAGATTGACGTGGTAGTGGTTTGGATTCACGACTGAGATTAGCTTCGGTTCAATATTAAATTAACGGAACGTGTCACGCCCCAAGCACAAGGGTCACGCAAAAGCCCACCAAAACACCATTTTAAGAAAATAAGGTTTGCAGTTGGAAAACCATCAACTCAAAATATATAACATTTCGATAAAAGATTTCCAAAGTTCAGATCTCATAAACAGTAAACATGCAATCTCAAACATGAATAAGTATATTGCCTCAAGGCGTACAAAACTCGCCTTCAGAAGCACGCATCGCATGTAAAATTACATGTCTCAAAAATAGGAAAAACTACAGCAAGTCTTCCGCCACCATAGGTATCTATGTCAACTCCACATGTTCACCTGAAAATGGTTTTACAGCAAAATCCTACACTGTGATTCGAAACCCAATAGAAATAGAATATATAAAGCTATAAAGCAGGTTATCCAACCATAAGCATAAAGACTCAACCACAGGAGCCAAAAAATGTTTTTTTTTCTCAAAAATCGCAAGTTTTTTTTCCTTGAAACTATGCATATCATCCTCATAGATATTATGCCACAGTTAAGGAAAAATGGTAATGAAACAGTATGCTCCACTCGGGCCACACAGCCGAGGAGAAAGAGATAAAATGAAATCCTATGTACCGACTCTGCCACGCACAGGGACAAAAGTAACAACTATAGATTCTTGCCCATTATCTTAGTCCTGAACCACTTAAGGCCTGCTATATAATGACAAGTTCTATACGGAGTCACAACAACGTACACCATTCACAGAGGTAACCGGCTTTCCTTTACGGTTTGCCACGACCGATGCAGGAAGCATCCAACACTCAATTTACGGGAACTAACCCGAAGGTACAGAGCACCCACGCTGCGCACATTTTTAGACTATCACCATGGAGCAATAGAAGGCCAACTAATCACACTCACTGTCATGGTATATTTATGAAAAATATTTTAAAACCCGAAAATAGTTATACAATACATGTACGAAAAGAGATCCAATTCATCACTATGGAGATCTACACGCATGTAAAAACACACACTTTCATGAAACGTTTTCAAAGTTGAGACTCAATCATAAGGGTTAGCTCCAAATCTCCAAAGAAAACATATATTTTCAAGTTTTCGTAAAAACTTTTTTTAAATCAACCATTTTCCCTAAAGAACCACCAAACTGCCAAAGCAAACACCAAACGCTCACACAGGAACCCAGTCGACTGACCGTCCATGCTTAGCTGACTGAAAACACGCTGGAAAGCATGAAATACCAAAACAAAACCTTGTCAGTTGACTGACTTAGGAGGTTTAGTCGACTGACCTCCCAAAAACATGATCTAGTCGACTGATCATCAAGATCCAGTTGACTGACCTTACCCAAAAATATGTTTTTGAGCTACGATTTTGGCCTCAAAACCTCAAATCAAACCTCCAAACATCCATCAAACACCCTCGGACATCCACACGTCCAAACCCGACACCAAAACCTCCAAAGAAAACTCTGGAAACACACCTCTATCCACCGAAAATGATGAAAAATGATTTTAAACGAAAAACCCGATTTAAACATAAATCACCTTTCATGCATTTTTAAACGGTCATGATGCATAAGATTACACGTAACACCCTTTAACAACTATACAGTGTAGGATCCTACCTCAGTGAGGTAAAAATATGATGCCTCGATCCACGCAAAATCAAGCTTTGTTGAAATAAAATTTCCTCCGAATGAATGCATAGACCACGATGCCAATAACAAGGATTAGCAGTTGGATTGCCAAAAACCAAGCCCCGGACCGCCGAAAAGTTAAAGAGAAGGTAGAGAGAAAAAGGAAAAAACTAAGTTAAGAAATTTTAAAAATATCTTTTGAAAATATCTAACGCCATATATTTATAAGCCTCTAAAACATCTTTTTTTTAAAATTTTTGAAATTTGTACCGCAACTCCCAACAATCACAGGAATTAACCCTGCATGCATATTTAAACTCAATCATGCATCAAAACACATACAAACATACTAAAGCAAAAATGCCAAAATGCGCATCAAACATATATATAACTCAAAATTGAAACGGAACACGGTATCACAACTCTCCCCCCTTAAGGAATTTTGCCCCCGAAATTCATTACAAGGTCACGAGGTAAACAACTCTAGGCATCTAGCACGAACCCCATACGCAAGTTCCCACGTCGCTTCTTCTACCCCGTGATGAAGCCATAGGACCTTGATATAGGCGATTGTTTTCCCTCTCAACACCTGCTTTTTCGTATCAAGAATCTTCACTGGACGCTCCTCATTAGTGGCATTCTCATCAACCTGCAGTTCGTCCCAATCTAACACATGTGAAGGATCAGGCTCGTACCTCTGAAGCATAGAAACGTGGAATATATTATGCACATATGCTAACTGAGGTGGCAAAGCCAAACAACATGCAACCTCTCCAACCCTGTCAAGGATCTCAAAAGGTCCAATGAAACGTAGTGATAACTTCCCGCTATGACCAAACCTCATCAAACCTCTACGTGGCGAGACCTTCAGGAACATGTGATCTCCCACTATAAACTCCGAAGGTCGTCTCCTCGAATTTGCATAACTCTTCTGGCGACTTTGAGATGTCACAAGGCATTGGCGAATCACAGCAATCTTCTCTGTCGTCTCCTGCACCATGTTGGGCCCCAAGACTGTGGTCTCTCCCACATCTGTCCAACACACTGGTGACCTACCCGGTCTACCATACAATGCCTCATACGGTGCCATTCCTATACTAGACAGATAGCTATTGTTGTATGCAAACTCTGCCAACGGTAGGTGATCCTCCAAAGAATCTCTGAAATCAAGGATACAAGCCCTCAACATATCCTTCAGAATCTATATGGTCCTCTCAGACTGACCATCCGTTTGCGGGTGAAAAGCAGTACTAAATGTCGAGCTCGTTGCCAAAGCTTCTTGAAGATTCTTCCAGAAGCGCAATGTGAAGCGCGGCTCTCGGTTAGAAACAATAGACACTGGCACTCCATGCAACCGAACTATCTCTCTGACATACAATCTACTTAGTCTATCCATCGAATCCTTCACGCGGATGGGGAGAAAGTGTGCAGATTTTGTCAACCTATCAACCTCAACCCATACGACGTCATGTCTCCTAGGTGATCGAGGAAGTCCTGACACAAAGTCTGTCATGACGTTCTCCCACTTCCACTCTGATATTGGTAACGGCTGTAACAATCCTGCCGGCCATTGGTGTTCCACCTTCACCTTCTGACAGGTAAGTCACCGAGAAATAAACTCGATCACATCCCCTCTTCATTCCCATCTAACAGAACTGATGACATTGGTCATGATACATCTTCGTGCCTCCTGGGTGCACTGCAAGACGAGAATGATGGCACACACGTAGTAGATCAGCACGGCATGACTCCGGTACAAGCAACCTCCCAGCCAATCTAAGCCCCTGATCTGAACTCACAACCCAACCCGCTGTGTCCTCTCCACTAGCAACACGATCTCGTATCAGCTAAGCCTCCCAATCCATCTACTGGATCTCTAGCACAAGTGTAATCAACGCAGGTTGTAAAACGATTGAAAATAAAGTCGGACCCGTTGCTGTCTCCCTGAGACACAGATCAAACTCCCAAATCTATCCCAGTATATCCCACTCACGTATAGCCACAGAAGCTAACGACTAGTGAGATCTCCTACTAAGAGCGTCAGCCACAACATTGGCCTTCCCTGGATGGTACTGGAAGTCAAAATCATAATCTTCCAATAACTCCATCCGTCGTCGTTGGTGCAAGTTAAGGTCTTTCTGCGAAAATAAGTATTTTAAGCTCTTGTGATTGGAGAAAAACCTCGAAATGCTCACCATAAAGATAGTGATGCCATGTCTTCAAGGCCAAGACCACGGCTTCCAACTCTAGATCGTGTGTCGGGTTGTTCTTCTCATGCGTCTTCAACTGCCGAGAACCATAGGCTACAACCTTACCTCCCTGCATCAGAACACAGCCTAGATTGTCATGTGATGCATCACAGTATACTATATACCCCAAGCCTCGCTCTGCGATAATCAACACTGGCGCGCTTGTCAACCTCATCTTCAACTCCTAGAATGCTGACTCACATGACTCACTCCAAACAAACACAACTCCCTTCCGTGTTAGACGCGCCATCGGTCCGGTAAGTCTCGTAAAATCCTTCACAAACCGTTGATAGTAACCTGCTAATTGCAAAAAATTACAAATCTCAAAAATAGTCTTCAGTCTCTCACAACCCATCATAGCATCAATCTTCGATGAATCCACTACTACTCCATCTGTTGACACTACGTGTCCAAGAAACCTTGCCTCAGACATTCAGAACTCGCACTTCTCGAACTTCGCATATAAGTGATGCTCTCTCAGAATCTGTAGAACGATACGCAGCTGGTCCTCATGTGCTTCTCTAGTGGGTGAGTAAATGAGAATATCATCCACAAACACCACCACAAAACTGACCAGATAATGATGAAAGATCCAGTTCATAAAACTCATAAATTTCGCAGGTGCATTCGTCAGACCGAACGGCATGACAAAAAACTCATAGTGATCATAACGAGTTTGAAAGGCGGTCTTCGCTGTGTCCTCGTCCCTAATCCTCAACTGGTGGTATCCTGATCTCAAGTCAATCTTCGAGAAACAGCTCGACCCCTTCAACTGATCAAACAAATCACCAATCCTTGGCATAGGATACTTATTCTTCACTGTCACCAGATTCAGCTTTCGGTAATCGATACACATTCGCAAGGATTCATCATTCTTCTTAGCAAAGAGAGTAGCAGCTCCCCACGACGAAGTACTCGGGCGCACAAACCCCCTATCTAGTAACTCCTGAAGCTGTACCTTGAGTTCATGCAACTCAGCAGGTGCAAAACGACAAGACTGCAAAGATATGGGAGCAGCTCCTGGAATAAAATCAATAGAGAACTCTACCTCATAGCTCGGTGGCAACTTGAACAGATTGTCAGGAAAGACATCTGGATAGTCGCAAACCACCGGAGGTAATTCTCCTCGAACCCCAACTACCTCATCCAACATGAGAGATGAAAAGAGGAAACCTAGGTTGCCCTAGTTTCACACAGCACTCGGCATAGACATCAAACCCTCGTCCCGGTCATCCACAAAACAGAAACAATCTCCCGCCGGCGTGCAAATTATTACCCTTCATCGATCACAATCGATAAAGGCACGATAGATGGCCAGCAAATCCGTTCCTAGGACGACATCAAGCGTGGTCATGTCTAGAATGATAAAGTCAAACTCTAAACAACTACCGGCGACCTCCAATACGTAGGATGTACACACACGACTCAACATCACACTCCCATTGACTGGGGTCTCCACACTCAAAGCACTACCCAACAAGTCTGTTTTTCACCCCAATGCAGATGCAAAAGCAGAAGACATAAACGAATGCGATGCTCCCATGTCGATAAGAATACTGGCCCATGATCCATAGACTAGAAGAGTACATCTGATCATAGAAGTGGTAGCAGTAGCATCGGGCACGACCGGTGCTCTAGATGAACTGGGATCTGCAAGAACATATGCTCTGGCCCGTCCACTGTGGCCCTGAACTATCGACTGCCTACTTGACTGTACTGCAGCACCCCCTTCTGTAAATGTAGATAGCTGACGTCCCTGGGCAGGTGGAGTAACTGGCGCTCCAGCTGTACTTTGCATACTCCGTTCCTACGGATGTACCTAGACTGTTCACATTCAAAACATATCATTGGCTCCCTCCCCTGCGCCTGCGACTGTGACTGTACCAGAATAGGCACTGGACTCTGGCATTCAGCCGCACGATTCCCTGGCCGTTGGCATCTATAACAAACAAGTTCTCTCTGCTCTGACCTTCTCGTTAAAGCTACGGAAGGCATGGATGTAGAAGACTATGGCGGATACGACCCCACTGGATAAGAACTCAGATTAAACATCCGTCGAGGCTTGTTCTCCTTGCGTCTCTGATCATATGCATGTCCCCCATCTGGCTGACTCCTATTGTCTCTGTCTCTGCGCGTCTCATTGAGAGTATCTTCCACCTTCATGGAAATTTTCACTAACTCTGTAAAAACATGCATCCTGAATGCTTCCACTTTGTCTCGGATAGAGGGCCTCAAACCCCTCTCGAACCTCTTCACCCGAAATTTGTCAGTTGGCACAATCTCTTGTACGAACTGGGATAAGCTAGTAAACTCAGCCTCATACTCGACTACAGTCATTGTCCCCTGAGTAAGGAAAAGGAAGTCCTCTCTTTAGCGATCCCTTAAAGTCGTTGGAAAGTATTTCTCCAAAAATACCTTCGTGAATGCCTTCCAAGTGCCTCCAACGGTAGTCATTGCAAACTTGCACCACATGTGAGCACTCCCACTCAGCTGGAAGGTAGGAAAAGTAACCCTCAGATCATCTTCCTCTATCTGAATCGTGTCCAAGATTGTGGTGACAAGCTCTAGCCATTCAATGGCTATCGTGCGGTTAAGATCCATAAAAAAGGTCGGATGGTCCAAATGGCAAAACTCGCGTATTGCGAACATCGCCCTCGGTTCAGGTATACTCTCTCTCCCCCTAGAGGTCTCAGCTAGCTGCCGGATGGAGCCTACCATCTCACGTAATAGATCTCCGTTAATAGGTCCTTGGGGTGCGTTAGCATCCCCAATATCTGTAATTGGAACATCCCTACGGCCTCGACCTCGACCTCCTCCTCCTCGTGTGGACATAAATCTATATAAAATCAACATAACAGGATAAGCTTCCCGATAACTTTTTATTGCTAATGTAAAAGACATAATACACATAAAATCATGCTAACACATAGCCACTTAAGATCATGTCAACACATCTCACATACCGAGGAGAACAAACAAGAATGACACGTCACTTTGGATAACCTACTTATATTCCTTGCTAGAAATCACGTCCGCAAAATGCGTCTCTAACATGGCTCCCAAGTTTGTTAATCCAAACGCCCGAAGGCAAGACTAATCAATCCTAAGGTCCAACCTCCGTACCCACATATACACAACCATCATGCTGAACAGGCTATCATGCGTATGTTAACAAAATGCTAAAACACAGGCAATCAAGCACACGCACATCCTCACAACATGATGTACCCTCTTTCCCATGGCTCTTAGGTATTCAAATTTAGAACTTTGATACCAAGTTGTCACGCCCCAAACATCAGGGTCACGCAAAAGCCCACCAAAACACCGTTTAAAAAAAATAAGGTTTGTAGTTGGAAAACTATCAACTCAAAATATATAACATTTCGATAAAAGATTCTCAAAGTTCTGCTCTCATAAATAATAAACATGCAACCTCATACATGAATAAGTATATCGCCTCAAGGTGTACAAAACTCGCCTTCAGAAGCACGCATCGCATGTAAAACTACATGTCTCAAAAATAGGAAAAACTACAGCAAGTCTTCCGCCACCATAGGTATCTATGTCAACTCCACATGTTCACCTAAAAATAGTTTTACAGCAAAATCCCACACCGTGAGCCGAAGCCCAATAGAAACTGACTATATAAAGCTATAAAGCAGGTTATGAAACCATAAGAATAAAGAGTCAACCACAGGAGCCAAAAAGGTTTTTCTCTAAAAAACCACAGGATTTCCATTGTTGAAACTATGCATATCATCCTCACAGATATCATGCCACAGTTAAGAAAAAGTAGTAATAAAACAGTATGCTCCACTCGGGCCACATAGCCGAGGAGAAAGAGATAAAATAAAATCCTATATACCGACTCTGCCATACATAGAGACAAAGGTAACAACTATAGACTCTTTTCCATTATCCTAGTCTTGAACCACTTAAGGCCTGCTAGATAATGATAAGTTCTATACAGAGTCACAACAACGTACACCATTCACGGAGGTAACTAGCTTTCCTATACGGTTTTCCACGATCGATGGAGGAAGTATCCAACACTCAATTTACGGGTACTAACCCGAACGTACAGAGCACCCACGCTGCGCACATTTTTAGACTTCCACAAAGGAGTAATAGAAGCCTAACTAATCACACTTACTGTCACGATACATCTATGAAAAACATTTCAAAATCCAAAAATAGTTATACAACACATGTATAAAAGAAGATCCAATCGATCTCTATGGAGATCTACACGCATGTAAAAACACACTTTCACCAAACGTTTTCAAAGTTGAGACTCAACCCTACGGGTTAGCTCCAAGCTTTCAAAGAAAATATATATTTTCATGTTTTCGTAAAAACTCCTTTTTCATACCATCTTTTTTTCCAAAAGAACCACCAAACCACCAAAGCAAACACCAAATGCCCACACAGGAACCCAGCCGACTGACCATCTATGCCCAGCCGACTGAAAACACGCTGAAAAGCATGAAAAACCAAAATAGAACCATGTCAGTCAACTAACCTGGGAGGTTCAGTCGACTGACCTCCCAAAATCATGATCTAGTCGACTAACCTTGCCCGAAAAATATCTTTGACCTATGGTTTTGGCCTCCAAACCTCAAATCAAACCTACAAACATTCATCCAACACCATCGGACATCCGCACGTCCAAACTCGACACCAAAACCTCAAAAGAAAACTCTCGAAACACAACTCCATCCACCAAAAATGATGAAAAATGATTTTAAACAAAAAACCCGATTTAAACATAAATCACCTTTCATGCATTTTTAAATGGTAAAGATGTATAAGATTACACATAACACTCTTTAACAACTATACAGTCTAGGATCCTACCTCAGTGAGTTAAAAACTCAACGTCTCAATCCACGTACAAAATCGAGTTTTACCAGAATGAAATTTTGTCCGGATGAATGCGTAGACCATGATGCCAATAACAAGGATCGGTAGTTGGATCTCCAAAAGTCAAGTCTTGGTCCCCCGAGAAGTTAGATAGAAGGTAGAGAGAAAATGAAGGAAACTTAGTTAAGAAGTTTTAAAAATATCTTTTGAAAATATCTAACACCAGATATTTATAGACCTCCAAAATATTTTTTTTTGAATTTTTAAAATTCGCACCGCAATTCCCAATAACCATGGGAATCAACCCCGCATGCATATTTAAACTCAATCATGCATCAAAACGCAAATAAGCATGCTAAAGAAAAAATGCCAAAATGCGCGTCAAACATATATATATAACTCAAAATTGAAACAGAATAGGGTCTCACAATTCTCCCCCCTTAAGGAATTTCACCCCCAAAATTCACTACAAGGTCACGAGGTAAACAACTCTGGGTATCTAGTATGAATCCCAGACTCAAGCTCCCACGTCGCTTCTTCAACCCCGTGATGAAGCCTTATGACCTTGATATTGACGATTGTTCTCCCTCTCAACACCTACTTCTTTGTATCAAGAATCTTCAGTAGACGCTCCTTATAAGTGGCATCCTCATCAACCTATAGTTCGGCCCAATCTAACACATGTGAAGGATCAGGCTCATATCTCTAAAGCATAAAAATGTGGATTACGTTATGCACAGATGCCAACTGAGGTGGCCAAGCCAAACGGTATACAACCTCTCCAACCCTATCAAGGATCTCAAAAGGTCCAATGAAACGTGGTGATAGCTTCCCGCTACGACCAAACCTCATCAAACCTCTACGTGGCGAGACGTTTAGGAACACGTGATCTCCCACTGCAAACTCCAAAGGTCGTCTCCTCTGATCTGCATAACTCTTCTGGCGGCTCTGAGCTGTCACAAGGCGTTGGCCTAGGTGCACTGCAAGACCAGAATGATGGTACTCACGTAGTAGATCAGCACGGCATGACTTCGGTACAAATAACCTCCCATCTAATCTCAGTCCCTTATCCAAACTCACAACCTAACTCGATGTGTCCTCTCCACTAGTAACACGGTCTCGTATCATCTGATCCTCCTGATCCATTTGCTGGATCAACGCAGGTCATGAAACGATCAAAAATAAGGTGGCACCCGTCGTTGTCTCCCTGAGACACAGATCAAACTCCCCAATCTCTTATAACATATCCCACTCACGTATAGCCACATAAGCTAACGACTCGTGAGATCTCTTGCTGAGAGCATCAGCCACAACATTGGCCTTCCCTAGATGATACTACAAGTCAAAATCATGATCTTCCAACAACTCCATCCATCGTCGTTGACGCAAGTTAAGGTCTTTCTGCGAAAATAAGTATTTTAAGCTCTTGTGATCGGAGAAAACCTTGAAATGCTCACCATAAAGATAGTGACGCCATGTCTTCAAGGCAAAAACCACGGCTGCCAACTCCAGATCGTGTGTTAGGTAGTTCTTCTCATGTGTCTTCAACTGCCGAGAACCATAGGCTACAATCTTACCTCCCTGCATCAGAACACAGCCAAGGCCATTATGTGATGCATCACAGTTTACTGCATACCCCAAGTCTATCTCTGGGATAATCAACACTGACGCGCTTGTCAACCTCGTCTTCAACTCCTAGAATGTTGACTCTCAGAACTGACTCCAAACAAACACAACTCCCTTCCACGTCAGACGCGCCATTGGTGCGGCAAGTCTCGCAAAATCCTTCACAAACCGTCGATAGTAACCTGCTAAACCTAGAAAACTATGGATCTCAAAAACATTCTTTAGTCTCTCCCAACCCATTACAGCATCAGTCTTTGATGAATCCACCACTACTCCGTCTGTCGACACTACGTGTCCAAGAAACCTTACCTCAGACATCCAGAACTTGCACTTCTCAAACTCTGCATAAAAGCGATGCTCTCTCAAAATCTGTAGAATGATATGCAGGTGGCCCCATGTACCTCTCTAGTGGGTGAGTAAATGAGAATATCATTCACAAACAACACCACATAACTGACCAGATAAGGATGGAAGATTCGGTTCATCAAACTCATAAATGTCGCTGGTGCGTTCATCAGACTGAACGGCATGACCACAAACTCATAGTGACCATAACGAGTTCGAAAGGCGGTCTTCGCTTTGTCCTCGTCCCTAATCCTCAACTGACGGTATTCTGATCTCAAGTTAATCTTCGAGAAATAGCTCAACCCCTTCAATTGATCAAACAAATCATCAATCCTTGGCATAGGATACTTATTCTTCACTATCACCAGATTCAGCTTTCGGTAATCGATACACAATCACAAGGATCCATCCTTCTTCCTAGCAAAGAGAATAGAAGCTCCCCTTGGCGAAGTACTCGAGTGCACAAACCCCCTATCTAGTAATTCCTGAAGCAGTACCTTGAGTTCACGTAACTCAGCGAGTGCAAAATGATAAGATGACATAGATATGGGATCAGCTCCTAGAAATAAATGAATAGAGAACTCTACCTCATAGCTCGGTGGAAACTCGAGCAGATTGTCAGGAAAGACATCTGGATAGTCACAAACCACCTGAGGTAATTCTTCTTGAACCCCAACTACCTCATCCAACATGAGAGCTGAAAAGAGGAAACCCAGGTTGCCCTTGTTTCGCACAGCACTCGACATAGACATCAAACCCTCGTCCTAGTCACCCACAAAACAGAAATAATCTCCCACCAGTGTGCAAATCGTTACCCTTCATCGATCATAATCGATAAAGGCACTATAGGTGGTCAGCCAATCCATCCATAGGATGATATGAAACGTGGTCATGTCTAGAATGATAAACTCAAACTCTAAACAACTACCGGTGACCTCCAATACGTAGGATGTACACACACGACTCAACATCACACTCCCATAGACTAGGGTCTCCACACTCAAAAGCAATACCCAACAAGTCTGTTTTCAACCCCAATGCAGATGCAAAAGTAAAAGATATAAATGAATGCGATGCTCCCGTGTCGATAAGAACACTGGCCCATGATCTATAGACTAGAAGAGTACCTCTGATCATCGAAGTGGTAGCAGTAGCATCGGGCACGATCGGTGCTCTAGATGAACTGGGATCTGCAAGAACATATGCTCTGGCCTGTCCACTGTGGCCTTGAACTTTCGACTATCTGCCCGACTGTACTGAAGCACCCCCTTCTGCAAATCTAGATAGCTAGTGTCCCTGGGAAAGTAGAGTAACTGGCGCTTCAGCTGTACTCTGCATACTCCCTCCTCTGGGGTAGTTCCTATGGATGTGCCTAGACTGGCCACACTCAAAGCATGTCACTGGCTCCCTCCCCTACTCCTGCAACTGTGACTATGCTTGAACATGCACTGGACTCTGGCATTCTACCGCACGATGCCTTGGCCGTTGGCATCTATAACAAACAAGTTCTCTTTGCTCCGACCTTCCCGTTGAAGCTACGAGAGGCATGGATGCAAAAGACTGTGGTGGATATGGCCCCATTGGATAAGAACTTAGACCAGACATCCGTTGATGCTTGTTCTCTTTGCGTCTCTGACCTTGTGCACGTCCTCTATCTGGCTGACTCCTACTGTCTCTGTCTTTGGGCGTCTCATTTAGAGTATCTTTCACCTTTATGGCGATTTTCACTAACTTTGTAAAAACATACATCCTAAATGCTGCCACTTTATCTTGGATAGCGGGCCTCAAACCCCTCTCGAATCTCTTCGCCCAAAATTTGTCAGTTTGCACAATCTCTTGTGCGAACTGGGATAAGCTAGTAAACTCAGCTTCATACTCGACTACAGTTATCATCCCCTGAGTAAAGAAAATGAAGTCCTCTCTGTAGCAATCCCTTAAAGTCGCCAAAAAGTATTTCTCCAAAAATACCTTCGTGAATGCCTCCCAAGTACCTCTAACGGTTATCCTGGCAAACTTCCACTGCATGTGAGCACTGCCTTTCAGCTGGAAGGTAGCAAAAGTAACCCTCAGATCATTTTCTTCTATCTGAAGCGTGTCCAAGATTGTGGTGACCAACTCCAGCCATTCAGTGGCTACCGTGGGGTTGGGATCCCCAGAAAAGGTTAGAGGGTCCAAACGGTAGAACTCGCGCATTGCGACCGTCGGCCTCGGTTCAGGTACGCTATCTCTCCCCGTAGAAGCCTCAGCCAGCTACCGGATGGAGCCTACCATCTCACGCAACAGATCACCGTCAACAGGTCTTTGGGGTGCATTAGCATCCCCAAAATCAAGGATTGGAATATCCCTTCGGCCAAAACCACGGCCACAGCCTCGACCTTGGCCTCAGCCTCGTCCTCCTAGTATGGATATAACTCTATACAAAAGCAACATAACAGGATAAGCTTCCCTACAACATGTTATTGCTAACGTAAAAGACATAATACACATAAGCATGCAAACACATAGCCACTTAAGATCATGTCAACACATCTCACATACCAAGGAGAACCAACAAGAATGACGCATCACTTTGGATAAACTACTTAGATTCTTTGCTAGAAATCACGTCTGCGAAATGCGTCTCTAACATAGCTCCCATGTTTGTTAATCCAAACACCCGAAAGAAAGATAAATCAATCCCAAGGTCCAACATCCATACCCACAAATACACAACTATCATGCTGAACAGGCTATCCTGCGTATGTTAACAAATCGCTAAAACACAGGTAATCAAGCACACGCACATCCTCACAAGGTGATGTACCCTCTTTTCCCTGGCTCTTAGGTATTCGAATCCAGAGCTCTGATACCAAGTTGTCACACCTTAAACACTAGGGTCACGTGAAAGCCCACCAAAACACCGTTTTAAGAAAATATGGTTTGTAGTTGGAAAACCATCAACTCAAAATATGTAACATTTCGATAAAAGATCCCCAGAGTTTAGCTCTCATAAACAGTAAACATGAAATCTCATACATGAATAAGTATATCGTCTCAAGGCGTACAAAACTCGCCTTCAGAAGCACGCATCGCATGTAAAACTACATGTCTCAAAAATAGAAAAAACTACAGCAAGTCTTTCGCCACCACAGGTATCTATGTCAACTCCACATGTTCACCTAAAAATAATTTTATAGTAAAATCCCACACCGAGAGCCGAAGTCCAATAGAAATAGACTACATAAAGCTATAAAGCAGGTTATGCAACTATAAGTATAAAGACTCAACCAGAGGAGCCAAAAATGTTTTTCTCTAAAAAACCATAGGATTTCCATCATTGAAACTATGCATATCATTCTCACAGATATCATGCCACAGTTAAGAAAAAATAGTAATAAAACAGTATGCTCCACTCGGGCCACACAGCCGAGAAGAAAGAGATAAAATAAAATCTTATGTACCGACTCTGCCATACACAGGGACAAAGGTAACAACTATAAACTCTTGCCAATTATCCTAGTCCTGAACCACTTAAGGTCTGCTAGATAATGACAAGTTCTATACGGAGTCACAACAACGTACACCATTCACGGAGGTAACCGGCTTTCCTTTACGGTTTTCCACGACCAATGGAGGAAGCATCCAACACTCAATTTACGGGGACTAATCCAAAGGTACAAAGTACTCATGCTACGCACGTTTTTGGACTTTCACCAAGGAGCAATAGAAGGCCAACTAATCACACTCACTGTCACGGTACATTTATGAAAAATATTTCAAAAATCAAAAATAGTTATACAGCACATGTATAAAAAGAGATCAATCCATCACTATGGAGATCTACACGCATGTAAAAACACACACTTTCATCAAACGTTTTCAAAGTTGAGACTCAACCCTAAGGGTTAGCTCTAAATCTCCAAAGAAAACATATATTTTCAAGTTTTTGTAAAAACTCCTTTTTCATACCATTCTTTTTACCAAAAGAACCACCAAACCACCAAAGAAAACACCAAACACCCACACAGGAACCCAGTCGACTGACCATCCATGCCCAGCCGACTGAAAACACACTGGAAAGCATGAAAAACCAAAATAGAACCATGTCAGTCAACTGACCTGGGAGGTTTAGTCGACTAACCTCCCAAAAACATGATCCAGTCGACTGATCATCAAGATCCAGTCAACTAACCTTCCACAGAATATGTTTTTGAGCTACGGTTTTGGCATCCAAACCTCAAATCAAACCTCCAAACATACATCCAACACCCTCAGACATCCGCACGTCCAAACCCGGCACCAAAACCTCCAAAGAAAACTCTCGAAACACACCTCCATCCCTCGAAAATGATGAAAAATGATTTTAAATGAAAAATCCGATTTAAACATAAATCACATTTCATGCATTTTTAAATGGTAAAGATGCATAAGATTACACTTAACACCCTTTAACAACTATATAATCTTGGATTCTACCTCGATGAGTTAAAAACTCAATGCCTCAATCCACGTGTAAAATCGAGCTTTACTGGAATAAAATTCCATTTGAATGAATGCGTAGACCACAATTCCAATAACAAGGATCAGTAATTGGATCGCCAAAAAATAAGCTCGGGCCCCCCGAGAAGTTATAGAGAAGGTAGAGAGAAAAAGGAGGAAACTTAGTCAAGAAGTTTTGAAAATATCTTTTGAAATTATCTAACGCAAGATATTTATAGGCCTTCAAAATATTTTTTTTTGAATTTTTAAAATTCGCACCGCAATTCCCAACAACCCTGGAAATCAACCCCGCATGCATATTTAAACTCAATCATGCCTCAAAACGCAAATAAACATACTAAAGAAAAAATACTAAAACGCGCGTCAAATATATATACAACTCAAAATTGAAACGGAACAGGGTCTCACAGAATGAATAGTTAATTTAATAATGAACCGATGGTTGTGACTGCACGACTGAGATTTTCATGGCTCGAGTTCAATATTGACTTAAGGAAATGGATAGTTAGTTTAATAATGAACCAATAGTCGTGACTACATGGCTGAGATTTCCGTGGTAGTGGTTTAGATTCGCGGCTGAGATTTTCGTGGCTTCGATTCAATATTGAATTAACAAGTTAATTGGGAATGAATAAATGTGAATAAATGATGTTAAGTTAAATGAATTGGATGATGAAATATATATATTTACATATATCATGCAATGAGAATCGGTAAAGGTTTTACGACTGTGATTGTCGTGGTGTTGAATTAAAGAGTTAATGGGAAACTAAAATCGAGGATAAAAGAAAAGTTAAATGATTTGAGATAACGAAAACAAGGTGATTGATTACGTCATCTAAACTTTAAAAATGCGTAAGCATGTGAGTTCTAACCGGTTATAAATGAATTGAAAGTTCATACAATGACAATGAATGAGGACGAACTTTGAATGGAAGTGAATAAATGTGAATATATATTCTCATGAGAAAGACGATGAAGTAAATGAATGTGAGTAATGAATTAATGCATTTGAGTACTAAAGAAAATGAGGTCCGATACTTAAGAAAGTGAATTAAAAGAAAGGATTAACAGGTTTAAGGTAAAAGAATAAGGATGAACAAATGGTTCTTCTGACCATTAAGTATGTGTGGGTTATAACTCGGTTATGAAAATATTTTTTTTTACGTTGTTGCATAAAAGCATGCTCATCCACTCCTCACATATTATGCATCACATCATTTTTAGTCATTATCCTACGAGTTTCAGCTCACGTTTGTGGTTACAAATTTTTTTATAAGTTCAAGAAAAATTGAAATGCTCACAAAGATGTTTAGTCATCGGTTGAATTTTAATAGAGGAGGGACATTTATGTTTACGTTTATGTTTGTAAATTCAAAATTGTATATCATTGGTTTGTAACTTGTAAAGACATTGGGAGACTGTTGAAAGAACACGAGGATTATATATATGTAGTGATATTTTGAGTATTTGCTTATAAGATTTTTGTTGTTGAAATATTTAAGGAAAAGAAGAGTATCTCATGGATGACTGTAGAAATTTTGAGAAATGAATTATGTTTTAGATGTATAATGTATGGTTGTGATGCATGTATGTTTTTGAATGTTGTGGACTTTCATTTGGTAAATGAGTGCTCATAAAGATGAAATGGAGAATGCTGCTAGTAAATAGTTTTGGCTATGTTTTGAGTTCCTAGCGGTGCCTGTGTATTTCTTGTTGTTTGGGTTTGGCAGGTTTATGGATGAATTTGGGATAATCCGAAAAACAAAGGAGACTGCCGAAATTTATAAGCTTTATACTTTGGTTATTTTATAAATCTGGGAGTTAATCCTTTTTTAAAACAAGTAAAAGACTCTAGAAAATTACATCATAGAAGTTCTAGTTATTGGAAGAATGAGTTGTCTCGTGGAGTTCACGTGCCACGTGTCGAGGGCGCGACAGAATGGTATCAGAGGTCTAGGTTCGAATACCTATGAGCTTGGGTGTGATGATCCTATGTGTGACTTGTTTGATGACTATAGACACCACTTCACTGCATGAATTATGTGCTTACATGGGTTTATGAATGAATTGTCTTGTGTATGCTATGTGTTTATATGAGCGTGGAGGTTGAATCTTGGGAGTAATGCGACTTTATTTCGGGCATCCTGTTAACTATTCTGAGGTTCGAAATAGAAAAGCGTTTGGCCGACGTTCTATCTATGAGAAATTTGGATTAGTTACCTAGATTAGCCCGTTATTCCTAACGGTTCTCCTCGGTTTGTGCTTGGTTGATGATGTGATATGTTTGAATTATGATTAGAACGTTCATATGATGTTAAAATATTGACATTTTGTGGAAGAAAAACGTTAGATTGAGTTTCGTATGGATAAGTTTATAATTCCTACCATATGGAAGTTAGGATTATAATGCTAGAGGGAGGATGTAGCCAGGGTTGAGGTGTGGATTGAGGGAATATGACTCATTAGTATGAGTTAAACGCTAAGGATTATGGAAAAGGTTGCTCCACGACCTAGTACTAAATTTTGGAGATGAAATTCCCCAAAGGGGGAAGATTGTAGCGACCCAGTACGAGTTTATTAGCAATTATTAATTACTCTAATATACTTAAACTATTCAAAAATGACTTTTGACAATAGTATAATATATTATGTGCGGTTGGTGTGTGTAGGAACACTGGGATAATAAATTGTGAATGATTCTGCAATACTACAAAACTTTGATAATAATGTGACTTAAATTAAAATTCAATTAAATTGGAAGATTAAATAAAGTGGAATTAATCATAAAAGTAAATTTATAAAATTTCAAATTTTATATATAATTGTGTGCCTTCAACTTAGAATATTATAGAAAGAAGGGGAAAATACATCTCAGCCAAAGCTGAGATGTTTCTAGAGACATTGAGGGAGAGAGAGAGAGTAGAAAACTGAGCGAGAGAAAAGAAAACGAGGAGAGGACGCTCAAGAACGCGACGCCTCGCCACACTCCGATGTTGCCACTCTCTGACGCCGTCACTCTTTTACCCCGCCGAACATCTCGTCAGCGCCGCTGCACCCCTTCCTCTCTTCTCTATTACGTTTCTTTTGGAGGTTCTATGGAAGAGCAAAGAGCATGGAGCATTCTTTTCACAAGAAATTAATGAGGCTGGACTTTTAATTGGGAGAAATTAAGGGAAATTTAAACTAATCTCCACAAGATCTTCACTTAGAGCCACCTAGCCGCAGAAATCAATGGAGGCAAAAAATACCTAGGGTTTCAAATTTTGGGAATTTTGCTTCTACAATGTAGGATATTGACTAATTTTGATGTTTGGCTATGATTTGTGTTAATTTTAGTAATTAATCTCATGAAATCCTAAAATTTTAAGAAAATTTAAGTAAAATCTTAACTGACATGTTGGTTGTTTGGTTTGGATCTATAGTGATGGTTTGATATGTGGAAATTGAGATATATAAGGGCAAGCTATGGCTTTATAACTTGATGGTTGATGGATTGGAAGAGTAGGAGACCATAAATTCACTAAGTAATTGAGTTAGAACTGTTAGAACTATTTAACTTATTATTTTGTGATTTGAAAATTAAATGCTTGGTTAATTCGTAAGGTTTGGGAAGGTGGTGTGTATAAACCATAGGTTGTATAATTGTAATATATGAACTTCATGGAAATTGAGTTTAAATTGGTGGTTTTGGATCCTATATTGGATATCTGACATGTGATTGGGTGAACCATAGAATCGAGTTAATTCAAAAAAAAAATAACTAATTGGGTGATGTTTTGGAATTTAACTTAAATCTTGTTGGATGATGATTGGGAGATTAGGTTTATAGTTTAAGTATGAAACTTGGATTGTTTACTAAAAAACCTCCTTAACTCTTAGTTTATTGGTGTAGGTATAATTAAAATTTAGTGGAATGTTTGGGTGTTGAATTGACGAAGTTGAAGCATTAAACTATAACTTGGGCCTCATAACTTGGTAAAACGTGAATTAAAGATTGAAAGTATAACTAAATTAGAATATTGAGAAATTACTTGAAGTAAATTCTAGTTAGGTGATTGGGACGCTTTAATTTTATAACACTTGAATCACTTGGTGGGTTTAACCATTACGGTGTGGCATCTAACCTTTAAATCACTAAACTATTGAAATGTGAATTATTGCAGAGTTGATCAAATGAAATTTGAAATCTCAGCTTAATATAGTGGACTTGTGGCATAACTTGAAGTATAAACTCTAAATTATCACGTTCACCTATGGGTTGCTCAATCATTGACGTGAGATAAATTCAAAGACACATTGAATGGGTTACGGGATTAAACCTAAATGGTTAGGTAGTGAACTTAACTCATGGGTTATGGAATTAAGGAATTGGGGTTAAATAATGAAATATCATGTGATGGTGTATAAGTCAATGAGACAAACCAAAGGTGGCAAGTGGACCCATAGTTGAAGTTGATGGAATTTAAATGTTAAATTGTCATGGGAAGGTTAATTTCCTAGCTAACTCTCGAGATATGAAAGTTGAGTTAATTAATGAATCAAATTATTAAATTGGGTTTTATTCATATAGTAATGGAATATAACTTGAAAATTGGGCTGGTTGACATTCTTGGGAGCATAGGTTACAACCCATTAACTTGAAAGTTGGTGTTTGACTGAGTGAGTTGTTTCAACCCATTAAACTCAACATTCATTGGAATCTTAAATAGTAAACTTAACTTTAATTCATGATGTGATGGATGGTCTCATGATAATTGAATAATATAAGAATTCATTTTTGTGTTGAATTGTGGCTAGTTCACTAGCACTGACCTCTTGAGAACTTGAATGGTATGTATATCTTGATTTTAAGAATCTTGTTGGATGGTTGCTAAATGAATGAGATGATGTAATAAAATGGGAATCTTGTAACTTGATTGGTTTGAGGATTGTAATTTAAATCAATTATTAAATTAGGAAATTTAGGATAAGTTCATGAGTTTGTTGTATAATTGATTGGAGGTTAAAACTAATAGTTCACTCGTAAAAATTGCATGATTTATCAACAACACAAAGTAGATTATGGTTTCTTGGTATAGAATAAGTTTATGAATTGGTTATGTGATAAATTGAGATTTAACTTACATTATGAGTTTAGTACATCAATTGAATATGATTATGTTTGAACTGTGGTATAATGAAGCATGATTGGATAAAAAGTTGAATCTGAAATTCAGGAATATTTGCTTGATCCGAGTGATTTGAGAACTTAATTAATAAATCGAATACTGACGATTAATGAATAATGAATTCTCATTAAAATTTGTAACTAAATTTGGGGTTGGGGTGAAAAAGAATTGGAAATGAAAATTTGATGAGAAAAAAATGTGAAACTTATTTTAAGGCATATGATACTAAACATGAAAAATGGGGTAATACGATGATTGAAGATGGTGATTTGAGAAAATATGTTGAGAACATGATTTGGGATTAATAAATGATTTGCTTTATCGTTTTAGAACATCATATGTTATATGTGTTTTACGTATATGTTTTACGCTTGTTCAGGTTTAGAAATGCTAGTTTGGTTGGTTGGTTGGTTTTGGGGTTGTGAACCATTTTGTTGTTTTCCCGTCAGTTGGAGACAGGAGAAATTTTGTGTGTCGGCAGTAGCTTTTCACTCGACTGAGGGGGTTAGTTCAGTCGACTGGGTGTTTTGGATGGTGGTTTAGTCGACTGACCTGTGGCGGTGGGGTATTGTTGATTTTCCAATAGCTTTTTAGTCAACTGACTTTGTGGGTTTAGTTGACTGACTTCCTGTGTTTGAGTGTGACTTATAAATATTAGCCTTATGCTAGATATTTTCAAAATATCTTGTTTCTTCATGACTAAGTTTCTTTTTTCCAAATAAAACCTCCACCTTTTCTCTAGCTTTTTGGTGGGCCCAGGCTTAGTGTTTGGCGATCGTATAGCAGATCTTTGCTATCCTCGCTAAGGGCTTCGTGTTCATCCAGAGAAAATCTCATTTTGACGAAGTTCAATTTTCGAGGCGTCGAGTTTTTAACTCAACAAGGTATGATCTTAGACTCTCGTGTCTTAAAATGGTGTTACGTGAAATATTATGCGTTTTTACAGTTCTAAAATGCATGAAAAGTTATTTTAGGTGTTTAATCTATGTTTGGTTGGACGAAATGACTTTTGAAGTGTTTTTATGGTTTATCCCATGTTAATGGATGTGTGAATGTTCGTGGTTTTTAAAAAAGTGGTCTAAAAATGGACGAATTTATGGAAAGTTTTGGAAAAACATGTTTTGGAGGTTGGGCTTGGATTTTTTTTAAATATTTGGTTGAGATGTGGGTTTATCTTGATTGATATGTGAATGTTATGATAGTATGTATGTGGATATTTAATACATGGCTACGTACGTACTTATATCGGTTGAATCATACTAAGAACTGCATATTTGGGTAAGTGATTGTCCAACGGTGAAAGACTGCGAAGAATTGCATATTAGGGCAAGTGATTGTCCCGCTGTGAAAGACCACAAAGAACTTGATGATTGGGTTAGTATTATTCCACTGTGAAAAACTGTGAAAGAGTATGACATGCATATGAACTTGTTATGTATGCTTACTATATTGTAGGACATTGTTAGATGTCGAGAGACGACGAGAAAACTTACGGTTTTTGAGAAGTAAAACCATTTTGATTTGAGGCTCGTGTGAGTCAAAATATTCATATTATTCGTGTTAGCATTTTAGCTTTTATTTCACGCTAGTCTGTTTCTTATTGGGCTTCGGCTCACGTTGTGGGAATTATGAAAATCTTTTTTCAGTGACTGAGATTACGAGGGAAGATTTGGTGGAGCCCTAGGAGGCGAAAGACTTTTGTTTAAAGTTTTCTTTTATTTTATTATGGGATCATGTACTGTTATATATATTGCCTGTTCTGGGAGGTGTGGTTTGTAAGCCTTGAGGCGATATTTTATGCATGTATGGAATGTATGTTGTTTTGAGAGAATGACCTTGGGTAACCACCTTTTTATTTCAAATGGTATTTTTTGGTTATTTGTTTACAAATAAAACCTCATTTTCATGTTAACCTTTGACTCGTTTGGGCTCGAGTGGTTTTGGTGGATCATAGTATCCTAAAATGGTGGTTCAGTGGGATTTTATGTGACCCTAGGTTTTGGGGCGTGACAACTTGGTATCATAGCTCTAGGTACGAATACCTAAGAGCCATGGGAATAGAGCGCATCACCTTGTGAGGATGATTGCGTGTGCTTAATTGCATGTATTTAGGTGTTTTTATAACATGAGCATGATAGCTTGTTGAGTATAAGGTTGTTATGTATATGTGAGTATGGAGGTTGGACCTTAGGATTGGTTAGTCTTGACTTCGGGCGTTTGGATTAACAAACTTGGAAGCCAAGTTAGAAATGCGTTTGGCCGACGTATTTTCTAACAAGGAATATAAGTAGGTTATCCAAATTGATGCGTCATTCTTGTCGGTTCTTCTCGGTATGTGAGATATGTTTCCATAATCTTGAATGGCTGTGTTAGCATGATTATATATTTATGTTATAGATAACATGTTGAATGAAAGCTTATATTGTTCTGTTGCTTTCGTATAGAAATTATGTCCACGCGGGGAGGACGAGGACGTAGCCGTGGTTTAAGCCGAAGGGATGTGCCAATCCCTGATGCTCGGGATGCTACTGCTCCCCAAAGACTTGTAAATGGGGTAGGCTTGTTGCGTGAAATGGTAGGCTCCATCCGTTAACTAGTGGAGGCCACTAGGGGGGGAGAGAGAGAATACCCGAACCGAGGGCGACTATCGCGATGTGAGAATTTCAACATCTCGACCCTCCAACCTTCGTCGGGGATCCCAATCCCAACGTAGCCACAGAATGGCTAGAGCTTGTGACCAGAATTTTGGATACCCTACAGATAGTTGAGGATGACCTGAGGATTGCATTTATCGCATTTCATGTGATGCCCCATCCTCCGGGCACGTCGGGACATACTTAAATATAAAAAAAGTAATATTCTAGCCATTCATTCATATTTACATACGTTAGTTATTACATCAAAAAAAAGTTTTAAACTGTTCAAAGTACTCAAATATTACAGTTTCACCAAGAAATTTCAAAAATTACACTAAGCAGGAGAGAACTAAATATAAGCATAAAAGAAGAGATCTCGACTCCTCAGAATGCATCAGCGAATCCACGTGCTCTTGGAACTCACCTTGTTCTTCAAACTCTTCTTCTCCCTCTGGGACGACTTCCTCCAAGAACTCCTCCCTACCTGTGGCACGAATGCCATGAGCCAAGGCCCAGAAGCAAAATACTCTAACCT
>JAOTRH010000022.1:13017133-13050767 GCA_034768845.1 Heliamphora exappendiculata
TTCTTCGATCTTGTTTGGATAAGTAGGAAAGAAAAGGAGAGAGAAAATAGTTTTGTTTTTTTTCCTTATCTTGTTTAATTAGTCTAAACTAAAGAAAAGAAAAGAGAAGAAAGTATAGTTGTAATTACTTATTTAACATTGTCACGAGTGTGCTTTGGCTTTGTTTTTGAAAGTTAATTTAGTATTGTGAAGTTTAATTGTTTTTTCTCTTCAAATTTCTCAATTTTAGAGAAATTCAAATGGTGCTTATTAAAAAAACATTTTTGTTTTTCATTTTCACTGTTTCTTTTTCATGTTTAGTAATCCAAACAAGTAATAAAGATGAGAGATTTTGGTTTCTTTTTTCTTTTCCTCTTCAAAGCACCCAATTTGAACTTTTTTTAAGTTGTCGGAATGTAGAAACAATGGAATGTTGTTTAGCTATGAATACTATATTGACCATTCTACTCTTGCTTTAATTTTTTGAGACTCTTTGGTATTGTTAAAAATAGTAGTTTTTTTATTGTAATTTATAGTAAAAATTATGAGTATTTGATAAATGTGTTAGTTTGTAACTGAAATTAAAAAAAAAAAATTAAGTTGTAGTAAAAGTTATGAATGTTCAAAAAAATTATAATTTATTGTTAAATTTAGTAATAAAAAATAAAAAACTAACAGCAAAAACAAAAACTTTGCGAGACTTTTTTTATATGGACTTGATGAAAAGGGTTGTTTCATCTTAGGTATCTTAGGTCTCGTTTAGTAATTTAGTTTTAAGTCAGGTTTTTGTTTAAAATTATTTTAAGTTTGGAAAGCCAAAAGTTCGCTTAGAGTGGTATGAGGTGATTTTAAGTTTAAAGTTTAAAGTGGTTGTAGGTTAGAAGGCAATTTTTTTTTGTTTAGGTTAAAGTTGTTATAATTTTTTAAAATTTATTTTTAGATAATTTTATATTAATTATCTATCTTATTTGATAGATTTTGATAAGTACATTTTAAAAATATAATTTTTATAAAAAACAAATTTATATAATAAAAGTTAATATATTTTTAAAAAATATAAAAAAATTTATGTAAAAGCAAAAAGACTAAAAAAGTCTTTGGGTTTGTAAACGAAATCTTTTAGCTTTTTAAGCTTTAAGCAAAAAGACAAAAAATTTAATTTTAGGCTGATTAAAAGCTGGTTGCCAAACAAGGCCTTAAGATTAGGGGAGGGACAATGGGTAATGGTTTTACTAAATTAAATTCTTAGTTTTGGAATTAATTCGGCTTTGGTAAAAAAATCTTTTACATTTTAAATTGCTCTTGATTATAATATTTTTTAAAAAATTAATTTTTTGATCAAAATATAAAAAATTTAAAAGGACAAAATTTTAAATTTTAGTGAAGATGTGATTTTTTCCTCTTTAATGAATGTCTTCCTATTCTGTTCAGATTCTTTATTTTTAAAAAATAACTTAAAGTTCAGAATTTTTATTTTTAAAAAGTTCCTCAATTAAGATAATTAAAAGTAATCTTTTGTCAATTATAAAAAAACTCAAACGAGAAAAATTCTAAAAAAATCAAACTTTTGCCATCTATAACTATAAAAATGAAAAAGTCTTTTTTATTTCATTGGCTTAAGTTTATAATTATAAAATAGATAATATTGACATTTTGAGATGTTAATAATTAATATAAACAAGATTGTATATATTAATTTTTAATTAATATAAAAAAATTGTAATCTAATTATAGATTTTAAATGTGAAATTACAACTTTAAAAAAATAAAAAATGCTATTGTCATTCAACTAAATTTCTACTTAAAATACTGTATTTCAAGCTTCATTTGGCAAATAGCTAAAGTTTAATTTTTTTATCTTTTAACTTAAAACTAAAAAGTCCAAAAAGTTTGAAAACTCAAAGGCTTTTTTATAGTCTTTTAACTTTTTTGCATTTTTAAATAAAAAAAATTTATAAATATTTTAAAAATATTATAACTTTTATTATACATATTTTTTTTTATAAAAAAATATATTTTTAAAATATACTCATCAAAATATATCAAATAAGATCTATATTGAATAATAAATTATATAAAAATAAATTTTATAAAATTATAATAATTTTTTTACTTAAAGTTATTTTCACTTAAAATCACTTTAACTTAAGTTTTTTGACTTATTATTGTTTTTGATTTAAGATCACTATATAATCACCAAATAAAATTTTTAATTATTTAACTTTAAAATAATTTTAAACAAATAAATCTAACTTAAAGCAAAGTGGCAAACGTGGCCTTACTTAAAAGTAAATAAGAAGCTAATCCAAACGCACCACACGCTTAAAACAAACAAAAATTTAAAAGAAAAAGTGGGTCCATGATCCGCTGGTGAAAACTTGGAATAGCGACGGACGTTTCAATTATTAGCTTGTGGGCTTATTGCCAACCTGCTTTTTGAATAAAAATACAAAAAAATATTTATTTATTTAATAAAAAATTAAAAAAATTAAATTAAAATATAAATTCTTAAAATCTTCAAATTAAACTTTTACTATTTTTAAAATACAATAATATTTTTTATTCATAACTTATTTAATACCACTACTAACTATATATAATTATTAATATTAAATATATAAAAGACTAAAAAAATTAACTTTAAACAGAAAGCAAAAAAGTTAATTTTTTACCTAAATAACCAACTTAAAAAAAGATACTAAATTACCAAATAATCTACTTTAAACTTATTTTAATTTTTTTTTGGCTAAAAACGCAAAAAACTAGCTTTTAAGCTAGTTACCAATTGGGCCCACGGTGTGGACTAGTTTTTTTAAAGAAATTTTTATTTTATAGTTTTTTTATAAAAATATAAATGTAAAAAAATATAAAAAGTCAATTAATTACTGTCAAATAATTGAGTTTTAAAAAGCTTTTAAGTTAAAAAAATCTTTTAAAAAAATAGAGACTTAGGCTTGATTGGTAACTAGGTTAAAAGCTATTTTTTAAAAATATTTTTTTTGTGTTTTTAGTTTCAAAAAAAAAATTAAATTAATTTTAAAATAGATTGTTTGGTAGCATAACTTTTAAGCTAATTTTTTTTGAATTTGATTATTTTGGTAAAAAGTTAATTTTTTTTACTTTTTGTTCAAAATAAATATGTTTACTTTTTTATATATATAATATTAACAATTAAATGTAATTAATAATGATAATAAATAAATTATGAATAAAATATATTATTATATGTTAAAATTAGTTGGTGTTTGAATAGAATATTATAAGAGTTTATATTTTAATTTAATTTTTTAATTTTTTAACTTTTTAACTTTTTTGTTAAATAGGTAATTTTAATTTTTTTTTGCGTTCTTAATTAAAAAGGAAAAAGCTAAGGTTGACAATCAAGGTTTTTGTGTTTGGCTTAGTTTTTTAGGTTTTTTTTTTGAATCTTTAACTTTTATTTTGTTGTAAAAAAATTGACGTGAAAAAATATGAAAAGCTAATTAATTAAAGGGAGAACCTAAACAAGTAAGCTTTTAAGAAGTTTTAAAAAAAATACTTTTAAAAAAAAGATTGCCAAACAGAGGCTTAGTCGCAGTTCTTGAAAGAAAAGGCAGTAGTTTCCACCTCACACGGAACGCATTCCTCCGCTGCAAACGGCGGCCGCGACAGAGTCAAGAGTAACCTTTCATTCTGCTGAATGCAAAATTCTGACATTCTCTACTTCTCTTCCCCGCCTTTCTAATCCTCGCTCTTCCACCGCCATGGATTCAGTTTGCTTTCCTCATTTTCCCGTCTCAGCCCGCCTTCCCGCCACTTCCTCTGCCGTCCACCACCACCACCACCGCCGCCGCCACCATCACTATGTCTTGCCGTGTTCCGTCACGGATCAAATTATTCCCCACCGGCGACCTTCTTTCATCTTTGGTTCTTCTCGCTCTCGCTTTCGATCTCTTCGACGACTCCAATCCCCTAACCGTCTTACCGATCCCCGTTCGCCGTTCATCGTTTCCGCCAACGTCTCCGGCATGACCAATTCGACGCCGGTAAGTTACCTCTCTCTCTCTCTCTCTCTTGGACGCTCGCACGCATCTGTTTTTTTCTGGATTCGCTCTTACTCTGTTTGATTTTCAGCGGCAAAGTGGAATTTACACAGTCGGTGATTTCATGACGAAGAAGGAAGATTTACATGTTGTGAAAACCACGACAACAGTTGACGAAGGTGATTGGTGTTATTACATGTGTTCATTTTAGGTTCTAAATTATGATTATGATTCTTTCGTTATCTCATCATCGTCATCGCCCTTCTTATCAACAGCGCTGGACACTCTCGTGGACAAAAGAATTACCGGCTTTCCCGTGATCGATGACGATTGGAAATTGGTAATTTCACTACGCGTATATAATGACATATTCTTTCCCCTGGTTACACATACAAAACGACGATTTTTGGTGACCCTATTTTTTGGGTTATAGATCTTGGAATTTGTGTCCGGGAGTAGTGTTGTATCGCTATTTTGATCTCATCCGTGATCAGAAAAGTCTTGGTTGATGATTTTGTCTGATTACGTTTCTAGCAGCTCCTTGGGAACGGGAAACAAGTCTCAACTACTCTTTGCAGACTATAGCAGTTAAACCTGCGTGAAAATTATTGCATAAATGTGCTGATTGCTGTGCCATGCTATCTAGAACTGTTTGATTGGATATTTGGGTGCCGAACTGATTATAATCGTTAGGATGAACGTGAAAGGATTCTATGCCTTCTTGTTGAAAGCCCATTAATCTTGTCCTTGCTTCTTTTTTTTTTGTGTTCTAGATCTTGGAATTTGTGTCTTGGAGTAATGTTGTATTGCCATTTTGATCTCATTCGTGATCAGAAAAGTCTTGGTTGATGATTTTTCTAACTACTTTTTTTAGCAGTTACAAGTCACAACTACTCTTTGCAGATTATAGAAGTTAATCATGCGCGAAAATTATTGTGTAAATGTGTTGATTGGTGTTCCATGCAATCTAGAACTGTTTGATTGCATATTTAGGTGCCAAACTAATTATAATCGTTATGATGAACGTGAAAGGATTCTATGCCTTCTTGTTGAAAGGATCTTTGAATGATTTTCTACGTTTCCATTAATCTTGTCCTTTTTTTGTTCTAAATCTTGGAATTTGTCTGGGAGTAATGTTGTATTGCCATTTTGATCTCATTCGTGATTAGAAAAGTCCTGGTTGATTATTTGTCTGATTACATTTTTAGCAGTTACTGCTCCTTGTGAACTGGAAACAAGTCACAACTACTCTTTGCACACTATAGAAGTTAATCTTGCGTGAAAATTATTGTATAAATGCGCTGATTAGTGTACCATGCAATTTAGAACTGTTTGATTTGATATTTAGGTGCCGAACTGATTATAATCGTTACGATGAATGTTAAAGGATTCTATGCCTTCTTGTTGAAAGGATCTTTGAATGATTTGCAATGTTACCATTAATCTTGTCCTTGTTTTTTTTGTTCTAGATCTTGGAATTTGTGTCTGGGAGTAATGTTGTATTGCCATTTTGATCTCATTCATGATTAGAAAAGTCTCGATTGATGATTTGTCTAATTACGTTTTTAGCGGTTATTGCCCCTTGTGAACTAGAAACAAGTCACTACTCTTTGCAGATTATATAAGTTAATCTTGCGTAAAAATTATTGTATAAATGTGCTGATTGGTGTGCAATGCAATCTAGAACTGTTTGATTGCATATTTAGGTGCCGAACTGATTATAATCGTTATGATGAATGTGGAAGGATTCTATGCCGCCTTGTTGAAATGATATTTGAATGATTTTCTATGCCCCCATTAATCTTCTCCTTATCCTGTACTGGTGAAAGAAGGTGAAAGGGTAATATAATTTCATAAAATGAAGTTCCTTTATGAAATTGCCTAGCATGAATTAGAAATCGTTAGTTATTCTAAAATGTGAGCTGCAATAAAACTAGCAAAATCAAGAGCTAAGTTGGATGAAATTGGGTTTATTGTCTTTTTTAGGGTACATTGGAAAAAAAAAAGGAAACAAAAAACCTAGTATCTCTACGAAACACCGTTCCAATGACGTCATCCCGAAAAGTTGCCGAGGGATAGGGGTGGGGGGATACACAAAACCAGGTCCTCATCGTGTTCATTGTCTTTCTATTTCAATGTCAAGCTACCTAAAGCATGTTACACTGTGCATGCTAGGTTTAGATTAAAAAATGTTTCCTGAAGTTCACATGCCAACGATATTATTCGTTTTGGGCAAAAGCCCTCATAGTTTTGTTCTTCCCAGGGGGGTCACCCATCCTCGCATTGCTTCCGCACAAGCACGATTAATTACGAAGTTTTGTTAGGGTTTCTACTACCTGGGAAAAGGTCTCGTTGAATGTAAGGGTCTAAAGTTTTCCTTTATAACCCAGGAACTCCTTCCCCCTTTCCGATGCGGGATACCAAGATATCACAATCCACCCTCCTTAGGGCTGCACGTTCCTGTGCAGTAGCCTGCTAGTTCCGGTAGCCTACCAGTGCTTATCGACCCGCCCACGTGTCACGCGAGACGGCAAGAGCCCACACTCGGAGGTGAGGAGAGTCGGCTCTGATACCATTTATAATACCCCGACCCTTCACATGGTAATGATATTGTCCCCTTTGGGCAAAGTGCTTACGGTTTTGTTCTTCTCAGGGGTCACCCATCCTTGCATTGCTCTAGCGTAAACACGCTTAACTAAGGAGTTCTGCTAGAGTCTCTACCACTTGAGAAAATGCCTCGTTAAATGTAAGGGTTTAAGGTTTTTCCTTTATAGCCCAGGAACTCCCTTTCCCTCTCCGATGTGGGATACCAAGATATCACAGAATCCATCTTGTTAGAGTATTTATTTTCTATATTAAGGGTATTTTGGTTATTGTGTCTTATAATCATTTAATATAAAAAGATGTCAGGGAGAGATGATTGATTATGTTCCTAATTTCCTATTTTTTTTTTTCTAAAACCCTACAAGTTAGTTTTGGTACACTTGGTATCAGAGTATCGATTCAACCCTAAAACTACTGTATCATTCTAAAACGTGTCGAGAGATAGAAACGGCGTGTTGGCGTCATCCTTTTGTACGATGAGATCAACGTGATGCCACCGAGGGCTTGGTCTGGTAATTATGGAGATTTTTTTACAAATTTTTTTGATGATGTTTGATCTGTTAGTAGGGCAGCAAACGAGTTGAGTTGAGTTTAGTATTGTTCAAACATGGTCTGAAAACTTAATGAGCTTTAAAATGTGTTTTAACTTTGCTTATTTATCTGTTGATCTGAACTCAAATAAGATTTAATCGAGTCAATCCCGAGTTGAGCTTGAGCATTTTTTTACATATTATAGTAAAGAATTTGAAAATTCTGACCTTACGGTTGAAATCGCAGCAGCTGAAAACCTTGGGGACATTTTGCCTTGAATTTTTCTATTACACATGTGCCAATGGAATAGGAAAAAAAGTGAGTCGTCGATCTTGCAATGCAGCTTGCTACACTGAATCACTGCCCACCAACTATAGTCTGTACTCTTGTATTGCAATGTTGGCTTTTGCGCGAAATATCACAAATCTGGTGTGCTTTGAACGATGATGTCAGCGTAACCTTGTTTTGTAGCATCCTCAATCCACTCATGCCAACTAATGCTTCTTCACCTTATCGCCCTTCCCCCCATCTTTTTCGTGCTTAGATTTTTCTTGATCTATACGAATCGAGATAAGAGAAATTATGCTTGTGGTCTGTTCTTTCTCATGACGTTAATCGCTTGTCATGGCTTTGAATCGATTATAGTGATAGAGTCAATACAATTGCGAGAATAAAAATATAGAAAATGTGACACTACTACCCGAGTTCTCGCTCAAAGGTTTTACATAGTCCCTGAGAAGTCTTATGCTTCCCGCGCGCCGATATTTTTTACCCTCGCACAGTGTTTACATTGCATTACCCCAGATTTACATAGCAGTACCCCAGGTGCTGCACCCTCTTGCAGCACCTCCTGCTTCCTCTCTATCTCTCCATTCTACTTCTCTTGCTGCCTCTCTTCACCAAGCTCTCTTGAGCTTTTATAGGTGAGCTTCAGCCGCCAAATGTGCTAGGATTTAGGGTTGACCAGACTATATTTGAATCTTCTATAGATAAATAGCTATATCATTGTTGCTCCTGTCCATGTCCTAGATGCAACTGCATGGCTGGTTTGTGTGAAATTTGTCTCAAATCAGAATTTTATTAAATTCCTGGTATAGGCTTTGGGGAGATAACTTTGAAAATCTGTCTCCTACATTTTCTAGAATGTGCTTTTTTGGAAACCCATTGTTATGAATTTTGTTCTGCTACCATGCATTGATCTTTCAGCATTGGTATCTATTATGGTAAGTTATTAGCCTATAAATAAGATGTTTGGCATTGTATACGTCCGAGTTGAGTGATGAGAATTTGCGTTTAAGGTTGTGGACTTGGTGTTAGGGTTGTGATCCTTTTGCGCTACTTTTTTTCACCTTTCGTCCCTCTACGTCATCATTTTGGTATCAGAGTTTAGGCTCGAGACCCCATTTCCCTCTTGTTTTCCATTTCCCTACTTTTTTACCCTGTCTAGATACCCACAAAACACAAACAAGTCTTGCAGCAACGTACATTACCGCCCTTTGGAGCATAATTGGAACCCTAGCTTTGTCAAAACAACACGAAAATACAGCAGCCTCCCGCTTCTGCGAGATCATCGACGAATGTCAACGCGACTCAATTGCTACCTGCGCATCGCTGGGACGTCGTAATTACACTTACACCACAACAATCGCAATAAGTTGCAACCTTAGCATCATTGTTGTTCGCCCACACCCTAGATCTGCACCAAAGCCTCATTGCCATCCATAGACAGGCATCGTCGATTAAAGTCGCCAAAATTGGTGCTTCCCTAACTCTTGAGCTCTCATTTTCTCTTCCTCCTTTTCCTATCGAACCTAGCTCTTTGATCTTCTCCCTCGCCAATGAACTGCCGAGACCTGCAAAGAAGAATTTGACCCCATTTTTACCCAAAATTCAAGAAGAAAACTTGACCTAGTCTGGTTAAAACCCAACCCATTATCAAACCTAACTATACCCGTCCAACCGGACACATATTTGCATAACCAAAAAGCACAAAACCCAAAACTTAGTGTGACCCTAACCCATTACCTACTGTAACCATATTCAATTAATCTGTCACTTAAACACATTACTTGTGACCACGTGGCCAAAATCCATACTAATGTCCACACAAGAAAGGAAAATGTTAAACCTTTAGGCCCGAATCCAAACCACCTAACCTAGTTCACAACATTATCTCTTCATTGCTCCCTTTCAGCTTGTAAAAAGGAAAAAAAAAAAAAAAAACCCAATAGCTACTCCCTTAAAAAAGGGCGAAAAAAACCTTATTTTACAACTACCACCATAGTTATCTCCAAAGTTGAGGCTTTCGAGCATAATTCATAAGAGATGAAGTGAAAACATAACTAGATCATAGACATATTGCACACATTCGAGTTACATTAGGTAAACTATCCCCCATCTTTAGATAAGGAAGAGAGAAAGAGAGAGGCTACTGTTAGTGGAACTTCACGTGCTCATTTATCACAAATTTTTGTGCACCACACGTGAAAGATGACTTACGATTGACTGAGGTAGATATGGGTGTCAAATTAGAAGTTCCATACTTTATTGGAGACCAAGACAAGTTTGATTCTACTCTATCTCATGAATTGAACAATCTAATTTCTCCTGTGTAGACATTAAAGAACAAGAACTTTCTACATAGCAAATGGTTTCACTAAACATAATCTCTCGAATACGAGGATGTATTCAACTTGTCCATTCCGATTGATTGTCCACCAACATGAGAGTTGATCATATTAGAAAGTGTTGATCTCATTGGTGTTAAAGACTTTGATTGGTGTTCGATCCATGTTTACTGAACTTGTTGACAATATCAAGATCAAGTTTAGATTGAACTGGATGAAAATGAAGAAGCTCACCTATTCAAAATATTTGATTATTTGGTATGAGTGAATGACAGAGTTTAATATTTTAAGGTGAACCCGAATATGAGTTCTTTTTTTTCAGTGGAGGAGAATGATATGGACCATAGATGACACAAAGGCTCAATTTTTGAATTTTATTAATTATTATATTTTAAGATTTTTATATTCAGTTTTCTCGTAGTATTAAGTTTATTTATTTATTAGAGATAAGGATTGTTATCTTTGATGCAGACCGTAGATTAATTATTGTATAAATACGGTACTTTACATTATAAATTGTAAACTTCTGAGTTGATTAATGTAAATTTGTGTTTAAAGTTGTGGCATTTGTGTTAGGGTTTTGACCCTTTTGCGTTATGTTTCTTCTACCTCTCATCCCTACTCAGGTTGCATCAGGGGGATTTAACTTTTTAATGTAGGTTAACTCCCTGTATGAGATTGTTATCATTTTATATCTGGACTAAAGGGTACATTTTTTTTGGCTGCAGGTTGGTGTTGTTTCAGATTATGACTTGTTAGCACTTGACTCTATCTCAGGTGCTATTTCTGATTCAAAATTTGTCCTGGCTTACTTTGTTACAGGTTGATTTATGGTTTTTAGCATGTTTAGTCTCAAGAATTATAGATATTTACGTGGGGACATCATCATCACTATGCCGATGTGTCTTGGTTATTTGCATTATTTAGCTTTATATATCTGATATTCTGGTTTGGTAAATTGCCCATTTTTGTTGATAGTTAGGCTGGTGCTGTTTTTATTGCGTGTCATCAGTGGCTACTTACCATCAATCAATTTTCATGGAGAAATCTGTTTAATGATCATTTATTGAGTTCTTCCCACTGAATTTGAAACAATTACTTGTGGCTTATAGGCAACGGTCAAGCAGACACAAACCTTTTTCCTGATGTTGATAGTTCCTGGAAGGTACGTAAGAGAACTCTTCTCTAATTGATTGATTATGCTCTCATGTGAGTTTTGTCACTTTTTTACTTGTTTTCACTTTTTTCCCTTGTCATTTTCCATGTTCTATATCACTACTACATGGTGATGAAGATAGGGGTTGTGTTTTGGTGACACGTGTTACACAAACGTTGATAATTTCAAGAATACTACAAGTCTATAACAAACATGTATGGCTATTAATATTGCCTCTCTTGCAAGATTATTAGAAGGGGACAGTTTGCAAAAGAAATGCACTTCAGCTTGTATAGGTGTTGACTCAACAAAGGTGAAGAATAAGATATATAAACAGTGATGCCTCCACAGCATACATATTTTTGCAAAAACAATTATAGGGGATAGTCTCTGATCATTCTATTTGTGTAGTGATTGATTAGAGTTGGACATTGGTCTTAAACTTCAAATTTCGCAGCGTATAATTTAACGACGTCCCTTTGTATAGTCTTTTAAGTATATCATAAATATCTAGTAATGCATAGATCTGTTAGTTTATCAGTGCATATGACCCCCCCTACCTATAAAAAAATCAATGGATACAAAATGTTTTTGAGGCCTGGCATTTTATGATTTGAGTAACGAAAATGTCACATGGAAACATAAATTGCTTCGTTTGATAAATCAGCATGTACTTTGAAATTTAACATTTACATCAGAGACCTATCAACTTGATTAGCAGCACAATGCACCTCAAAGGTATTGAAGTGTTGTTTGATTACGATAACTACGACCATTTGCAACCAAAAAAAAATGAGAGAGAGAGGTGTTAACTAAATCGCAAGGCTTCCACTTGCAGCAAGGTTTGGGATATATAGTAGGCAAACAACTTTACATTCACCTTTATTTATCTTTTTGTGGAGAGTCTGAATTGTGTGTATAAGCACAAAACGTTGAATTTGAATGTGGTCATTTCTTCACAGGTTTAGGGGGACATTTTGGATATTGATTTAAAATGGAGTATTTTTCCATTACACTAAATTTCTCAATTTTCATTATAAATGATTGTTATTAGACTTATGACTTATCTTTCAATTTTAGTTGGTTGCGTCTATTAGAGTGTTCGAGTCTTCACTCATTCTGATATTTACTCAAAAAGCTTTCAATCCCAACTTCCAGTAGGTGGGGCGACTATTTCTCATTGTTTAATTTCAATGCATATATTATTATTTTCTCATGGTGTAAAATAGTCAACTCTACAATTGGGAGAAAAGGTCACTGATAGTGCACATGTAAAGGTTGTGCATTTGAGTATTCTTAATAAAGTAGTTGAAGAGCATGTGTGGGTCATGTCTTGGGCCTTCCTGAAGGATCTAAGATGATTTTTTCCACTCTGGCAGTGCTAGCATCTGAACTTGGAAGCTGTAATTCATTCAACATTCACATTTTCTTTTGTAAAACAATGATACTTTCCCTCTTAAATCTGCTCGAGAGAGAGAGAGAGAGAGAGAGAGAGCATGTGCATGTAGTTCTATTTCCTTTCTACATGACTGGAGGTGTAAAAACTGGATATAATGTGTGGATTGTCTAGGCATGGTGATGGCACCTTCCCTGCAATCTGAACTGTAGACTCTACTATCATGCATTTATGCTTTGTCTTTGGAATTTGAGTTAATTGACAAAAGAAATCCTCTAGCTATGACTTGTGGCTAATACTGTCTCACAAGTCACAAGTTATAAGCTTACCAATTTTGGATGACATGGCAGACATTTAATAAGATTCAGAGACTGCTTAGCAAAACTAATGGAAAAGTTGTTGGAGATTTGATGACACCTGCTCCACTTGTTGTCCGTGAAACCACCAATCTTGAAGATGCTGTGAGGTACTTACTCTTCTTGCTCCCATATGCATCAATTTAATTTATTTGCAGGTCCATTTCCAAAATTCTTCATTCTTTATTAGTAGTAAAACCTACGTTCCTCATTATCTGTTAATTATCGGAAAGTGGCTGCGATTAAAAAATAAAAATTTGTCCTGCAAGGATGTGATGCCAAAACGTAATTATTATCCTGCACGATTTTGCTTATAAATCAAAGACATGGTCAACTATTAAGGACAAATAAATATGGGAAAATGGGAAGACATGTCAACAATGCATTTGCCCGATTATTAATTTTAAAACATTATGATAAGTTTCTTTTTTCGAAACTGGAAACCATAAAACTCAAACTGACTTTTCTAATTTCAGGTTGTTGCTTGAAACAAAATATCGTCGATTGCCTGTTGTAGACAGTGATGGCAGGCTGGTAACATATTTCTTTATGTCTTCGTTGATTAATTTTTGGTTTTTGTGTTTTTTGCTGGATGGGCATTGGCAGAAGTAGTTTCTCATTGATGTCTGTTTGTTAAAGGTTGGGATCATTACAAGGGGAAATGTTGTTAGAGCTGCCCTTCAGATTAAACATGCTAGCGAGAGATACCATAACTGAAGGTCACGGCATATTCAAGATCTCGGAAGTTCAACTGCTTTTGCATTACAAGACTCACAATTCCTTTTGGCCCAAGGTATTTTGTTGGGCCAACTACGGCATCAGCTTAGGGGGAGAGTTGTAACTGATCAGTTACAGCATTTAAAGGTACGTAATGACGGACCTCCTAATGTCAAGGACTCCTATCATGCTTATGCCTATAGTTTTCAATATTATGTCCTCATGCTTGCTTTGATGAAATAGAGGAATTTTAGCTGGGATTAGAGTCGGTTGATTGAATACCACGACTGTGTAAATTCTTTGTACTGTGTGTAATATGTGAGTTTGTGTAGGAGCAAAAAATTTGACAAACTCAAGCAATATGTTGGCCGTACTCTGATATTAATTTACTGGGTACAACCTAAGGAACCTTGTTCTCTCAAAATGATCCTATTATTCTACTAGCACCTTTTTGTGGCCAATTATGTTAGGTAGCACAATTAAGGCTTCGTTTGCTTATTCAAAAACAACCAAAACCCTAATTTTTAGCTTTCATTTGTTTGAATCCCAATACTAGAAAAAGGCAAAATTGACCTTAACTATTACAAGCCAATTATAATAACCTATTAAAGAAAGTAAAAGTCGTCATTTAAAACAAAAAGACCAGGAAGTTTCTTCTTGTTGCCAAAGTACCCTTTAACAGAACATGTTAGAAAGTAAAGCTTATATGCTTCCCAGCCAAACAAGATAAACTTTATTTGTTTGAGTTTTTTGACTAAAATAGCGTGGGATGTGAAAAAACCAAAAAAAGAAAAAATTGTCGAGCCAAATCGAATATGAAACTCTAAATTGTTTACCACCTATAGGATCTAGCAATTTAGTGAGCTAGCCCCAGCTGTAATAGTTGATGTTTTTGAAGATGGAGTGCCCACTGCTAGTGACCTTCAGAAATTGATGCTGCAACAATAGTTATCACACAGCTTGAGGTTCTTGTAGCTTGTCGTTTTTCTTTTTAAAATATAAGTACTAAGATTTTATAAAAGGGGCCTAAAGGGAATGTTACTTTTATACAAAAAGTTCCCACAAAACTGTTCTTGTAGCTTCTTGTCATTACTATGAAGTGTGGTGAGAGAACCGAAAGGCCTTGTTTGTTAGGGGAGATGGGATAGGGGATAGGGGATAGGGGGGGATAGGACAAGGAGTTAGGGGCTCCAAAATCTGTTTCCTTGGAATGGATGGTCCCGCATTTGTACGTGGGACTCGAATAGTGCATTCCAAATGGTCCCGCATTTGTATGTGGGACTCGAATAGTGCATTCCAAATGGTCCCGCATTTGTATGGGGGACTCGAATAGTGCGGTAAATTTTGAACTATTTTGGAATAACTAATACTAAGCTCCCCTAAAATTATTAATGTCAGACTTTGAATTATTATTATTTTTATTTAACGGTCAGCAATAACTTTATAACTCTTATTTGATTTTTTATCTCAATCTAACTAAACAAAAAATAAATTTCTCACTGTATATATGATTTTATTCATAATCTCCAAAAAAATTTGGGAGCCCAGTATTATTTATTCCCAAATTATATAATATTCTCAAAAGTTGCAGACCGAAAAGACTTTGTCCAACTCAAAACCAAGGCCTCATGAGTACCCTGTGATAAAAATGATCAACATAGACTTTGCTAGAGGGATTTGTTAATAAAGAAAAAGGTGTTGTGAACAGTTGGCAAGTATTAGATCTATGCAAAAGTAGTTTGGTGGTGGGAAATCTTTCACTTTTGCTTCCCACCACTCAAATTCAAAATATCATTTAGACTTTTGGTTTGCTTATCCAGTTAAAGTAGATTTTCTATAATTCTTGTAAAGCAAAAGGTAGAAACTGAATCTTGAAAAACTTTAATGTTGTTGTGACTATTGCGATGGGTTTATCTAATCTTTTAGCTCAAATTCTAATTATAAAAATGTACACTAAAGATAAAAATGTTCTTTAAAAAAAAAAGATCTTGGTTTATACTTACATAACCAATCAACGCCTTATTATTGAATTAGAAACAATCATGAATACAATGATTTAGTGAATATAGGGATGGGTTTATTCATTTTAAAAGTTCAAATAATCCTTAAGCTATTAGCACTACTCATGATTGCCCTATCACTTGAATTTCTTTGCAATCACACTTCCCATTTTAGAAGTCATGTAACATAATAATGATGGTGTTTGACATTACTAAAACTAGTAACTTATAAGTTGTAACTTGTAATAGAAGTTGTGAGTGTATGGTAAAAATTGTAATTTGTAGTTGATATAGAAAAAATAATGTAATAAATTATAGCAGAAATTGTGAGTATTTAAAAAAATTTGTAAGGTATAATAAAATTAGAGTTTTTAGTCAAAGATCCAAAAAAATAGGTTTTAACACGCGAGATCTAATTGCCTACAACATAGATAAATTTAACACAAATAGATAAATTTATATGTAATATAAACAGATAAATTTATCTATCGTCTTATTTTATGCAAGACAAAATAAATTTATTTGTATTTTTTTATACAGATAAATTTTTTTGTCTTTTTATTTATGCAAGATAAATACATTTGTCTGTGTGCTTTATACGTGTTTTGAACAGATACAGTATTTTTTATACAGATAAATTTATCTGAATGCTTATTTATGCAAGACAGATAAAATTATTCGTGTGCTTTATGTGTGTTTTGAAAATGTACATATAAATTTATCTGTTTTAAGGTTCAATTAGATCTCGCGCGTTAAAACTGGACCTCGCGTGTTAAAATTTTTTATGGTAGATAAAAATTAAAATCGACGTTACTTTAAAGACTTGAAATTAAATTTTTGCTAAAATTAATAGTAAAAAATTAAAAATTACTATAAATAACTTATAAATTAACTTTTCTTTGGATGGTTTTGTTAGGTGAGGATTAGGGATTTAGAGCTTTTCTATCAAAATTAGCTATTTATATCCTTTTTAGCTTAAAATGGATAGCCAATCACTAAAAATTTCATGTCATCAAAATTAGTTATTTTAACCATTGAACTTTAGGCTTAACAAATGTAGCCAGTGACTTTGGCTAGCTTAAAAAAGACAAAAAAACAAAAAAAAACTAGTTTTAATAGTTAAGTGTTGTGGTGCTGATTGCTGAGTAATAAGAAAATAATTGAATTAAAGTAAATAAAATGTGTAAGAGAGAAAATAAGGAATTTGTTGAAGAGTAATAAAAAGATTTGCAACTCATCTGGCTTCAAGAAATTAGAAAAAAAAAACCAGATAAGATGAAAAAGAATGCCTTGTAAGGTCTTTTACTGGACCTTTTTGTTTTCTTTAATAAATGAAATTTCAACTTTAATTCAAACGAAAGTGAATTTTCAAATTTCTCTAATCACTGGACAACTGAAATGACATAAAATTTATACAAAAACTTTAGAAATTTTAAAAGTACGAAAAAAAAATCTCTTTTAAAGTCAACAGAAGAAGTCTAAGCGCATAAATTTAAGTTTCGAAACTAATTATAAATTATCAAAGCTAAAATTAAAGAAATAAGCTTTTTATCTAGAATTTCGATGAAGATGCTCTTAGATCCTCTGCATGAAGTTACTGGATAAAAGCTGCTTTATAATAATAAAAATTTACGTAGTTTTGAAGCTTCACATGATACATATTAATGTGGGTTGCATTTGTTTCTTAATATTTTTATTCCAAAAATACTGAAGAAATGTCCCTAATAACTCATTAATTTTTTCAAAATTAAATATATTCGGTAAGTATGCTTTTAAATATATTTTTAAGTTAAAAGCTTTAAAAAAAAATTAGCCCAAAGACTTATTAGCCAATGGCCCAATGCTTGCTTGGATAATCTGTTCATTGCCAATTTAGAACTTAAATTGGTTATTATCAATCAAGTAATTATTCGGTGTTCTTGGAATACCATGTAGTAAATTCACGTGGTACTCTCACTCAATAACAGAAAAAATATGATAACTTATTTTTATCGAATGATTAAAAAACAAAATATAATATATAAATTATAATTATTTATTTATTAAGAATATTTTGTAACATCGTTTATATAGTATTCTAAAAATACCTAATAATTTGCCAAATGAACCCCTTTCCCTTACAATGATTTTGTTGTAATAATTTGAGGGCAAAGTACAACGTTGGCTCATGATCAAGATGCGTGTTGTGTTGTGCTATTTGAGAGACAGTACGTTGTTGTGTGTTTCAATAGACACGAATTTTAAATATAATTTTATAAATGAATTTATTTATTTTATAGAACTTGACGAGTTTATTATTAATATAAGAAATAAAATTGATTTAATATCTGTACTTATATTATCGAAGAATGTTTTTTTAACTATTTTACAAAAATTATATTTATTATTTATTTATTGGTAAATAAATATAATCTAATTACATAGTTATCGATATTAAAATAATTTTATTTTTATATAAATAATAAATTTGATAATTTTTATTTAATAAATAAATTTTATTCTAATCCATGCCTATTTAAAGTACATGTCTTGAAAAAAACCAAAAACAGCAAGCACCTGTATTCAAGGACCAGAGCTTAAATCCCCCGTTAAATGCCGGATTGAACGGTTGTCGTTTCCTTAACGGCCTCCACCTTCTCTTCCGGCCCGGCTTACTATTGATTAGAAAAAAATTACCTTTACTACTTATATTCTTTCAAAACAAAGTATTTTCACTTAGAGATTATGCAAATCTTAATTAATAATGGAACTTCGCCCCTCTCTCTCTCTCTCTCTCTCTCTCTCTCTCTCTCTCTCTCTCTCTCAGTTATTTCTTACCAGTAGATTTGGCCGATAGAATGAGGATGAGTCAAGCCTGTTTCCGTTGTCCCAACTTTTATTTCTTTCGTGATTTTTTCGGTATATGAATAAATTGTACTTTTTGTGCATGTGTTGGACAGATATGTTTCGACAGAATGCTACTACGGTTAAATCTGTTATGCGCGTGATTTTTTGGCTATATTTACTTCGAGAGCGGTGCTCCGACCAGCTCTGCTCCGTAAGTTGGCTAGATCTGCTCTGTTGTGGTTTGTCCTCTCGTTTAGGCGAGTGTTGTACTCTTTTTTTTTTGTGTTTTTGTTATGTCGAGATTTATCTCTCTTGTTTTATTTTATTTTTTCTTTATTTTTCATGTTTATTTGGTGTTCTTTACACTTTCTCCTTATATGGGGGTTGTCTTCCCGTCGATAGTGCGGATTTTTTCTCTCCTCACAATGGGAGTTAGGGATATTCTTCGGTTAGATCGGTAGGAAAAGTATGGTGAAGATGCAATTGTTACTTCTTCTCTGGTGGACGTCGCCGACAAGTGCGACATTTTGAGTTTCAGCTGATTTTAGAGGTTTTTATAACCCATTAAAAACTTGTAAAAGGTCATTGTGCCGGTTTGTCCTTTCTCCGACTATTTGTGGTCCGACTGTTGTATTTCTATCTCATTAATGAAAGAAAATGATGTTATCAAAAAAAAATTAATAATGAAAAATAATTAGTAAAAACAAATCATTTAGCTTTTACGTTTAAGTCATGTTTGGGTGTCTAATAAGCTTGACTTTTAAGAATTTGGTGTTTTAAAGAAAATAAAAAGAAAAAAAATTAAATTATTTGGGATTATTTATGTAGCGTAGTCTGTTTTTTGTTCAAATATCTAATGTGTATTTATTTTTATTTTTAAGTTGTAATGTTTGAAATAATAGCACGATTATTTTTTATTTTTAAAAGTATAGTTAACTCTTTAATTTATGGTATTATAGTTATTTTATTAAAAAAAATAGTGTTTTGGATTTGTATAGGTTTTTTTAAAAAAAATAAAATAAAAAGTTGATCTTTTTAGATATGCTAAACACTCTAGTTTTAAAGTAAATTTATTTTTGATAAAAAAAATAACTTTTTAAAGATGTTAAACATATGCCAAATTTAGATTTTGCTTGTTTAATTAAAAAGATTACTTTAAGCTGTTAGAGCAGAAACAAAAGAAAATTTTTAATCATTGACTTTTCTTAGTGTTTAATTAAAAATACTTGTAAGTCTAATTAGCATTGTTTTTTATTCATTTTTTGTAAATATTTTTTAACATTAAACTTCATCGGCATCTTCTCTAGACCCCTTGTAATAACTATTACAAGTCTTATTATATTCTTAATTTACTTTAATTAAATATAAATTAATTTTATCACAGTATAGTGAATATCGTGTCGTATTCGTATTGTGTCGTGTCATAACGGATTCGTATAAAAAATTTCTCAACACTAACACTATCTTTTAACTAGGCATGTTATTTATCCTGACACTAACACTACTCGTTGATAAACGGGTTAATCGTTTATAACATTTTTAATAATCTATTTAACAACTTATTTAATAACAAGTTTATATTTTTAGTTCTATACATATTTTAATCATAAAATTAAATAAGTTATAATAACTAAAAAAATTCTAAATAATTTGCAAAAAGTCTTTAAATAATTCGATATAAAAAAATAATATGAATTCATGCACAAAGAATTTCAATGTCCAAACGGTTAATAGAAGAAAGTTTACAAAAAATTAAAACGGTAATATGGGTCATTTTTTAATTTTGCGGGTTCAATATTAATTCAACTTGTTTATTAAACATGATATCAAGTTGCGCTATTTTTAATTTCGTATCAAAAAATAATCGATCTTAACTTTTTAATTTCGTATAGGGTTCAAGCTGTGTTAATGTGTTGTGTCAAAAAATTTTATTTTTAATAATTATATTTATAATCTTTTGGTATAAAAATAAACACATTGTGCTACTTATTTCTTTCATCTTATTTAATTTCATCCGAATTATCTTATAACTTGAGAGTTTTATTGTTAATAGTCGAGTAAGGAGGAAAGAAAATTTAGAATATGGTCCATCACTAGTAATCTTATAAAGTAATTTTATAAATAATTTAAAATTTGGCACGATATTAGTTCGAATTCTGAGTTTTGCAATACAAATATAAATCCTAAGAAATAAATTTTTGAAATAAATTTCACCCTTAAATATGGACAAACAATCCGGTAGAAATTTGGTATTTAGTAACGTATTTATTGCAATTGATGAAAGTTTCATTGTGCCGACTAAACAATGCCTGCTAGAAAATGTGAGTGCATTTGTTAGTGTGATTCTATGTTTAAAAAGTACATAAAATACATATATTAATTGGATATATTATTTTATCATGTTGATGTGATTTTTTTTGTTAGAAAATTATTAGGTATTTTTAAAATATTGTGTACGTAATATTTTTAATAAATAAAAATATATAATTTATATTAAATGAATCTCTTGGCCTTTTAGCAATCCAACAAAAATAAATTCACATTCTTGGTAAGGAGTATTTTTTATTATATAAATAAATAGACCTATTACATAAGTAATACTAATATCTATTTGTTAGTGTGATCCTACATTTAAAGAGTAAATTGTACATATTTGTGTTCTAGAACAATGTGGCATAATGCTCTAATTATGGAATTTCTTGAAAAATTATTAGGTACTCCTAATATTATGTGCTATTATATACGTAGTATTTTTGATAAATAAAAATATATAATATATATTGAGTAATTTTTTTTTATTTTTTATCAATTTAATAAAAATAAAATTATATTGTTTTATTTAAAATATTTTTTATTATATAATTAAATAAAAATACATAGTAAATAAGTCACATATACTCTAAAATTATCAAATAATTGCTCCATATTATCTACCTGACAATAATTTTTCCATTCAATCACACCGATCGAAGCCCCAATAATTACACTGTTATTTCTTTCATATTCAATCACGAAAGTGGTACAACCCCATTGCTGGCTGAACTCCGCTGCTGTCGCCGCCGTCACCAAACTAAATCAAGGAACGATGACAGGTCTGAGCCCACCACCATCAACAACACTCCGGCCCCACCAGCCCACCACCTCCTCAAATCTAAGCCCAATCTTTCCTCTATCGGCGTGTTATCTTTAAAGATGGCTCATTCTGTTCGAGAATTATTTTTATAAAATAATTAGTATATTTAAATTATTAATATTTAAAATATTATAAATTAAATTATTAAGTATATATTTTTTTATATCAAATGGTGTTTAGTTAAAAATGTAATAACTTAAAGATAAATAATATATTATTTAAATTGACATAATTTTAATTAAATTATTTTTTTATATACAAAAATATTTAAAATAGTCTTGTAACGAACAATCAATCAATGAGGTGGGGCCTAACTTCAACTGTAATGCTAAGGATACCAGCTTAAATTATGTAGTATATTCACAATTATAAAATTTAAATAAAATTCACGTGAAATTTATTACATTAATGGTTTGGTGAAATTTATTACATTAATGGTTTGATTGCGCCACATCATATAATATATTAATTTTATAAAATAAATTAATATATTTAGTATTATTATATTTTTAAATAGTTTCATTCTCGTGATAATCTCAAATGCACACATGGCCTTAATATTTAATTTTGTAGATTTAAAATGTCTTGGCAACAATAACTTGAAACTTTTATTTTGTAAGTTTTGCCAAAAAAATTATATATACAAAAAATACAAATTTATCAAAAGTAAATAATTGTATGTTTAATAATATTTTTTTGTGAATTTTACAAAATAATTAATTTGAATCCATTATTAGGGGTTCATTTAAAATCCGCCAAATAAAGCATTGTTGGGTTTGTTGGTGGTCTTGAAAATAGTATATATTTTTGGAAAATTTAGGACTAGGTCTTTTTTTGTTTTTTTTTTGGTAGTAAAATTAATTTCAATCCTATTTAATATTTTTTATTACGATTAGTTCCGTCTCAATTTTAATTTCTTAAAATACCCTTAAATTATATCTTTAGCAAATTTTTTTGATTAAATCCCTTCCTAAGTGGGAATCAAGAATTTGTTCCATAAATCTCTCTCAAATCTCTTCCAAAATCTTTCCAAAAGTTTATCTCCAAAATCTCGCGCCATAATCACCACAACCCTAACTCTATTGCTGTCTTTATCCTCGATGTCGCCGTTGTCTTCATCCTCGACGTCGTTATCGTCCTCTTTTGCCGTTGCCGTCATCATCCTTCGCCAACTAATGCACGTATCAGTCGAATTTTATAGTGCATTTTCAATAATTTTACACTCCATATATAATTGATACAAAGATCAGTTAAGATACCTTTTGCGCAAAACGTTTAAAAAGGAATCGTACGAAAAGTTCTTGTCAACCATTATTGCAGTCGTATAACTTTCATACTTGTACAACAACACTAAAGAACATTTCATCCTAGATAATCTCATAAAACGACCTATAATAAAAAAACAAATGTTAGCAGCAGTTAAACTTATACTGATATGTATAATTGATACAATTATCATTTTGAAAAATAATTATATATTTTAATTAATACATTTATTAGTTCTAAGTGGTCAGTCAAATTTTTATAAAATAAACAGCATTTTGTACTGATAAATGTATCGGTACAAATATTTACAGCAGTATAAATACAAATTAATAAAATAATCAAATACACATCAGTAAATTCATGTGAGTCTTCGCAATCAAAACTTAAAGAAGATTTTCACCTGCGCAAAATGACAATGAACAAAACGGCTCATGTAATATGAGAATCTTCAGTAATGATAATTTGCCACGAATCCAAAAATAAATAGAAATCTATTCAAAATCAAAAAATGTGAATATCAATATGCAACGAAAAAAGAAAAGTCAAATCTCTATTATTGATGAATATTCAGTTTTTATAAAGAAAAATTAAAACTCTTTCCACATTCGAATCAATGATATATTCTATCATATTTGGTTATCATATTTGGTTATATAATTGCATCCTAAAATCAATGGGGATTACAGAGAATATTACATCTGGTTAATAATAGGAATTTTAGAGAAAAAAATTATTAATTTTTTAAAAAATGATTAAATTCTGAACACGAATAATACTGGGACTAAAACTCTTTTAACCTCCTAAAATGGGATTAAAACTCAATTAATTATACTTTTTTTTTTATTGAGTAATTATTTAATCGTTTTAAAACACAGTTTAATAATTTAGTGAAAAATACTTCAAACGAAAAAATAGCAACTCATTTTTGTTATATAAGTAAAAAACCAAAAAGATATTTAATATATATTAAATATTTTTATTTATAAATAATATCATGTAACGAAGCTCATGTAGCATGTTCAACATTGATTAACTCATGTTGGGCAGAGAGAGAGATTTGATATATATTAAATATTTTTATTTATAAATAATATCGTTGGGCAGATAGAGAGAGAGAGAGAGAGGATGGTGCCGATGACCTCCAGAGAGAGAGAGAGGGAGGATGGTGCCGATGACCTCCACCTTGACTTACTAGTAATCGATTGCCGACTGAACGCATGACTCCTCTGTGTCGATTGACAGAGGGACGTTGGCTTCTGAGCATTTTTCGCAGAGGTTTTGAAGGCGTTGATAGGCGAAGTTGAGATCGCGCTCTTCTTCCAGGGTTAGGGGGTGGGTTTTGTTGGGGTGTGATAGAAAGGGCTGGAGAACTTGGGCACCTGAATGGTTGTTTTCGGCGATGGTTTTCACTCACAATGATGCTGATTTCTGAACTAGAGCTGCTTCGATTGATTACTTTGTTGGTTTTTCTGATTTTCTGCTCCTTACTCGATTGAATCAATTTCGAGAAGAACTTAAAATTTTGTCTGATTTTCTTTGCTGATTTATGGTGAAATGTTTTTTGAGCTATAACTTTTTTTTTATTACTTTATTCATGGAAAAGAAAACAAAAAATAAAAGTAGTTCATCTACAAAACTTACTTTAAAGGAATTTCACGCAACATAAGTCCGGAATCGTTTTGAATCGGAAGATTTTAGTTCTGGAAATTATGGAAAAAACTATAGATGATGGATCTCTTGGAGTAGATTTTGATTCTGCTTTTGATAAAGACAACATATGTGTTTGTAAAGAAATTTGTATTTGTGGTAGTCTTAACACTCTTGAAGCTCATAGGACTCTTGATGGTCGATAAGATATTGAGAGTTTTTTTTTAACTCCTAATATTGTGGTTGATCAGGTTGGTGGTGATGGACCTGTTGTAGAAAAAATTAATTTTATTGGTTTAGATGTGAGTGATCTCTAACTTGGTCTCATGAATTCAATGTCGGTCACTTCTCTAGTCCAACCAGCTTTTCACCTGGGGTTAGAACAGTCGGCTGATTCTACAACCCAGTTAGAGGAGGATCAGCAACAATTAAAATAGAATCAAGTAAAGTAAAATTTTGGCCTAATATTGTGAAGAAAAATTCTCACTTTGATAAAATAAATAGTGACCTTAGCCTCTTTAATGTTGGGTTTGAGAATAATGAGTTAAAGGTCCCTTTTAAAGTTTTTAAAAATTGTTCTCAATGGAATATTGCTTTGGTGGAATTTTTCATTGATAGGAAATTATCTTTTTACAATGTTAAAAGTTAGGCAGAAAAGTTATGGAAGAAAAATCTCAATGATGTCATTACTCTTGATAATGATTTTTTTATTTTCAAAATGAAGAGTAAAGAAGCTCTTGAAACAATTCTTGAGAAGGGTTTATACTTCTTTGGGAGCCAGCTAATTATTGTCAAGAAATGGTCTCAAGTATGCATTTATTTAAAGAAGTATTTTCTAGTGTACTTATTTGGGTGAAGTTTTATAATGTACATCTTAAATTTTGGACTAATATTGGTTTAAGTTATATAGCAAGTGTTATTGGCAAACCTTTGTATCTTGATGACTATACAAAATTCAAAGGAATGCTTACTTTCGCTAGGATGTGTGTTGAAATTCAAACAAATAAGAATATTTCAGATTCTTTTATGCTAAATTTAGGCTATAGGTCTTGTTATGAAATTAGAGTAAAAGTGTCTTGAAAGTCTCTAAAGTGTGACAAATGTATGATATTTAGTCACTCTAATAATTCTTGCCCTAGCAAGTTTAAGATTATGAGTTCTATTTTCTTACCCAAACAAAAATGAAAAGTAAAATAGAACAAAAGGGTGGGCTCAAGTCAATAGCCTAGTGGATGAAAAAAAATAAAAAATAAATAAAGAAACAAGTACTTCTAATGCTTCTTCAATTGATAAGGCTCATTCCTCCTCAAATTTATTTAGTGTGCTTGAATCTTGTGTGCTATATGAGATGGACTTATGTAAGAAGGAGATAGATGCAAGGACATGTCGGAGTGTGTTAGTAGGAAAAATATGAATAATTCCTTACTGGATGTGGTTGCTAGTCATTGCAATACGAATCTTGAGAAGTTGGTAGAATCTCAAGTTGACTCCTCTTGAAAATGATATTAGAAATGTGTCACTTCTACTTAAAGTTTCTCTGAACCTACAATTCGTCGATTTACTCGTTTGAAAATACTTTTAAAAACCCTTTTAGAGGAAATTTGTTGGCTTTTGGATGATTTCGACCTCAAATGGCGAGAACAATAAGTTGTTAGAGAGAATTGAAAATCTTAAACTTGCTCGAAAAAAAATAATCATTTTGAACAAGCCCAAAAATTGTACTTAAGTAATAAAAAATATATTATTTTTTTTACTTTTTATTTGTGAGAGTTTGTAAGATTATTTTGATTTTTTTTTTTTGATAATTTGCCCCTATTATCATTTTATTAACCTTTGAAAATATGTTTCGAGCTTCATTATATATTTTTATTTTTTTAATAAATACACATTTAATTATTTTAAAAAAATTTCTCTAAAAATATCTTGTAATTTTCCTCTTCTACCCCCATCTCTTTCACTATGCGGTTGCCGTAGATACCTTGTGATTCGCGCTCCCCGATTCCTGTCCTTTCCCGGGATGCTTCCTCCGTACCTTCTCAACATTCTATTTTGTGGATTTGGATTACCTCCTAAGCCCTAACACACATTAACACTAAGCCCTAACACACAGTAACACTGATCCGTACCTCTTCATAATTTAGATGAATGACTATTTTTGTGTAAGATAATTAATTTTTGTTTTGGAACTTAATTTTAAGATATTTTTTAATTTTAAATTATTTTAAATTAAAAAAATAAAATATTTGTTTAATTAAAAAAATAAACTTTTAAGTCATTGAAAAAATCAAATAAATTTAATATAAAAATTCATGGTTGCCATCCAGTTTAATTGAACTGAGATATAATTCTTTGATTGAAATTTGTGTAATTTTATACGTAAAAAGATAAAATTAAAAATTATTATAAAAAATTCAAAAAAATTTTGAATGTTAAGAGCTAAAAAACGAGATTTTTTAGTTTTTTAGACTTTAAATCAAAAGTCAAAACGACGATATCCAAACAAAGACTTAGTGTATTCGAATTATTAATACTTAAAATATTATAAATTAAATTATTATAATATTTTTTGTATCGAATAGTATTTGACCAAAAATAAAATGACCTAAGAATAAATAATATATTATTTAATTTAATATAATTTTAATAAAATTAAATTTATTTATATATAAAAATAATTAAAATAGTCTGGGAGATTTACCAACCCCCCTCTCATGGATTGGGATAGTCTCATATATGTGGTGTTATGTTAGTTGTTTTTTAAGCTATCTAAATAATTGTCAAACAATATTATACATAATATTATAATTAAAATAATTCAATTTTAATTTCCAAACTCGAAAAAAAAAACATAGCTTAAGTTTCATACCAAAAAAAATTATGTTGGTAACAATTTAATTTGATCATAAATTAATAAACATACACATAAAATATATTTTATTTTATAAAATAAATAGTTCTAATTTAAAATGAACTTTTGAAATTTAAATTGTTAATTTTATAAAGCAAAACTTACTTTGTTAGGTTATTTTCAACCATTTCACCAAATTTAACTTGGATCAAAACAAGGTAAAAAATATAAACTCTAATCATTTCACTAAATTGGTATCAAATTAAGAAGCATTTTAATTTTTTATCTAATTAAGGAAGAATTTTTTTTACCACATTTGGTGAAAGAAGACTGTTTGGGATTTTTTTTTAAAACGTTTGATAAAATATATTAAAAAATGAAAGATTGAAGCATTTACTTCTTTCAAAAAAATAGTGAAAATCTATTTTGAGGATGGCTTTAATGTATCATGTTCAAATTAAAGATTCATACAAAGACTATAAAATAAAAAGTTTAAATTATTATTGTGGGTTCACTATAAATTCACAAAATAAAGTGAATAATATGAAAAAAAGAAAAAGGGTACAAGATTGAAGAGAAACATTTCTCCCTTCTTCTCCCTGCATCCCGTTTAATTATTAATAAGAAAAAAGAAAAAAAAACATTATATTTTTTTTCTCATTTAAGTTGTAAGATAAAAGAAAAAATAATAATTATATTTTTTCCCTTCTTTGTTTGAATTAACAGGAGAGAAATAATAACTTATCTTCTATCTTACTTGTACAGACTTCATCAAAGAAAAAAAAAATAATAGTCATTTTGCAAAAATAACATTTTTTGTCCAATTTTTTTTTTTAATTTTGAGAGATTTAAGTAAATAATTATTTGTCTTCATTTCTCCTTTATTATCTCCATTTTATGAGAAAACAATGGATGACTGTAATTATTTATGTATTAAAAGTATTACATTTCTCCTTTATTTTATCCATTTCATTAGAAGACAATGAATGATGGTAATTATTTACGTATTAAAAGTATTTTGTGATATTATTTATATAAAATTTTAAAAGTAATTAATAATTTAACTGAGCTTGTGCTTGGACTATTATTTCTTTTACAATTTTTTTTGTTTTTAATAAATTTTTTTAGCATTACTTAAATGAGTGTATTTTTAAAAAAAATTCTATTATGAATAAACAAATAAGTAAATTTTTTTTTAAAACTTAAAAAAAATTTATATAAGACAAAAAATCTAACTTCAGTAGGCTTTATGGCTTTTTTAAAAAATTTCCATTTTTATTGAATTTTTTTAAATTTTGACATTAATGAATGTACTTTTTAAAATTTTAGCTTTACAAGAAATTAAAAAAATAAAAAATTTAAACTAAAATATCAAAAAAGTTCAAAAATACAAAAAAAAAACTCTAAACAAAACCATTTAACTTTTTAGTCCAAACAAATGTGAAGGAGTGAATTTGACTCATTGGCTTAATGACTTATTTAATATTGTAAATTTTTTGTTTTTAATAAAAAAAAATTTATCATTTAGTTAAATTATTATTTTTTTTAAATTTCTCTCATTTAGAAGAGTCGAAAAAGTAAAAAAATGTAATCAAAATATAAAAAAAATTAAAAAAATAAAAAAAATAAAAAAAAGTCAATAAGTCAAATTTTATGTTATTTAAGTTAAAATAAGCAAAAATAAACTAATAAGTTAATAAGGTGCCATTTGGTAACATTTATATTTTCTATTTTCTATTTTTGTTTTTAAAATTTTCGTAAATTGTAAATGAAAACATGTTTGATAATTATTTTTATTTTTAAAAAATTGTAAATAGTTTTTAAAATTTATAAAATTTTAAAAAACAAAAAAAATATGTTTTCACTTATTTTGTAAACAAATTTTGATTGAATTAATTCGTAATCTACAACTATTACTTTTTAAATATTTATGTTACCGAATATATTTTTATTTTTATTTTATTTTTTATAAATAAAAATAAAAAATTATAAAAGTTACTAAACGGCATTAAGCAACATTTACCCAAACAAGTCCAAAGACCAAAAAACAGATTTATTTTCTTTTATTTTCTTTTCTTTTTCCTAAATCACTCTAACCAACTTACTGTAAAGTTATTAAACCTCCTTACTCTGTAAGTCGTAAGAGACGGGCTTTTTGAACTAGCTTTTTTTTTATAGTGGTTTTTAAATTTTTAAATTTTTTATATGAAAGTAAATGTAAAATTATAACTTCTTTTAAAGAAAAAAGTGAAATTTTTTTGATTTTTTTGTAAAAATTTAAATCAAATAACTTTTTTTTTTATTTTTAAGCTAAAAAAAACCTACTTGAAAGTCTGGCCAAACACAAACTAAGAGAAAGAGGGAGAAAGAGGAAAGGAAATGTGTTTCGTATAGTTACTCTCTCTCTCTCTCTCTTCACTTAATTTCTCTCTCCCTTTCTCTCTCTCTCTCTCTCAATGAAGGGCAGCACGAAGCTGATCGTCCTTCACCCTTCAATCCCCAGACATGGCGGAAGCACTCACCGTTTCTGTCTTCTCCTTTTCTCCTCATTCTTCCTTTTCGCCTTCCTTTTCACTCTCTTCACCGCCAGAGACGCCATCCCCACCACCACTATCACAACCGCCGCCGCCACCACCACCTCCGCCGCCTCCAACGCCCCTCTACCCAAACCCGTCTTCGACGCCCTCCTCCACTACGCCGCCGCCTCCAACTCCACACCCGGACATAGCCGCCTCTCTTCGGCCGAGCTCAGATCAATCGCCTCCGTCCTCCGCCGCTGCCCCTCCAGCCCCTGCAACTTCCTTGTCTTCGGCCTAACCCACGAAACCCTCCTCTGGAACTCCCTCAACCACAACGGCCGAACCGTTTTCGTCGACGAAAGTTCCTACCTGGTCACGAAACTCGAAGAGAAACACCCAGAGATCGAAGCCTACGATCTCCAATTCACAACCAAAGTAAGCGACGTCGATTCCCTCATCGCTCACACCCGAGATCAGCTCCGGAACGAGTGCCGCCCGGTCCAGAACCTCCTCTTCTCCGACTGTAAATTGGCCATTAACGACCTCCCAAACCACATGTACGATGTCGAATGGGACGTGATCTTGGTGGACGGCCCTCGGGGGTACTTTCCGGCGGCGCCGGGGAGAATGTCAGCGTTATTCACCGCCGGCGTTCTTGCGAGGAGCAAGAGAGGCGGCGCCGCCGCCAAGACCCACGTGTTTGTTCACGACTTCGACAGGGCGGTGGAGAGGGTTTGCAGCGATGAGTTCTTGTGTAGAGACAACTTGGTTGATTCGATAGATTCGTTGGGGCATTTTGTTTTGGAAACGATGGATGCTAAGAGCGCTGAGTTCTGTCCAAACTCTTCATCGTCATCATCGTCGCCATCGTCGAGTTCTCGAATTGTTTCGTAATTTCTTGCTTTTACTTCCTTTTAATATATATATATATATATATAAGTCTTAAGTTTCAAGTTTCCACCATCAAACTAACTTCTTGGAGATAAAATACGGGTAGTTTACGAAGTCTACATGTTCTTATTTTATCTATTTATTCCAAATTTTAATATTTCTTTTATATATTGTTTTTGTAGTGCTCATATTACTCAACTTAAAATTTGGTAATTATTTAAAGTAATTCTAAATTAAATAATTAAAAGTTGATTTGGCAATTGAAAGTGATTTAAAGCTGTCAAAAAGTAATACGTCAATAGGCCAAAAGCATTAAGTTAAAAAGAAAAATTTATAGATTAATTTTGTTTGATAAATTTCAACTAATTTCTCAAAATATAATTTTGTAAAAAATAAATATATAATAAAATAATGATATTTTTAAAAATATATTAAAATATTTTTGTTAATAAGTTAACAAAATAAAAAAGTTAAAAGTCAAAAAAGCTTATGCTGTCAAAAGAACTTAAAGAACTTACTACAATTTTTTTTTGAAAATACTTAAATTGCCAAACAAACTGAACATGATTTTCTTACTTTTAAGTCAAAATATTTTAAACCAATTTTAAGCGAAAGAAGACAAACAAAGCCTTAATTTGGATCATTATAAGGTCTAAGTGAAAATTAGCTAACAAATAATAGAATGATTAAAATTGATAATTAATAGACTCCATTTGAATAGCTAGCATGTGGAAGTTGCTTTTATAGTTACGAGAAATAGTACCGACGGAAATTAAGCTCTCTTTTGTCCTTTTTGGTGGTGTATAATATCGTTAAAATTAGTAATTTATAAAATATAATTTTTATTAAAAATTTTAAATATTTAAAAAAATTATAAGTTATAATTTAAATATAAAAAAATTAATTATAATTTATAATTGTGAGTATTTAAAATAAATTATAATTTATAATTAAAATTAATAATAAAAAATAAAAAGCAATATCAAGAAGTTTTGCTAAAAAAAAAGAGACTTTTTGGAACAGCGGAGAGAGCAAATTAAGTACTTTTGAATTAAAGAGAAAAGAGTTTGGAATAATTTTTTAATACAGTTTTTTAATTGTTTATTAATTTTATTAAAAATTAGGCAAAAAAATCATTTAAAAACTTTTTAGTAAATCTTGTTTGTATTTGTTGAATTTTTCTCAACTTTAGTTAGCATGTTCTTCTCATCAATGCACTTCTAACATTAGAGACGTTAAAATATTAAATTTATAAAATTAATAGTGTATTTTAAGTTATTAGGCCCTATTCCTTTGTTGGTTAAGAGAGTGAAATTAAATTATTTGCTGATAATTTAATACAGTTTTTTTTTTGTGTACTTTGCCAAATTGAAAGATATTGGATTATTCTTTTAACTCTTTTAATGGTTATAAATTCTCATTTTTTTTATTATTACTATTATACCATTTAGGTAAGTTTAGTAGCTTCTAGGACTATTGTTATTTTACTTCTTTTTTTATAATTTTACAATAATTCTATTAAAATTATATCAAATCAATTAACATACTATTTATTATTAAATTATTCTTTTTTCACCCAAATACTTGTCAATTTGAAAAACACTATATTAATAAACTAATTCATAACAATCTGGGTTTGTTTGTTATTTTGAAATCTGAATAGAATTGGATACAATAGAGAAGAAAGTAATTCTATAAGTTTCACATATTTTTTTTTTAATATTAAGAGATTATGAAATGGTTGTGTATAGTGAAAATTTTAATTCACATTTGATTAAGGAGAGATAAGAATTATAAAATTATTTTTTATCATTAAATAAGTAAATAAGATAATATAAAATCTAGTACTAATAATACCGAATACCGTGATATTATTAATATCATAAATAACGGATTCACAATCCATCATTTACCGAATTATTAATACTAATTTTGTGATGTAAATGCAAGATTATTCATTTTAGGAGATAAAGAATTGCAATGGTGGGGCTAGTGCTTTTTTGGGGTGTTTGGAAATACTACTGCTAGTAATTTAAATATTATAATTTGTAGTTAAAGTTGTAATTGTTTGGTAAATATCGTAACTTATAATTGAAATAAAAGAAAAAATAGTTAAAAGTTATTGTAGAAATTGTGAATACTTGAAAAATATTGTAATTTATAATTAAAATTAATAGTAAAAAATTAAAAATTAATAGCAAAAACTTGGCCAAGCACTCCCTTTATCCAATTTGGTTCTGCCCAATCTCTTATTTCTCTTATACTTATTAATAATTTGAGTACTCTAATTATGACATAAAAGTAATTTTCTAACAACACATACTATTGGTTAGAGGTGTAAAAATGGCCCGAGACCCGACGGGAGTCCAAAACCCGCCACTGTAGAAGCCCATCCCAGCCCGGCCCGCCACTGTTTATGGACTGGGCTTGAGCCGCCCATCAAAGCATAACGGGCCGGGCTGGCCAGGCCTGAGTCCAGCCCGCTCAAGAAAAGCCCGAGGCCCGTCCGAATGAAGCCCGCCACAAAGCCCGGGTACGGGCTAGCCGTTGGGCCTAGCCCGCCCGCCACTCTCCCCCTCCAACGATAAGTTTTTGAGATGAACAGTCGAGATTAGATTTTTTAAAAATTTGACAGCTGTGATTATTTGACCGTTGAGCTCGGCCCAAGCCCAGCTAACAACTAATTTTTTTTTAAACACAATTTTGTTCTTATAAATAGGGAGTTCCCTTTCATGTTTTTCTCATCCAAACAACTCTCTTCTCTCTAATTTTTCTCTCTAATTACTCGGTGGTATTCGCGTTCAGTATAATTGTTGGCGAATCAAGGCATAAAGATCAAGAATCGATATCAAGATCAAAACACAAATCGATCGAGATCAAGATTAATAATCGGAGTTCCTTAATTCGGTTTGCTTTATTTTTTACAATTTAATTTATTTTTTGTAATTTAATTTAATTTTTTACAATTTTATTCAATTTTTTTAAATTATAGTCTCTATTCTCTAAAAAATTAAATTTTTTTTGTAATTTAAATTATAATCTCTAAAAAAATTAATTTATTTGTTGCAATATTTAATTAAATTTTGAATACATTTTTTAAAATTTCTAATTAATTT
>JAOTRH010000022.1:13069897-13082653 GCA_034768845.1 Heliamphora exappendiculata
GTTTCGTTCAGAAAACAGCATAAACAGTTTCTAATTTCTGTTTCCTTTCCTTTCCCCTCGGTTAACCACAGTTCAGAGAATAACATTTCCATCAGGACTCCTAAAATAAACTGCCTTAAAGACTTCTAGTAACTATCATAATCTCATCAAATATAATAGTGTCTTAAAATATTAAACTGAACCGAAAACACCGTCTAATACCATTGAGGATTTCGAGGTCAAGAGTATCCACATCAAACCCGGCCTCAAAGTAATCATCAAATACATGCCCCGGTGCATCAACATGAGTGCCCGAATGAACAGGTAACTTCAGGATAGAGAAGTTATATTCTGAACCATTCTTCATGCTCATAGACAGCGAGAGGAACTCTCCAATCCCCTCAGGCACCCCACCAGGTGTGTCGGGAGTAAACCTATGAGTAATGTCAAAAATATTACCACTGCCATAAACTTCCCTTCTCAAAGGAACAAGTTTCACACCAGTTCCACTACAAGCACTCGAATCATCACCATACCCAGAAGGGTAAGCATCATTAGTTGATATCAGAGCCAGAGAGAATCTGGCAATTGCCAGTACCTCAGTACACACCAGCAAAATCACCACAACCCTCCTCTTTCTACCCACCATGACCGTGTTAACTTTGGTATGTAAGATAAACAAGATCCAAAAGACATACATCCACGAACAGATACATAGATAATCACAAGTTAGATAGAAACCAAACAGTCAAATTGTGAGACTATCTTTCACAATTTAAAACCAAACACTCAAATTATGAGAGTATCTTTCACAAGCATCCAAAGATGATCAGGTTTGGTCTGACAAATAATAGATAACTTGGGAAATTGACCCGATTGGACTTTTAACAAATATCTGTCTTGTTTGTTTCTTATATAAACATGCACAGTCTCATCCTCCAGTCTAAGGGAGCGGCCATAAGAGCATTTATATATTTTATATATTTTAAGAAATATTTTTTATTTAATTATAATATATATTAAAATATAAATAAATATTAAAAATGAGTGCCGAATACATATTATTTTTGTTTTGTAATTAAAATTAGTAGCTACAAAATGAGTAGCGAAAGCAAAAAGCTAACAGTATATTTCACAAACACCCCATTCTTTCTCGTTGAGTTTTATTTTTAAAAAACTTATGTAAGTATATATTTTTTTATGCCGGCACAAAATCAATACATCACCGTGATCAATGATTACCGTTGAGGACTCCAAGATCAAGAGTGTCGACATCGAAGCCGGCATCGAAGTAGTGATCGAAAACATGGCCAGGCGCATCGACGTGCGTGCCGGTGTGAGTCGGGAGCTTCATCTCGGAGTTGTTAGCGAGCGATCCGTTCTTCATGCTCGCCGGAAGCCAGAGAAACTGGCCGATGCCGTCGTCGGAGTCCCAAGAGGGCATGTCAGGGCTGTATCTGTGACTGATATCGAAGATTCGACCGCCATCGTAGACTTCTCTTCTCTCAGGTACAAGGTCGTCGCCACTAGTCGGGTTGCAGGCGGTGGTGGTGGCGGCGCCGTAAACGGAGGGGTAAGCGGGGGCGTAGGAAGCTAGGGCGACGGTTAGGAGCGTGAGCAACTCGCTGCAAACTAGCAGAATCGGTAAAAACTTCATTGTCGCTTCGCGATGAAAGATTTGCCGGGACGTGAGAAGAATTTGAGAAACGATGATCGTGGAGAGTGTTGTGAAGAATATGAAGGTTGGAGAGTACCAGTGGGAGTAGGATTGTTCTACGATGATGACTCACGCGCGATATCTGAAAGCGGGTTCAAACGCGACTCGACCGAATTGGTTTCCCCTTTGGCGAATGGGTCAATTGAAACAAAGAAAAAATAAAAATTTACATGGCTGTGTTTGGAAATGTTAATGTCAGTATTTTTTAGTTTTTACTTATTAATTTTAATTATAAATTATAAATTTTATTAAATATTAATATTTTTTGTTATAATTTATAATTATTTTTTATTTTAATTATAAATTATAATTTTTATTAAATACTTATAATTTTTATTACAAATTATATAATTTATAAGTTATTAATAATAATTTTACCAAACGTAATCACAAAGTGAAAAAAAAATAAAGAACAAATATAAAACAACTGTAATGTAAAATAAATGTTAATATTAATTATTTTTATTTATAACATAAATAAGAAAATAGATATATACAATTTAAAAATGAAATTAGGGTTGAAACTGGTGCATTGTATATTTGCTTGATACATTTACTAGAACTTATTATTATGTAAATTTATATATAAGAGTTATGAATATTATAAATTTAAATTTTTTTTTGTATAAATATCAAAATTATAATTTTATAATTAATTTGATATTGCATTTATTATTTATTTATGATTTTACAAAATAATTTGTGAAATTTATAAATGAACAAAACGTGTTTACAAATTATAATAGTAAAAATATTTTATAATAGATAAATAAAGACTGTTTGTAGATAATTTCAAGCACAGATTTTTATAAATTTTTTGTTTACATTAATGACTTGTGTTTATTTCATGTTAATTTTTTTTTAGGTTGAATATTTTATGGTTTAGTTCAATTATTATGTTTTTTTAATTTTTTTTATCGAGACAAAATGAAAATTTTATTTTTTTTAAAAATATCTCAATGACTCAACAAAGAATAATTTATTTTATTTTATTTATTCTTAGTGAAGTTTTTAATCTTTTTATCAAACTATTATATGATATTATATTTAGTGGAGTTTTTCCCGCTTAGTAAAATTATTATATTTTTCTAATATACATCCCAAAAATAATTTAAGTCAAAATATATAAAAAAAAACTTGAAAAAAAAATAAGCCAAAATTAAATAGTGAATGCCAAACTCTTATCGTTCTATGCTTTCTTTTAAAAAAATATGTGGATTAAAATGTCGGAAATATTTAAACAGAAAAATAAAACATACTAAGGGTATAAATGACATAGAATTTTAAAATAGAACTCATTCTATAAACACTAAGAAGTCAAAAAAGTAAAAAAATATGAAAAAAAAAATTAAAAGTTTGACTTAAAATAGTCAATTAATATGCACAATTTGTATTTTATTAAAATAGAAAAAACTAATAGTAGAATCACATTTGTATTAAATGCGATTAAATTGTGGTTAAGATTCACCATAATATGACTTTCATTAGCAATGTTTATAATTCTAAATTAACCAAAGTAAAAAACAAAAAGTGTAAGAATAGTTGGAGGAAAAATAAGAAACTAAATAGCAAAAAGTAATCCCAAAAAAGAACAGTAAAAATCAAACTTATTTTAAATGGAGTTTGAATTTAAAAATTAATAAAATATTAAAATAGAACTCATTTTAGTTTTAAAAAAAATGGAGGGCGAAAAGAAAAAGACACACGTGAATAGTGGAGAAGGAAAAAATTAATTTGAGCTTGTTTTGGGCTATGATTGGGCCTTGGATAGGCCCTGGTTGAATTGTAACTCGAGCCGACAAAACAATTTCAGCTCAAGGTACGCCCGGCCCATTACTAGAACGTAAACAGCCCAAATATATGGGTTACGTTCCACTCCATTTTGTTCCTTTTTATTTTTAAATTAGAGCAACATTTATTTTAAATATAAACGTTGTCGTTTATTGTTTAGTATTTTTTTAGTTGTTTAGTCGCTCTTTTGTTTTATAAAAAAGTTAATTCTTTTGCAAAAAAATCAAATTTTAAGATATATTGTTTGGTTTTTCAAAAAAGTCAACTAACTTTTTTCACCTCCTAAAATCTTATACACATTTCGAACTCCCTAATTTTTTCTAAACTAAAATAACTATAATACATTCAGTTAAAAAAATTAATCCTTTTCATAAAAACAAAAGAACCACCGTGTCAATATCTCAAACACTATTATTTAAAAGCAAAAAGTAATGGTATATTAGACATTTTAATAAATAAACTATTATAAATTTTTTTTCTAAACACTCTAACTTTTTTTTTATTCATCTTTCTTTCTTAAAAGTTAAATTTTTTAGACATCCAAACAGTTCTTTAATAACATATCATTTACTTAATTTTTAGTATGAATGATTTATATATTGTGATGACTTATTAAACCAACTATTCGGATCATTAAAATATATACCAAAGTGAAGAGGAGCATAATAGAAAGCAACTTAATCCGAATACATGGATAAACTAGAGTCCAAGAAATTGATCTGTTTTAATTTATTAAACTCGAAACCAAACTAATTATTTAGTAAAATTAATCAATAAAAATTAAATTAATTCGATATGGAACTACTATTTTATCTATTTTAAAATGTACCTTGCACACATAAAAAAATTATCTATTATACAATTTGGCATAAATAATGTGACATGTTTCTCCTAGTGTAACAGTGGTGATGGTGATTCTTCTTCTTTAATTAATGGTGACATCTTCCCTCTCTCTCTCTCACATAAAGTATTTGACAAAAAAGTAAAAAATTATTTTCATAAATTAGTAAACTAATAAAGTTATATTTTTAATTCAGTGACTTAAAATTAACCAATTATTAAATTATTAATATTATTTTATATTTTTTAAAATTATTAAAATTAAATAATTAAGTGTTTTTAGGCATGGGTTATAACTAATATTGTACAAATTTAAAAAACCTGAGATAAGCAACAAATAGAATTTAATACAGTAAAACAAAAAGTTTGGAACAATTGAACAACAATCTATTTAGTGAAACAAGTATATTTTAAAAAAATTCTACAAAAAAACAAACGACGGCTGACAATAATTATTTAATCTAGTGGTGTATATTTTTTTTCTTTCTTTTTTGGGTAACTTTTTTTTTTGCTCATATATATTATTCGACTTTATATAGTTTAGTTATCAAATTGATTCGAATTTATCCTAAATTAATGCAGGAACCAAACTACCACCATCTATTTGTCTTTTTTAAGAACTCGTGACAAAATTAATTATTTGTAAAAATTAAACAAACACTAGTCATGAGCATAATAGCATATAAACAAGTAGGTGTGGGCATTCATGTCCACACGTATAGTGATGTTTAGTATTGTTGAAGCTAATAAATTATAAATTATAACTTGTAATAGAAATTGTAAGTATTTATAAAAAAAAATTATAACTTATAACTAAAATTAGTAGTGAAAATGAAAAAAATTTATTAGTAGTAGTTTTGCCAAAACACCCGTGTGTAAAAGCCTGCCAATAAATAAATTGGTGTAACTTCTTTTGCAACAATTTTTAAACTAATTATAGGATTTTTCTTAAATGAAATTCAAATACATGTCTTATTCTTTTCAATAATTTATATTTGTAGTAAGAAAATAATATTGTTATTTTTCTAAGTGATAAATGAGATTAGTAATCATTTTCTTTATAAAAAACTGTTGGAACCTGTGAATTCATCGGCCATTGAATTCTAGAATTCAATAGCAGAATTCAATTGCAATTGAATTGGCCATTCAATTGACAATTGAATCCTGAAAATCAATAGCCATGAGTGACTATTAATTTGCCTGTAACCTCCTCCATGATGGAGGGTTATATATGCTGTCATCCCACATGGAAAGATAAAGAGACGAAACAGAGCAGAGAATGAGAGCAACAGATGGAAAAGCAACAGACAGAAGGTGAGAAATGAGAGATACAGTTCTCAAGTCATAGTCAAGCTATAAGAGAGAGAAAGACAGACGGAGTACGTTCGTAGCCAATCTTTGGTGGTATTCTAATGATCGTGGAGCCGTTTTATCTTGGGAGAGTGACGCCGGTGGAATACCTACAACACCCTCGGTAGGCGGCGAATCATTCTTAAGGAAACTGCGATTGCAGGACTCGGTTTGCAAGTTCTATTCATGTTGTTTTTGTTATTTTATTTTTTTGTAATTTCATATTATTATAATTGTTGAAAGTTAATAAAAATATATTTTCTAGATCACCGAATATATATATATATGTATATATATATACATATATATTTATGGCGTTGGATTATCTCCCAACAAGAACCAGAAATGTTTTGTTTACGTATCATTGGAAATTATATTAATATAAATACGACAATACGAAAAAAGATTTTTGAAAATTATTTATTGAATCAAAAAGAGAGCACTAGTGAAAAAATATGAATTTTTATATTTTTAGATAAACCAATTATAATAAAACTCATAGAATTCTTTTTAGACAGGTGAGTCTTGCAGTTAAACTCCCTTATGCCATTGCACTTGAGGCCCAATCTTTGTCCAGGCAAAAAAAAACCCTTACACATGTCTTTGATACCTTTTGGGAGGTTTACCCCTTATAGTAAGAGTGTTATTTAGATAGATAACTCTTAGAATTCATTAATATATGAGCTCATTATTGTCTTTTGGCTTTTTTATGCCAGCACAGTAATATGTTTAAGTTTCTATTTAATTTAACTTTTTTTTTAAAAACAAAATTATTTAAAATTCTCTCTTAAAAAATTTATTTATATAATCTCTCACTATAATTAATTATTATTTTTACATTTTTTATATTTATTTTTTTACAAATGAGGTAAAAAATCAAAAAATTATTAAAAAAGCTACACCTAAGCTCAGCAAAAGCAAAAGTCAAATATTATGTTTTATGCTTTGAAAAATAATTGAGCTATATGTTAAATAATTGAGCCGTACCTAAAATACTCGAACACCTAATTATTAAAAAAAAAAAACTAAAACACCCAATTTATTATAAAAAAAAAACCTGTCGAAGTGCTTTCCAACTGGCCGGTTGTGGACTAAGCAACAACCACAAGCCGCCCTACCCCATGCTAATTATTCCAATAATAACAATAATTATAATGAATGATGGTTATATCTTTTGATAAAATTATTAGATACTCTCGATATCTGACTGGTCTGTGTGAGATTCTAATAAATAAAAATATATTATCCACATTAAAATTTTAATTGACAATTTAAATTATTTAATTTTTTAATTAAAAATACAAAAAACTGATCATAACTCATTTAATAAAAAAAAAATTAAAAATCATAAAATTAAATCAAAACACTATTAATACTTTATTTACAGTCTCAATTATTCATAAAAATTATAATATTTTAACTTAATAACTTATTTATTATAAATAAAAATTATATATAATTATTATTATAAACTATATAGAATAAACTAAAAGCAAAAAAAATTATTTTTTTATCTAATCAACTATCTTGAAAAAAAATTAACTTAAAAATTAGTTTACTAAATAATTTATTTTAAATTAAATTTAATTTTTTTAATTAAAAATACAAAAATACTAATTTCTAAACTAATTATTAATTAAGCTTTAAGTGAATCACCCTCGTACAAAAATAAATTAACATTGTTCTAAGTGTAAATTATTTTCTACTATATAATTAAATAAAAACTCTACCACATAGTACTCTAGACTATCTAACAATTACTTATATTGTAACCATGACATTTGTTTTTCAAAAAACAAAAGAAAAACCATGACATTTGTGTAACACATATCAAGACATTTCATATATAATATTAAAAAATAAATAAATTATTCATAAAATAAAATAAACATCACATATGTAAAATAACTCATGGACCTGTTTGGGCGAATTTTGTATTTTTGTATTTTTGTATTTTTGAATAAAATATTTTTTACTTTTTTAAGTCTTCTCAACAAAATAAATCAAAAAAGTAAAAATTTTTAATTAAGAATTAAAAAATACAAAGTAATATAAAATTTAACTTATTGACTTATTTTATTTATTTTTATTTTTTAAAATCTTCTTATATTTGATTAAAAAATTATTCACTTTTACAAAAGAAACCAAAAGTATAATAATTAACTAAATAAAAAATTAATTAAAAATAAAAAAAATTAATTAAAAAATAAATAAACAATTATCCCAAACGGAAGTATTAACTTCAGGACTTAAATATGATCCTCTCCTTTCTCCCTCCATGAGAGAATATAGAAATCAACACCACTGATCCAAAACCTCTCGTCCCGCCATGTCTAACCTTTTCCTCCTCCTCCTCCTCCTCCTCCTCCGTCGCCTCCTTCCTTTCTGGTGTCTAATCTTCTGCACAATCTCAGTCCGATCTTTAACTCTTCCCTCCGACATTGCGGCCCTCCAAGCCTTCAAATCCTCCGTCAACCCCACCACGATTCCACCTTTCTCCTGCTTGGCCTCCTGGAACTTCTCCTCCGACCCCTGCTCCCCCCCTCGCGTCACCCACTTCACCTGCGCCGTCACCTGCTCCTCCACTGCTGACCACCACCGTGTCACCCAAATCACCCTCGACCCCGCCGGCTACTCCGCCGTCCTCTCCCCCCTCATCTCCCAACTCACCCATCTCACCGTCCTCGACCTCTCCGAAAACAACTTCTCCGGCCCCATCCCCCCTTCTCTCTCCTCCCTCCCCAACCTTCAATCCCTCATCCTCCGCTCCAATTCGTTTTCCGGTTCTATTCCTCCCTCCATTTCCAACCTCATCTCTCTACAATCTCTCGACTTGTCTCGTAATTCTCTCTCTGGCTTTTTGCCGGACAGTTTGAGTTTTCTGACCAGTTTGAGAAGACTCGATTTTAGTTTCAACAAACTCACTGGTTCAATCCCCAGACTTCCTCCCAACTTGCTTGAATTGGCTATGAAGGCCAATTCGCTATCTGGGTCTCTCGATAAATCATCCTTCGACGGGCTAACTCAGCTCGAGGTCGTCGAACTCGGCGAGAACTCGCTCCCCGGACCGGTGGAAGCGTGGTTCTTCCTCCTCCCGGCGCTCCAACAGGTCGATTTAGCCAATAACAGCCTGACACGAGTCGAGATCTGGCAACCCAGGACCCTCGAAAGCGACCTCGTCGCCGTTGATCTGAGTTTCAACAGACTAGAAGGCTACCTACCAACGAATTTGTCGGGTTATCCGTTCTTGTCGTCTCTCTCGCTACGCTACAACCGGTTTCGTGGGCCAATTCCGTTGGAGTTCAGTAAGAAAGAAACGCTGAAGAGGCTGTTTCTCGACGGGAATTTCTTGAATGGGACGCCGCCGAAAGGGTTCTTCTCCGGCTATACGGCGGTTTTCGGCAGCTTGGGGGACAATTGCCTGCAGACTTGCCCGGTTTCTTCGCAACTTTGCTCGAAATCACAGAAACCGACGTCAATTTGCCGGCAAGCCTACGGTGGAAAACCAAGGTCGTCTTAGTGATCAGTCGATATATGTTTTTTTTTTTTTGCATTTTTTTTTCAAATTTGCAATAAAATAACAAAAGTAAATTTCATACTTCCCTTTTTCTCCCACTTGGGTCACTTTCTTCCACCAATATATGTCTTGGTGGACTAAAAGTCGTCATCGAATTTTTAGATAATTTATAGTGTCAGTTGTAAGTGAAAAAAATGTTAATTTATAATTTAAGTTAGTTATTTTATAAAAATAAATAATTATAGTTTGTAGTATAAATTGTAAGAAATTGTAAAAATTATATCTTATTGTTAAAATTAGTAACAAAAGTTATAAAGCCATGTTTGGCAACTAAGTATTTTTTTATTTTTATTTTTATTTTTACTAAAAATGCAAAAAAAAACACACATTTAGCACCCAAAAAAAAGTTAAAATGCTAAAACATTAAAAAGTTAAATCAGAACACTTAGAACCCTCTGGCAATTCTAATTTTTTTCGACTTTTTGGCTAAAAAAATACAAAAAAAATAGAATTCATATGGAAACTGGTTTTAAGTTAGTTTTTTAATTTTAAGTGTTTTTAAGCCAAAAATTCAAAAAATTTATTTGGCTAGAAAAATAATTACTTTTAAGCCACAAAAAAAACTAAATAAGATCAATGTGAAATTTCATGATTGGCTTTCAACCTAAATGAGTTGAAATATAATTATTTTGTTGAATTTGTTTAATTTTATATGTAGAATGATAAAATTAAAAATTATTATGAGAAAAATCAAAAAGTTCAAAAGCAACTAGGCTACAAATTTGGGGTTAAAAAATGAGACTTTTTAACTTTTTATACTTTAAACCAAAGTTCAAGAAGTCGATTTTAAGCTGGCTTAAAGGCAGTAGCCAAACGAATACATAGTCTGTTTGGTAAAAAATTAAAAATTAAAAAGTCAAAAAATCAAATCAAAACACTAATTTTAAAAATATTCTATTCAAACTCCAATCACTATTAAATTACAATAATACCAATTATTATTTATTTACCACCACCACTAACTATATATAATTATTAATATCAAATATATTCAAGGACAAAATTGTTCAATTTAAACAAAGAACAACAATTATATCTTTTTATTCAGACAACCAACTTTAAAAAAATAGCTTAAAAGTTAAGTTATTAAACAACATATTTTGAACCAAATTAAAATTTTGCCTAAAAATACAAAAAAATTAAAAAAATTAAGCTTTAAAGCTAGTTGCGAATCAGGCAATAATTCTTAAAGTATTTTATTCAAATTTTGATCAGCTTTTAAATTTAATAATACAATTCAACTACTATTAACTACATATAGGCATTGTTTGTTAACCAGTTTTAAGTTGGCTTTAAGCTGAACTTTTTATTATTTTGCTTAAAACTAAAAAAGTAAAAAAAAAGCCTCATTTGGTAGCGCAAAGGCTTTTAGTCTTTTAGTCTTTTTAGTCTTTTTATTTTTTTACATAAGTTTATATATATATATATATATATTTAAAAATCATAATTTTTATTATAAGTATTTATTTTTTATAAAAATTATATTTTTAAAATTTATTCGTCAAAATTTATCAATCAAGATCTATATTAAATACAAAATTATATAAAAATAAAATTAAAAAAATCATTACAATTTAAAGCTAATTCTTTTGTCTTTTAGCTTAAAGTTAACCCACTTTAATTGAATTTTTTTAGTTTATTATCTTTTAGCTTAAAATTAAAGCTATGGTTCACCAAATGAATTTTTTACTTATTTGATTTAAATTAATTTTAAGTAAAAAGTTTAAATAAAAACTAAGTTGCCAAACGATGCCATAATTCTTATTTTTAATTATATAGAAAATAAGAATTGTCCAATTTGAGTAGAAAGCAAAAAAATTTTTTTATCCAAACAACTTATTTCAAGAAAAAAAAGGTTTAAAAGCTAATTTACTAAGTCTATGTTTGGACTAGCTTTTTTGGGAGCTTTATTACTTAAAAACCTCTAAAAAAACCTACTTATTTGGCCTCAGCTAATTTTTTCTATATATTTTTATATTTATTTTTTTACAAAAATAGTCAAAAAACTTACCAAAAAAATCTAGTCAAAAAAATCACAAATTTAATTTGAACTAAATTTAGTTTTTTCACTAAAATCACAAAAAATTAAAAATTTATTTTTTAAACTAATTATCAATCGAACCTAAACTATAATTTTAAGCAATATCAAACACTACCTCAGTTCGAACTAGATTTATTTTCTATATTTGCAGGGAACCTCTAGAAATTTTTAATAATAGGATTGTTTTTTGTCAGAGTAATGAACGTAGAGCGAGAAAAAAGTGGAGAGTCATTCTCTGTAAAGATTTATTATTAAAAATATTGACATGTTATGCTATTTAAAAAGAATTAAATTTAAATTATTTTATCTGATATTAACTTTTATATTTGTTAATAATTAATTATTTATTATTACTATAACACATTAAATTAGATAATCTCAATTGATAAATAAAATATACTTTAAATATATTCATAATATTACTCTTATCCAAAATATATAAATAAAAGATATTTTACAATTTTATTTGAAAAAATTTCATATTCTAAAATTATTATATAATAGTCTAGTTATTAATAATATAAAAATATTATTTTTAATATATGTGATCAAATAATCATTAAAGCAAACAATGCAAAAAGGCAACTTGATATTTACACTTTTCTAAAAACGGTTAATAAAAACTTAAAGTTGCATATATGTGACTACGTTAAATAACTTAATAGTTAATACAGCAATAAAATGTATAATTTGTGAAGTATTGCATTGTAACTACCAATGTACCATTTATATTTAAAATAAGAATACTGAGAGAAATAATTTATTGCGATATGTTTAAGATAATTATATAATATTTTATTTAAAAAAATTAAATTTATATTATTAAATATGAAATATTTTTTATTACAAGATTAAATAAAAACAAACATAAAATAATGTTACATAGTGTTTCAAAACTACCGTATAACTACCCAGTAACTTTTTGATGTATTACACAAAAATTATAATGCATTAACCTTTAAATTCATGCATTGTACAAAAAGGGCATTGTAAATGATATGAAATTCTTTGTAATGCAATTTTAATGAAACAAGTATTAGAGAGGAAAATGCATAAAAATTAGAGTAAATTACATTGATCTTTCCTGAGGTTTCGCTTAAATACAGTAAATCCTATTCAAATGGACAAATTACACTGACACCTCTTGGCGTTAATTATTTTTTGCGACGTTAGTAAAAAAAATTTAAATGCTAAAATTACCCTCCCCATCCCTAATCTGTCTTTCTATCTATCTCTTCCCCAAACCCAATCCATAATCTCTCTCTCTCTCTCTCTCTCTCTCTCTTCCCTCACACCCCCAAGCTCCCCGCGGCAAGGCCCACGCCCGTCGCCGCCGACGCCCTCCCCTTGCTCCGGCCATCCTCTCCCCCCGCATGCATGTGGCTCTCTCTCTCTTCCCCCCCCGCCCCCCGCTCCCTTCTGTCCCCCAATCTCTATCTCTCTCTCTTCCCCTGCCCTCGC
>JAOTRH010000022.1:13082753-13097306 GCA_034768845.1 Heliamphora exappendiculata
ATTCTTTCAAACATTTTAAAGTTAATTAGCCGGGAATCCTATTTTTACAACATGTTTTGAGTTAGATCCTATTAATAAATTGATAGTTTCACTAGGTCATTTTTAAATTTTTTTTAGTTATTTTAGACAATTATGCCCTTGTTTTAATTTAGAAACAAATCAATCATTGTTTACGTAAAATGGATTTCCATATTATCCATATCTTCTTTCTATATTTTTGGTGATCTGTTGCTGATTTTGTAGGATTGATATGATCTATCCCTTGCAAATTCAAATTTCATTTCTGACTTTCATAGTTGTTGCAATTTCAGTGTCCCAAAGAATATTTTGAATAGCAGGCATTTTGAATTTGAATTCTCATCTCCATTAATAGAATTTGAATTTAGTTGAATATTCTCTTTTTCAATAAGTTATCAGTTTCAATATGTTGTCAATATATCAATACATTCTCATTTTTTGCATTTTTTCCATGGATGTATTACTAAGATCACTTATGCATGAAATCTGAATATTCTCATTTTTTTTCCAGATATGCACTCATTCTCATTTTCTGTATTGTGAAAATGATTTAGACTTGTTCTCATTTTTACATGTTTTAGGTTTGGTCATATGTATTAAACTTGATCTCATTTTTAAAATAATTTACATGTTTTTATTTTGAAAACGAGAACAAGTTTTCGTTTAAATGTTCTCAGTTTGAAAGTTTTCATTTTTTAAAATATGTTCATCACAATGACATAGTATGTTCACATATTATAAACATGTTCCAATTTTATTTTCTATAATGTTCTAGTTTGACATTTGAACAACATCAAAATAGTTTTATTTTTACATTTTTACAAATGAGTTCACATTTTCATAATGATAACATTAAAATATGAGAACATTCACAGTTTCAAATCAGTTTCGAGTACAATGATAAATTATGTTCATAACTCTTATTCTCCAATTATTTTTGAAATGGATCATTTGTCGGAGGAGCAATTTTAGAATACGTTAGGCAATGTTTGATTCACGCCCGATGAGAATCTAAAGAAAGGGAGGAGTACTTTGAGAATGTATTTTTCGAATAGAACTTGGTGGAATAAAAGGTTTGAAATGAGACTTTACTGTAAAGAAAGCATAAAAGTAGGACTCGGGACTAAATCACTTAAAATTTTAAATATGTGAATATTGAATTGACCATTTTTTTAAAAAATTTAAATATGGATAGTCATTATTAATATCATCTTATCTTATAGGCTATAAAATTAAAGTTAGTATTTTCAAATACTCGTACCGTCTTCAGAATAATAATATGAAGATTTTGAACCAAACTAAAATAAAATGATATGAATTTTAAATTTAAAAAAGGCTTAATTTTTTCTATGATTTGAATTTAGATAATCAGAATTTGGGCCAATCAAATTGTAACACATATTATTGAATATTAAAAAATTATAAATTCTTAAAAATTTTGAATAAAACCTTAAATTTAAAAAAAAATCACAATGTTTGATTTTATTTTTTTCCTAGATTATTTATTAGGTAAAATTTCAAAGATTTAACTGGATGATTAGGGGTTTAAGTAACTATGATATATCCATTTGAATATAAATATAAAAATAAAAAATATTATTCATTATGTTGTAGATGAAAATTCGCTAAGAATAAATATAAAAGTAAAAAAGAATTACTAAAAAAAAAAATTATCCTTTTGACTAATCTTTTGTAAATTTTTTTTTCTTTACACTAAATATCTCGATTGCTTTTTCTAAAATATTTTTTGAAAATCTAGATAGTAGTGTTTTTTACTTTGATTATTCATTTTTTTATAATAAAATATTAATATATTAGTGTTTTTTAAAAGTCACCGTGTGGCGCTCTAAAACTTGTAGTGATGATATTTAATATATAGATTTTTTAAATTTAAAATTCTACAAAATATTTGAACCTCCCAAATGCATGCCATGTGGCGCTCTAATTAGAACTCTTTCGGCAAAAACCCCTTTTTGTTTAATATAACTTTTAAAAAATATATTTTGAAAATTCAGATAGTAGTGTTGTTCACTTTGAATATTTAATTTTTTTTCTTTTATATTGAAATGTCTATATATTAGTGTTTTTTAAAAGTCACCGTGTGGCGCTCTAAAAGTTATAATTGTGATATTTAATATAGAGATATATAGATATATAGATTTTTTTAATTTAAAATTTTACGAAAATTTTTAAGCTCTCAAATGCGTGTCACGTGGCTCTCTCAGAATTCTTTGGGTGAAAATTCCATTTTGTTTAATATATCTGCTGACAGTGAACCCGTGCTATGCACGATTTATTGCATTTTTATTGTATTCTAGATATTGATAAAAAATATATATATATTTTGAGATATATTTTTATATTTGTATGTTTAATAAAAAAAAATTTTAACACCTTGTTAGAAGGATAGGTTTAACTTAAAATTATTCTCTAAAAGTTATATTTTATAGAGTTTATATTGTTTGCAATTAGTGATAAATCTAATTTTATTGTGTGTATAATTTAATAAATTTGATTTTATTTTAGTTTTTGCTAATTGAGTTTACTTTGATTATAAGTATTATCTATTTATATTTTTCAAAACTAATATTGAAAATAATTCATATGCATGTAACTAAGGGTGAGCTTTTCTCTTAATTATGTATAAATAATTATTTTTATTTTACAAAATAATTATATATTAATTTGTTTTTTGAAACTATTTTCAAAATTTATTATTATGGATATGCCAAAAATTAAAAATAATTATTTTAAAAACACTTACTATATATTTGACTATGAAGGATCCGTAAAGAAACTAAATTCTGATAAATTATGGAATAAACCTGCTAATAGGTTTTTAAAATAATTAAAAAAAAACCAAATTAATTGTTGGCCATTAGATTGCTTGATTAAATTGTCACAATTAATTTAAATGAGTAATTAACTTTAATTATAAAAATAAGATTTTGGAAAATCACACAAGAGACACGAATTTAAATTTTTGTTTAAAAAAAACTAAAGTTTTGAGAAACATACTTCTTTGCAAATTTTTTTGGGAAACTTATTCAGATTTTTAGTTATATATACTACATATTTAATTAGCTAACAATATTTGTAAAATTTGATTCAAACGTATAGGGAAATGTACTTGGTTCTGTTCAAATGGTAATTGTTTTTGAAAATTAGTTTAAATTTAAACTAATAATTAACTTTAATTAAAAAATAGTTATTGGACCATCCCACAAAAAGATCATCAATTTTTTAATAATAAATTAAATATTTGAGAAACATATTTTTTTATTAAAAAAAACAAGTTTAAATTGATATAGATATATTCTCTATAATTAATTATCTAATCACGTTTTTCGAAATCGGTTTAAAATTGAAAGACAATTTATTTATTTAACGAAATGAAGATTTTTTTTTGGAAACATGCTTTTTGAAATTGAATGATGTTACCATATTAATTATATAATTATTGACTATTAAAACACTAATAATTAATTTACATGTGTAATTTTATATTTTTATAAATTCAAAAATTTAAAAAATTTAAATTGAGAGTTTCAAGGTCAAAGGACTAATAATGTTTTACAATAATATATAGTATAGATATAAATTTTAAAAATAAAAAAACAAATTAAATATGCAAGAGTTTTAAGATTCACCACCTAGCGCTCTAGTAAAATATTTTATTAATTTTAAATTTAAAAATAAAAAAATTTAAGAATAAAAATTCATTTTAAATATCATTAATCAAATGTTTTTTACATTAATTTTCTTTTACATTGAATATCTAAATTAGTCATTTTATAAATTTTTTTTGTTAATTTTAAAGATACAAAATCTAAAAATGTAAGATTTTAAAATTCGCCACATGGCGTTCTAAAATATCAACAATGTTTAAGCATTATTTTTTTCCTAGATTATTCATTATTTAAAATCTTTTATTTTTTTACTACTATGTCCATTGGGATTTAAATATATATTTCAAAATATGTTGTAGATGAATATTAGCAAAGAATAAATACGAAAAGTAGATGATGTTACTTGAAAATGACAGTGGTTGTTTGGCGAGAACACTAAAAAAAATCTAAAATTTGCAAAACACTACGAAAAAACAAAATATTATGTAAAAAGTTTTTAAAAAATATACAGAAGAAGAACATATTATATTACTTGTACAAAACTTCAAAGAACACTAAGAAACCGCGTTGGAAGATATGGAGAATATAATTTGAGAGAAATTGATGCATTTAAATATAAAGAATTTGTATGAATATGAGAATAGATGTAATTTCTTTATGAGATTCTATTTTAAGAATATTTTGTAAAAGAGTCCCATTCAATAAATTACTTTTCTATAAAGGCCTATTTTAAAATTTTAAAATTTTAAAAATTTATTATTACCTTAATCATAATAAACATACTGTTCGTACCCACGTTACTCAGCCCCTCCCACACTATGTCTCCCTCTCTCTTGTCGCCTCACAACCAGATCCGTCACCGTTGTCCCTCACCGCTCTCACTATCGTCCTTCGGCGTTGCTGTCGCACCAACCGTCGCCTATTCTCATTTTGTGAACATTCTCATTGATTTTGTTTATATATGCGAACGCAAAGTAAAAGTTATGGAAGTACTGCCCTTAGTTTGAATGGCATGGAAAGAGAGTTGGGTTACATTGCGCGATTTTCAAAATGAGAATATTCACGTTGCCGCCGTCGTCGTAGAGAGTAGGTCGTTGTCGAGAGAGCAGCGACAATTTTGAAACCAGATCCAGGCACGCCTGTGTGATTTTTAAAATGAGAATATTTATGTTGCCGTCGTCGTCGTAGAGAGTAGGCCGTCGTCGAGAGAGCTGCGACGATTTTGAAACCAAATCTAAGCGGTGCGATGCGATTTTGCCCTTCTGCCCATGTTCGCTGTCGCCATCCACGGCGAGAGCGACGGATCTAGTGGCTAGGAGCGGCAACGACAGCGAATTTGGTGGTGAGGACATGATGAGAACATGTACAGAACCGAAACTTAAGTGGAATATTCAGAATCGGCGACGACAGTCAGCAACGACGACGGCGAGCGCGACCGCGACGATGACGACGGCGAGTGCAAGAAAACGAGAGAGACGGAGAGAGGGATGGAGAGCCCAATGGGACTGGGTAGGCGTCAAAATGAGAATATTCACGTCGCAGCCGTCGTCGTAGAGAGTAGGCCGTCGTCGAGAGAGCAGGGACGATTTTGAAACAAGATCTAGGCGCGCGATGCGATTTTGCCCTTCTGCCCATGTTCGTTGTCGCCATCCACGGCGACAGCGGCAGATCTAGTGGTAAGGGGCTGCAAAGACGGTGAATTTGGTGGTGAGGATATGATGAGAACATGTACAGAACCAGAATCTAAGTGGAATATTCAAAACCGGCGACGACGATGGCGAGTGCGAGGAAACGAGAGAGAGACAGAGAGAGGGACAGAGAGCCCAATGGGACTGGTAAGAGCAGTTTGAGTGTTTTCTCTGCACGTTAATGAGAAGATGCACGCTAATGAGAAGAAGCTGAGAAGTAGGGCATTTTGAAAATGTTAATACGAAATGGTACTGGCTTGAGGATAAAATTTGTTAGGGGACGACTTAAGTGAACTTGACTTATTAAAATAAGACTTGATAAAAAAAAATTATTTATTTTTTAATTGAATATTTTTATTATGTAATTTTATTAGCTAATTAGTTGTTTTTTATTAGCCAGTTGAAATTTAGATCGATTTAGATGATAATGAATTCAAATCCATATGAAAATCTTGAAACGATTTTCTAATTGAATATTTTCATCATGAATAATTCTATTAATCAATTAATTATTTTATAAATATTTTTTAATTCAAAATTATAGAAAATATTTAGAGTTCTCATATGCGTGCCACTTGGCGCTACGAGAGTTCTCCCGGTGAAGACCCTTTTATTTAATATATATATATAGATAGATCAGAATGTAATGAGTACACAATATACTCCCTGAAAACATGGTGCACTTTGATTCTTTTTCTTACTTAATTTATTGAGTTATTTCAGTTGTTTTGTTTATCAATTTGTGCACGAGGTGCAGCAAAAGGAGCCGAAAAGTGCAAGGAGAGGTGGAGGAAGGCCAGTGATAGCTGTGGAGGGTGGAGGGAGGGGTGATCACCATCAGTCACTGGTGGCCAAAGATGGAGCGGGAAGAGGGGTTGGAATTATACGATGGCGTATAATTCAAACGGAAGATGAGAATGTAATTTTTGACTCTTATGATTATATCATTTGGATTATATTTTAACATGAATGATATATTTTTATTCCCATAAGAGAGAACTTGATTCCCCATTAATTTGAGTTTGCTATTTAATCCAATATTGTAGATAATATAGTGGGTTAAATTTCTTTTCTATTATACTTTACATGCCCATGTTTAAAAAGGTCGTATTTAATACTTTAATTTTTATGGTGATTGCTTTATATTTTAAATGGTGATATATTTAGTGTATTATTTTTTTGGGCATGTATTTACATGTTAGTATAAAACTAATATGCCTAGCAAAAAAGGGATTATTATTAAAGCATTTATTATCTTTTGCTTGAAATTGCATTAAGTAAAACTCAAATTCTCATTTATCCATTTAAGTTGACAGCAATAAATAACTATCAATAATACACCCTCATTCAACTTCAAAAAACGTTGATAAAACTTTGTTTATCACTTGCATTAGATTATATTTGATTGAAATAAAAACATACACAAAAATGTTTATATGAAAAGGCCACTCATAAAAACTTAAGTGAAAACCCATTATATTTCCATGCTAAAATTAATCAAGACAAATAATTGAATTAATTTTTTTTGTGGATAAGATTCTTAAATTTCTTTTAGGTTTTAGCAATTCAAACATAGTCTTAATGTGATATCTAGTCTTTATCTTTCCTAAGCGAGGTAGGTCCAAACGTTAATAGATATTCAGAATCACATCTTAATTTCTTCTTTAGACTCTATCCATTAAAACATAGCCTTAATGCGACATCAGTATAATTTTATCCAGGTGTTTGAAGGAAATGAGAATTTATTTTTGAATATCTCTAATTCTTTTGTTGGAAATAAATAGAAATAAAAAAATAATTCATAATTACGCAATCAATTAAGAATTGCATTTCCATACTAAGGCTCCGTTTGTTTTGATGTAAAATATTTTTAGGTAAAATATTTTACTTATTTTTTATTGTTTGGTTGATAATACATTTGTAAAATATTTTTACTTCATTGGACCAAATTTAACTTACAAAAAATTAATTCGTAAGTTTATTTTGAAATTGCACATTCACAAATTTTCACCCGATCACCTAATTCTTCCCACTTTTATCATTCTCATAGTAGATAAGAATATGCGTGTGATATGAGAATGAGAGAATTAGAGAGAGAGAGAGATACAAAACTAGAGACTATACATGGTGACGATTTTTTTGATTTTTTTTATTAAAAATATTTTTTAAATGTTAACCAAATACCAAAAAATACAAGTAAAAAATTTTATTTTTATAAAATTATTTTACATGCAAAAGATTTTTTATTGTAAAATATTTTATGTCGAAACAAACGGAGTCTAAATGCAAATCTAATTCTCACCCTCAACAGTAATTTTACATAACAGGGTCAATTAATAAAATAATAAAATGTTAAACTCTAATAAATTCTTAAAAAATACCCTAGTTAACAATATGAATTAATTCAAACACTTGAGTATGATTATTCTAAGTATCATAGTACTAAATATTTGATTCATAACAGTTACATTTTTATTAAAAAAAACATCACATTTTCATCTTCCAAACATGGGCTAATGAATATGAGATTACTATGCCCGAAACACTCATTAGTGATCTTCCGTCTCAACTTGGCTCAATGCAACTTTTACATTATCAAAAAAATTTAGTGGACGTATTTATGAATCTATCTATTATTATAGCAAAATGTTACGAGTTTTTTAAGTTAAAATACGTGAATTTATTTTTCTAAGAATTTTAAAATCTTAAAATAAAAAATACATATGTGAAGTAATTATTGATTTGTTTATTCTAAATATAACCACATAACTTTTTAATAAGTATCTTCATATCCATTAAATTCTTTAATTGATATAATTAATATGGTAACATCCATTAAAAATGCATTAATTAATGATATTTTCATCTCATTGAATTAGGAAGTGAAGCTACTATAAAATAATTGAAAGTTAAGATAACATTTGTTTTTATTGATTTTCTCATCACTATACAAGTGTTTTCAAGTTATATTTCAAATTTTAATTTTAAAGAAATATACATAGGTAAAAAGTATAACTCCTTTTATATATACATACCGTGTTCAGCCATTTTATTTTTTTAAGATAAAAACAAAAAACTAATTGACCATTTAAAAAAAAAAATTATTTAAATAAGATGGGTCAAATAAATTAAATTTTAATTGACCATAAATAAAAAATCAAATCTATTTATTTTTTTTCATTCTAGGGCTAACTACCTAGACGGTTAATAGATATGAATATTTCGGACAATAATTTTAGTTAAAAACTTAAGAATATTTAATATAATTTATATATTATAATTATATAGTGCAAGAATTGATTCGTGTAATGCTCAATAAGTTAAAAATTCACATAAAATTAATTCAGTATTTTAATGTATAGTTTTGTGAGTTAAAGTTATTAAAATATTTGTATTATGTTAAAAGTGAGCATAATTCACTTATAATACAAGAATTTAAATAATTTGTAAAAATAATATATTTTATTAAATTAATATATAGTATTAAAAATAACGTCAAATTGATCATACATATGTTTAATAAAAAATAATCAAACTAAAAATAATAATCCGTTGACACAGCCGTGTTAATGACTAGTTTTTGTATATTTTAAGCCTATGATTTAAATTTTTTAAAAGTTTTTTTTACTAAAAGTCCTAAAAATGATTTATTGATTTGGCTTAATTTGATGTTTTTATATTTTTTTATATTTATATTTTTATAATAAAAATTAAAAAATAAAAAAAAATTCGTCCAAAAACATGCTAAACCACCCAACGAAAAAAGGCGCACGTTATTGAATTTTCCAAATTACCCCATCCCATCCCATGCCATCCAAATTGTGCTTGTGACGACGCGACGTACCCCAGGCGGAGAGGAGGGGAAGTTGAAGTCGTGAAGTTCATCGAACAGAACAAAAAATGAAGGCGAAAAATTTCCGGAAAAGAGAGAGAGAGTACGAAGGGGAAGACCAACTTTTCAAAAATAATGGCTCAGCCTCAGACGACGAAGAAGAAAGGAGGTTAACCTTTCGATTCAGGATTCATTCTTTTTCTTTTTCCTCTCAGCATAACCCCTCCCTTCTATCACCTGTTATTAGGGTTTTAATTCCTCTGATTTCCACCTTGTTTCAGTTTCGTATACTCATATCCATTTTGCCCATCTGCATTATTCTTTCAATAATTAATTATGAATTAAAACCCTATCAGATTGGCGTTAGAAGAGGTGAAATTCCTTCAGAAACAGAGGGAGAAGAAGTCGGGAATTTCGGCGATAGTTACAGCAGAGCAGGGTGCGGTGGGCCCCAGCTGCAGTGGCGGTTTGGTTCCCAAGAAAGTAAGCGAGAAGACCGAAGGGGATGCGGAGAAAGACGACTTGGTCTTGCAGGATACCTTCGCTCAGGAAACTGCTGTCATGGTCGAAGACCCCAATATGTATGCAATTTTGGTATTCCTTGCGTTCCAAGTGTTCACAAGCTTTTCAATCTATATTGCAACGCCTCTCTCTCTCTCTCTCTCTTCTCTTTTAAGATTAATTGTTTTTCTTACATCTTTGTAGTTTACTGCTCACTGACACGTCTAGTCCATCTCTGCTTATAGCTACTGGATAGAATGCTTGCTAACAACTGCAGAAACATTATCCTCCTCCTCTGTTATTGTTTTGTTGTTGACGGAATGACTGAGCGATCCCTTTTTGTTTTCGTAATTGTTTCCTCAAAATTTCCCATTGGAGGAAAAATAGATAAAATATTATTGGCTAGAATATAGAGTGAGTGTGCCGTTCTGGGCCTTCTGGCCAGGCAAAATGTGACTGCATTTGAATAAATATATAGAGTGCTTGTTAAAGAATAAGTTCAGTTGCCCGTAAATAGATGTTTATATAGTTGCATTTGTGCAAGTAATGCAGAAATGTGAGAGCAACATGATTGTCTTGTAGACACATGAAATACAAACACTTACTGAGTGGGTTAAGCGATGATGCTTGGAGACATATGAACGCCTAGTAAAGGGAGAATGCCCTATGTGATAGTCTAAGATCTAACTGAAGAAAGACCTTGGTTAAGATGGAATCATAAGATGGAGTCATAATTACAAAGGAATTTATTGTTTCACCAATATGAGTGATATATCACTTAGACCGAACACACACGATTAGATAGGGGTTTAACACTTTTCGATTCTATATGGACGTGGTTGGTTGGGACATTGTATGATAGAAGGATTATTGCATGGTAACTGTTAACTTGAGTTCATTTTGTATATTCAAACTATCTAGGCTGGCCATGATATTTCACCATGATATGCTCTTAGGTATCAGCGTATGATATGCTATTAGGTATCAGTGTATCACTCATAATTTGTAGAACCATAGGAATAGTACCATGGGATAATAAAAAAGAGTTTTAATTAATTGTACTACCTAAAGAAGCGTTAATCTAAAAGGTCACACACATAAGGAGTAATATGTAAATTCAAAGGATAATAGGGGAGCAAATCCCAATTAAGAGTTCATCAAAGACATACCTTCATTCAAAGTTAATTAGGGGTCACTATGTAATTAAGATCTTAATTGCACTAAAAACATGTAATTGTTGTGGGTATGGTCATTCACCTCCGGGCTAACTCCGCTCCGTTTGTCCAAGAAGGGCTTGCTCCAATTCAATCCAGCTTCACTAGCTCATGAGGGGTTAGCTCCGACCCACCCAACTTTACTTGCTCAAGAGGGGTTTGTCTGGAGCCAATCCTCTCCTCCTCAAGAGAGTTTACAACTCCCTCTCATACTTAACCATGGGTAAGATTCCAAGACAAGACCTAGGTTGGGAGAAGGGCCTGGGAGATCTCACTCGGGACCTTATGAGGATTGTTTCTTGAAGGCTAGAGCTGAGGGATTGTCAAATTTGCTTGGCTTATCCCACCCTCGGGGTGGCTCCATTCTAACCAACCTTAGAGAGAGAAGGATGTTAACAAAAGAAGACAACAAGTACACCGACCACTATGAGGAATACGGTTCTCTGAGACACGGCAATGGGTAGAGCATGTGTTCATTTGTCATATCGGGTATCGGAGGCCTCCACCATTGGCTGACTTCAGGTTGTCGCTCCAAGGGAATGGCTCCACATATCTCTTGGTGGTAGCAGCCTTCGAGCTCCTTTGTCTTTTATATAAAGGAGCTCGTTCTGCTCTTTTAAAGATTTATGTTCATTTGTCATTTTTCCCCGACTTTGAGCGCTCTCTCTCTTTCTCTCTCTCTCTCTCTTAGGGTTGCCTTCGTTCTCTCCTTCTCTGCCTCTGGTAGTCTCGAGCCATCAAGTGCCTATCATCTTTCCAGGCATTCTGGTCATCCCCCCTTCCCCTCCGGACCCATCACCTACATTATATTCTACTGGGGAAGAGTGATACTTGCTTCAATGGCGCCTAAGAGGAATACCACAAGCCAAATTGGCAGCGGTCGGGAGTTAACGCGGATGAGCAAACTTCTCAGCCTCTTGCTACGGATCCATTACGTGTGGTGGCTGATAGCGTGGCCGCCATGCAACAAACTCAACAATTTCTGTTGGAAACCATGTTGGTGTGGTGAAGGGGGGTGACAGTCTCGGTGTCGCCTCAACGGGTTTTCCATGCTGTCGCCATACACTCCGATAGCGAGCCTCACCAGCTTGATGACTCCGAAGTCCATCCTAAACTTTTAGAAAATAATTGGGTTCCTAAGACCCAAGGGGGCTAACACCACGGCTCCTTCTGCTCCTCTGACGATAGGCGGCCCCCTTCAAAAACTCCTATGGGAGCCTCTTCAACTACTTTTCCTTCAATAGGAGGTGTCTTCATAGGAGTCTCTGAGATAGCTTCAGCCCCACATCTAAACCCAATTTTAGCTCAGGGGTTTGCTCTCACCCTGGACCATATTAAAGAACATGTGCTAGCGTTCTTACGATCAGAGGGTTCTCAAATCCCTCCAGCTTCGAAAATGGATTTGTGTCCCCCATGTCCATTGGAACTGGCTGGTTTTCCCTACCCTGGAGGGTACATCGTACCAAAGTTTATCCGTTTTGATGGCAAGAGGGAAACCCAAAGAGCATGTGGTCAGATTTGTTGATGCTTTAGGGGTATGCAGCTCGGACCGCAGCCTTCGTCTGAGAGAGTTTTCCAAATCCCTTTTAGACAAGGCATATTCCTGCTATGCCAACCTCCCACCGGGCTCCATAAACTCTTGGGAAGACATGATTAAGAGGTTCACTGCTAAGTTCTTTTATATGGAAGAGCGCCTCACTACTTTTCACCTCATCCGAGAGATTCAACGACAAGGAGAGGATCTACTTGCTTACGTTCGTCGCTTTCATGAGAAGGCGGTGGACGTTCAATACCCTATCTCAGAGGATCACTTGGTGAAAATCTACATAGAAGGAATGAACACGCAATTTAAGCTTCATATGGTAAACCATCACTTCTCTGACTTTTTGGCTATGTGTTTAGCCGCTTGAAACTTGAGCGAAACCGTGCAAGCCGCTTCACGAGCATCGGCTCCACGTTACCAACCCCCTGTATGGAAATCCCCAAGTCGTCGTCACTCCACAGGCTCCTTTGTCTTTTATATAAAGGAGCCCATTCTCCTCTTTCAACGGTTACTGTTCATCCGTCATTTTCCTCCAACTTTGAGCATTCTCTCTCTCTCTCTCTCCCCGTGGGTTGCCTCTGCTCTCTCCTCCTTTGCCTCCGGCGGTGTCAAGCCATCAAGTGCCTCCCCATTTTCCAAACATTCCCGTCATCTCCTCCCCTCCACTCCGGACCTATCACCTACAATCATGTATGTATGTATTTTTGGATAAGGTAAGCTGATATTTCTAGCACAAGGAGGGCTCACTTGAGAGCTAGCACTCTTATGATTTTTCTCTTCTTCTCCTATACTTGCCAAGAAACTTGAGATGTTGAGAGTGCACACAATTACAAGTTTGTTTTGTGTATGTACTTTAATAGGATTAACAATTGAATGACTTTAGATTCAAGTGGGTTTAAAAGATCAAGCGTTTAATTGGATTTATCATTTGAGATATTTATCTTATTTATCCCTATAGATGATTGCATAATTTTTTGTAAGCATCACAAACATGGTCTAACGGTAATCATAATAAAATTTTAGATTGCGTTGCGACTTGGATATACCCTTCCTAACATTAAGCCCTAACTCGATAAAGTCTTTTGCCTTACATTATAGGCAATGTTGATTACCTGACTCTTCTTTGCAGGTTTCACTACACTAATAGTTGGATGGGTATTTTTATTCCGTATATCTTAGAAAGGAAAATTCTCTTTACATACAAGAATATCATTTTTTTGGCCTTTAAAACCAACATGAAACTCAATATTATTTTACAAAACATGATTTAGGTGCAATATGTTAATTAAAAACAAGTACAAAATTCATTTGTAGTAATAATACTATGACATACTTATCAATGACTTTCATGGCATTTGCTAGTGTTGGAAAAAAATCCACAATCCCGATTGCTGATTGCAGACAATTCATTTGGTCGTTAATAACTCTAGAACATGCTTATCAATGAATTCATGGTGCTTGAGAAAAGATCACAAGTTGGTTACTAATTCTTGCTACAAATTGTCCGATACTCTTGATGCTAATTACACGTGATCACAACTGTAATGCTGGCTGATACTGCTATTTGAAACCATGCCTGCTTTACTCTCTTAAGGCCATCTACTTGAGCCCATCCATTCTTTTCAGGATAAACTACATGGCAAGATTTAGACTGAGAACAAGGCCTAGAAGATTTCAATTAGAGCCTCAAAGAGGATTGTGGCTTGGAGGTTAGACCCGAGAGTTTGTTTGTCTCCCCTCCCCCCCCCCCCTTGGGGTCGCTTCACTCTAACCAACCTTAGAGAAGGAGAGGCGTTGGCAAAAGGCAACAAATACACTTAACATTCTGAAGAACACGGGGCTTTGGAGCTGCGGAGCCCCTAACAGTGGGTTCAACACCCAACGTCCAACTTGTTGGGCAATAAAGGTCACTTATGGCTATTGACCTGGCCAGTACATTCTGGTTGTGAGTGACTGCATTCATGCTACTTGTTATTTGCTTGTTCATGGAGGCCACTCGTTGTTATCTGATTAATTTGTAGTCTCTTTTTTATTCCTTAGCTACATGCATGGATGCTGTATAGTCTTTCTTTATGAGTGTATACATCCCCACTTGTTAAAAGCTTGTTCTGTGCTATGCAAGGATTCC
>JAOTRH010000022.1:13104662-13117167 GCA_034768845.1 Heliamphora exappendiculata
ATGTGATATTCAACTGTTTTTTTTTGGAAGGGAGGAGGAATAAAATGTCGAAATATGTATTTACATATATCAAAGAATGAGAATGATAGATAATCATCATAGAAATTTAGACGTGATTATATTTACTGTGTTTATATTTAGTCTTATCGGAATATGATGATTTTTATCAAACTTTTCAACATTAATGTAAGACAATTTTAGTAACAGTGAAAACATTGATGACGTTATTTTCGTAATAATGAATCAAACACTTACTTCAACTGGACGACGATTAGTTCGTCTTAAGCTCCTCTCAACTGGTTTTTATTTATTAGGAACAATAAAGTTGTTTGATTTTGTTTTTCCTTTAGTAATAGCCGACTAATAATTTCCTAACTGAGGAAATTGACTCTATTGTTTCTACAAAAGAAAAGATGGGGATTATAAACTTTTAAGTAATGATACTAGTGGATGATTTGGTCATTGTTTATTATTCATCCGGTATTTATTCACTTATTCATCTTTTTTTTTTTATAAATCTTCTGTAACAGGCTGAGATATGTAGAACAAGAGTTGGCAAAGAAAAGGGGAAAGAATCTTGTAGCAAATCAGGCTGAGAATGGAATAAAACACGCAGAGGATGAATTATACAAAATTCCAGAGCATCTTAAAGTGAGTGAAGTGGCTTTGTTATAATTTTCTTATTCTTCCTCTAAATGGATTATAGTTATTTTTTTAATTAGTAAATAATATATTAGAAGAGCTTCAATGGGATGGGAACCTCGTACAAGACAAAAACCCATGCATGAGTCACAAAGGACCCTGCTAAATTATATTCGTCGTATACAATTGTATACAAAATCTGCTGACGCAGCAAAATCCCTAAATTCCACCACTCTTCTTGGGAAAAAGGTACCTCAAACATTGATCAAGTCTTGTAACACCCTTGCTGCCCTACAATGTAAGAAGAGATGAGGCTAGTTTCCTCATCTCTTTTACACAAACAACTTCGGTTATTGGCAGCCTTCTACAGTTCTACTCAAGTTGGTTATCGTGAGAGTCTACTCGTGAGAAGCATTCTGAACAAAGAATGTAACCTTTGAGGGGGCTAAATGTCCCTTTTTCTTACGAGGGAACAGAGCTTCATCATCCCCTAATAAGACCTCATAGAAGGACCTCTCCTTTAACACACCTTGAGAAGAGGAAACTAGCCTCATCTCTTCTTAGGGGATGATGAAGCTCATCTCTTCAGAAATGGAAAGATCATGTGCAGAGCAAATGATCTTTCCTACACATCTTAAAGAAGATTGTAGGAAATGATCTTTCCATTTCTGAAGGCCATCAACCTGGGCAACCGTCCCACTTTCCCATTGGAGTCCAAGTGCCGATGGTAGAGCTCAACATCTCTTCCAAGGGGGTTGTGCTCACGAACAACCTATATCCACATATCTTAAAGATCATTTGCAGAGCAAAGCATTGTAAGATTTCATTAACTAAGAGAGGGAGATAGATTCTTTCCTGACACGGAAATCCTCTTTCTTTTGTGAAGAAAAAAAGAAGATTAGCCTCGATCCATCTTCCCAATTTTAAAGGATTCTTGTTGTATGTGCTCGCTTGCAAGTTTTGTTTTTTTTCCTTTGTCTCTTTGTTTTTAGTATGCTAAGTATTGTTTGGTCCTCTGTATGTTGGTTCTGTGTTTTGTGCCTCTATTTTAAGACGTGGGCCATAGAGTGCCAGTGTTTGTTATCTTCATTTTAATATCTTATTTTTTGAAAATAAATTTACATCCTACCTTCCAAACAAGAAAAAGAAAAAGAAGATTCGACATTGGTTTTGCTTTTTACTACTGTACTCCTAAGCCCGGTCTCTTCTTACCCGTTCATGTGAAAAAGACCTGCCAAAAAAGACAAAAATAAGAATAAACCTCTAAATCCATCCCTCCCTTTGGATCCCAAGATAACATTTTAACTACTGTACTAGGACGACTCTGGCTACTATTCATTAATCCAATTATCTATGCTAGTATAATAGAAAATCATTTAGCAGTGGAGAAGTGATTTTAGCATTGTTTTCCTGCGCTATTCAGACAAACTAAATAGATTATGGAAAAAAATTGAAGTAAAATCAAAGTTTGAGACAAACATATTTCTCATAAGATTTGAGTGAATTAACGATTAGAAATTGGTGCTTATAAAACTAACAACTGGTTTGGGAACCTAGGACAGAAAAGAAAAGAAAAGATTACTCAGTTAGGAGAGAAAAGAAAAGAAGAGGAAGGATTGTGTTTTTTGTTTTTTGTTTTTTGTTTTGTGTGATAAGCAATAAAGAAAAAAGATATCGTTTTTGGTTAGTTTACATGAGAGAAAAAAGGAAAAAAAAAGTGTCTTGCATTATTTTACTAAACTATTTCCGCTTTAAAGTAATAGTACTACTTACTTGTTGCAGTATTAGAGGCTTGTATGGCTGGGAGGCTGCTATCTTGAGAAGTGTGTAGGGCTGGGAGGCTGCCAACTTCCAGAGCGTTTGAAATTAGGTTAGCATGAGGGGGACACATGGAAATCTTAATCCAATGAAGAACCTGAAAACAAATGGTTGTCCTAAAAGATGAACAAAAGCTTTATATACCAAGGGTAATTAGCTTCTTCTTGGGGCAGGGACGTATGGGTGTAGAGAGAAAGGAGAGAACTGAAATTTGGTAAATGGCCCTGTTAACATGAAAACATAGCACAACAACTGAAACCTAACAAGCCAAATAATTGTGGGCATAGAAACAGAAGTTTTAGCAAGTGCATGATAAGTTAGACTGCTGACAGTTTCACATGAGCACAACTAAAATGGAGTGCTCTGTGGTTTGAAGTGTCAGATTGGTCCATTTAATTGATCATCTCATTGAAAGGCCATGCTAGTATAATGAGTAAAATCAATGGGGCATTAGAGGCAAAAGCTGCGACTGTGAGGTTAGGTCGAAGCTCCTTGATCCTCTGGACTGTACTCCAGTTACTGTAAATGGGACAAATGAGGTTCTGCAGCATGAGGTAGCTTCATAGCCATGAGATCTCAAAGTTAAATCAAGGGTTTTAGCAAATTGATGGTGGTTTCTTGTAATGATTTTGAAAAGAAGGCAACACGGTTATTTGAAACCACTGAAGCAAGTTGGAGATGGGACGGCAGGGAAGAAGTGGCTAGAAAAGTGGTGGTTTCTGAGTTACCTTGAGAAGAAAATTGAAGAACTTAAGTGTGTTCTATTAATTATGAAGAGAGCTCTAAGGATGGGGAGGAGGCTCTTTAGGGTATGAAATGAAGTCAAAAGCCCTGAGTAGGAACACGAGCATCAGTGAAGATTATAAAAAGGACGACTGTTAAAGGCGAGTTGAACCAATGGAGAGCCAACGTAGCTTCAGTCTCCGTGAATCCAAAGTTGGAGATATGCCCAATTGGCCCTGCATTTGGTGGGGTTGGGATTCGTGGAGCGGGAGTGGTACTCTACGGAAAGGGTGCGTATTGAATTGATGTGTGACGATGGATTATTCAAAACGGATGGATGTTAGAGAGGGTGCTTTTTTCCATGTTATGCCAAATCAAAGGCATGGAGGCTGGGTTTCATAGGGTGTTTTCCGGGGTTTATGGGACAGTTGTTGATAGGGTTAGAAAGGAAGGTTGGGAGGAGTTGGCAGTTGTGGCCTTCACACGGAGTGCTCTTTGGTTTGAACTTTGAAGGGACTTCAGTGTAATCATGTTCCAATTGAGCCATGAGGTTTCTTGACTATTTTTGATGAGTTGGAATTGATTGATTTGCCTTTGACATGAGGGTTCCTGTTCTGATAGTCAAGACAATCCTTCCATGACTTTGATTGACTGGTGTTATAGTCGATTGGGAAGAGCACTTATCCAAGGTTATGTTCTCCTCAGCGAGTGTATGATGATGTCCCTCTTCTACCACATTGTGGGAGTAGCTGAAGAAGGTTTGCGCCTTTCCGATTTAAGAACACATGGTTGATGGTGGAGGACTGCAAAGCCGGAGTCTCACACTATTGGAGTGATTGGGTGGCGGAGGGATCTTTTCATCCAGTAGGTGACGATCCTAACATTGGCCTTTTGGTATCTATCCTTGCGTAGGTGGTATTTCTCCCAACCACCTATTTGAGCAAGTCTAGAATATTTTTTGTCCTTATTTTTCCAGGTTTTGGTCAAAATATTTTATTTTGATTCCTTTTAGCTAGAGGAATTTGAAAAGAATTTTTTTTTGAGACCAAAACATGAAAAAGTTCATTAAGGACAAAAAAAAAGAGTTAAATTTCCGTTAAACAATCTTCTTATTTTTGTTTTTAGTTGAGTTTTTTTCTTCCAAATTTCATTTTTTTGGGGTACTTTTTAGGTGGTGCTAGACAAAGTAATTTGAAATGTAATTTTCTTTTTAAAAAGCTTACTAAAGACAGTTTAAAAATGGAAAAAGAAAAAAAAATTGAACCATATTTGAAAAAAGGTCACTAAATGCAATATGATTCCAAGAAAATACGGAGGGTCTGTTTGGTTACACTTTTTATTTCCACTTTTCAGAAAATTGTTTCCCCAAAACAATGAAAATGCATTTGTTAACAATTTTTACAAAAACGTTTCCAAATAGATGAGTGAAAAAAGAGCTTTAAAACATGAAAATTGAAAAACGATCAAAACTTGTTTTCAAACTTTTGGGAATTTTCTAACTCAGTTCTGACAAATTGAAAACACAAGTTGTGTGCAAATCATCATCATCATCGAGCGTCCTGCATCGTCGAGTTGTTATCGTTGTCGTCAGCCTCTCCTCCCATGAAAATCACACTTGCAGAGCACCATTGAAGTCGTCGTCGTCGAGCATCCGGCCTCTCGTCATCGACGTCGAGCATCTGGCATCATCTTCTTCTTCATGTACTCTATCTTCTTCCTCTCTTTTACGCTATCTTCCGACTTTGCAACTTCATCCTCCATTAATGGCGAGACCAAAAAATCACACAGAGAGCGAAGGGTTTTTGCATCTCTCTCTCTCAAAAGTTGATTTCTCCATTTTCTAGTGAAAAATCGGTTGTTGATGAAGGATTGGTCCTTCACTAATGGGGAGACCAACGGATTATGCCATCTCCCAACTATGCAACCCTCCCTCCTCAACGCCTTAGCCTTGGATCAACGAAATCATCTTTGCCACCCTCGAGATCTCGCCGATCGGAGATCTCAACGAAAACCCTCTTTCGCAATCTCTCTTTTCTAAAAGCAGCACACCAAACACAATTCCTCTTTTCAAAATATTATGAAATTGCTTCTTAAATTCGTTTTAAAAAAAAACAGTTTTCAAATTATAATATTAGAAAATGCAACCAAACGAACCTTTACTTTTTAGAAAATTCAAACAGACCTAGCTCCATTTGTTTCAGAAAAGAACATTTTTCTTAGAAAAATATTTTTTGTATTTTCAGAAAATATTTTTGTGGAAAACATTTTCCTGTGTTTGGTTGCGTTTTTGAAAATAATAGTGCTGGTAGTTATGGTAGTGTTAGTATTGATGGCGGCAGCAGCGACAGTGGTGGCGGCAAAAGTAGTTATGGTGGGGTTTGGCGGTGGTAGAAGGTGGTGGAGGGTGGCGGCAAGACGGTGTAATGGTAGAGGTGGTGGTGGTGGTGGTGGTGGGGTGATAGCAGTGACAGTGGCAATGGTGGCAACAGTGGTGAGGCGGTTGTGGCAGCGACAATAGCAACGATGGTAGTGGCAGTTGTCAACAAGTGATGGTGGTTGCAGTGGCAGTGGTCATGTTGGGGGAGGTGGTAGCAATGATGATGGTGGTGTGGTGAGTAGTTGTCACGACTCAATTTCATATATGGCGTCCGTGACCGACCAGTGAGTTAAAATCCACCAAAGACCTCTTTCTTTCTATACTTTTATGTTCCTTATTCTGAATTTTTGCTGACTGATTTTTTTTTCTTTTAAACAAACTCATTCAAGTCATTTCAGTTTTGAAACAAAAGTAACATATTCATTAAAAAAAATCATTCCATTAACATTTTCAATAATTTATTTCAAAACCCTCAGAGTTTCTAACAGTGCATTCGACATTCAAACATTATAATTAGATATAAGAATTAAAATGCAATACAGAAATTGAAATAAATTCTAAACTTTCTTTCTCGGCTACCAATTCTTCATTCCATTATGTGTTACCTGAAATGTTTCAACGTTCATTAGCACAGCTAGTGTAAATTCAAAGATATCAAGATTTCTAGTTTGCAATGAATTATCCAAGTTTAACTTTATATAGTTAAAACCTTTTTACTTTGTACCAAATATCATACTGATTTTCATCTTTATTCCATCCAACCCTCGGTATTTTTCTGCTCTCTAGTCGGAACCTTTTGGTATTATTTTCCTGTCTTCCAGAGTAGTAAGGACCTTTGGTATTCTTTTTTCGTCCCCTCCAGAGTAGGGACCTTTCGGTATTCTTTTCATGTCCCCCGAGTAGGGACCTTTCGGTATTCTTTTCCCGTCCCCCCAGAGTAGGGACCTTTCGATATCCTTTTCCTGTCTCCCTTTCGATATTCTTTTCCTGTCCCCCCCAGTAGGGATCTTTCGGTATTCTTTTCCCGTCTCCCCAGAGTAGGAGCCTTTCGGTATTCTTTTCCTGTCCCCCGAGTTGGGACCTTTCGGTATTCGTTTCCTGTCCCATCGAGTAGGGATTTTAGGTATCCTTACTGTCCCCCGAGTCAGGACCTTCCGAACTTTTATCAATACATTTATCGTGTATCCAAAACCCATGTATATATAGGCTCACTAGTCCGAAAAATATAGTAGACATTCATGGCTTAATTTTCATTTTGAGATCTTATAACATGTGAAGAAAAGATAAGAAAACAAAATATCTAAGAACTCACCTGATTTTGCAGAATTTTATTTGTGATTTATTCAAAACTCCAAATCTAAAATAACAAGTGTATAATATTTTAACAATTTAATTTACGTACTTTTTAATCTTGACATAAAAAAATTGTTATTAAAAATTTATGTGTTTCGATAAGTTTTTTTTTAGATTTAATTTTAATTTAGGAAAAGTTTTTACAATTTAGCTTATTTTAATTTTTAATTCAAATCTGTAAATTTTTTTTATTACTTACTTTCTTTTTAACTTCGATAATTTTGTTAATTCCGAAAATCTATTAAGTTTTTGTAAATTTTTTTATCTTGATTTAATTTCTTAAAATTATTGAATATTTCTTTTCAAAACTTGTTAACTTAATCACGTTTAAGCCACCAACTTAAAAAAAAATATTATCTTTATATATATATATATATATATATATATATATATATTAAAGGTAATACTATTATTATTTGCTTTAAAAAAGATCAATATAAATGGTTATTATATTCATAAAATCCTTACTAGTTTAATTTAAAATATGATTTTCATAAAATATTTTAGACTTTTAAAATATTCATCATTTTTTTTAATATATAAAAACTTCTTCTTCTTTTTCTTCTTTTTCTTATTATTATTATTATTATTATTATTATTATTACTTAATAAAAACAAATTGAGATAGAATAAAATAATCCTAAACAAAACTTAACCAAAAATAGAAAATATTAAGTCCAAACAAAAACAAAACCCAAAATAATCAAAAATCTGGTCAAACAAGGCTTAACCCAAACATCACGTAGCAAAAAAAAATCAAAAATTGAAGAGAAGGAAACGGGGAGTGAGAGTACTGAACCGAAATAGGAATCGAAGGTGTTGGGGCTTGTTGGCAGTGGCGGTGATGGTTGTCGAGGGCGTCGCTGGTGGTGGTCGGTGCCGATGGTGGTTGGCGGTGAGATTGGCAGCTTCGGTGGTAGGGGTTGGCGAGCCTAGCGGCTGACGGTAACTCTCTTTTCTCTCTCTTTTTCTTTCTCTCTACTTTTCCTTCTCACTTGTGCCGAAAACCTCTCAAAGTCCTTCAATTTACACTTGTCTCAGCCCCAATCGAACATTGAATCTACAAATTAAGGGGGTTGATTCGTCGATTCAATGAATGCGGGGTTGATTCGTCGATTCAATAAATGAGAAGATATCAATTCCAAATCGATTCAATGAATGAGAGGATATCAATCCCCCTTTGCTCGTCGGTTGCAATCCCAGTCCTATTCAAATAACAACAATTTATTTAATTTTATTTATTTAATTATTTTTATTTTTATTTTTATATTTATATTTTTCGGCTTGTTGCAGTAGCAGTGACGGTGGTGGTACGATGAGTAGTGATGGCAGTGGTGGTGGGCTGACAAGGATGGAAAATGGTTTCTTTCATAAAAAATGAAAAATATTTTTCACCAAAATCAACTTATCTCTTATACACCCGATCCCAACTCTGGAGAAAAGGAGCATGGTTGCGCATTAGGTAGCTGACAGCCAGCATGTCAAAAAAACTATAAGATCTTTATGAATATGAATCTAAATAATTTACGTGTTAATGCTAAGGTGCTCCCCTTAAGAAACGCGTTGCTCTTGCCCTCGGGCATTTTTAAGTGGAGGGATGCTTTCGACATTCTTTGTGATTGACAAATATTTACAAGATTAAAAGAAAAATTTTATAAGACAATCACTAAACCAATGATTCTATATTGTGACATAATGTTGGGCACTAAAAAATATTACATAAATAAGATGAGTATTGCTGAAATAAAAATATTATGGTGGATATGTGTTAAGATTAAAAAAATAAAATTAAGAATAAAAAACAACGTAGAATAGTAGGGGCCATATTAATTGAGAACAAATTGAGATAAAATAGATTAAGATAGTTTGGACACATACCGTAGATCAGATGATGCTGTAATAAAGAAAAGCAACAAGATTATTGGTAATGGGTAATGGGTAATGGAAATACTGGGGGAGGAGTACACCTAAATTGACATGGGATGCTGTATTAAAAAAAGATATAAATTCATTGAAATTACTTGAGGATACGGCCCTTAACAGAGCAGAATGGCGTAAAATGATTCATGTACCCGACCCCAATTAATTGGGACAAAGGCTCAGTTTGGTTTGGTTTTAATTTCTGTCGTACCAAACACTAGAAATCTAGAAAGTATTTTCTATTAAAACAAACGGAGTGTACGTATAATCCAAAGTTCAATATTTTTGATTAGGTCTCTTATTCTCTTTTAAACTCGAAATTTGGCATATAGCAAGGACTGATAGACAACCTCATAAGCTAATTGCAGGATTTCTAAATGTGTAGAGAAGTGTCACCCCCATCTATCTATTTTTGTACTTATTGTCATGTTATAGATTGATACAATGTATGTTTCTTTTTCTTTATTGTGTGTATCCTTTCTGTGAGTTGTGTTTAAACTACCTATTTGTTTTCACTCAGGTGAAGAGGCGAAACTCAGAGGAAAGCTCTACTCAGTGGACTACTGGGATTGCCGAGGTTCAACTCCCCATTGAGTATGCCCTGTCCTATTATCTGTGGTGATACATGATTGAATTTTGACTTGGTTACTGCTTTTCAGAGCATTTTTTTTCTTTTAAGTTATTTTTCTGTTACATACCTTTTTATTTCACCTTTTGGAACTGCTACCATGTTGAGACACAACCTCCATGCATGTAGACTTCTCAGACGCAAAAGGAAGGGAAATAAAATGGTTTTCTTGATTTTGTTGATCGCCATATACTTTCTTCTCTGCTAACCTTTTTGGGTTTCTATGTTGTGGTTTGTAATGATTTCAGATACAAGTTAAGAAACATCGAGGAAACGGAGGCTGCCAAAAAGCTCCTACAGGAAAAGAGGCTCACAGGTCGGATTAAAACAGAGTCCAGCATTCCCTCAAGTTTCAGTGCAGACTATTTCCAACGTGGGAGAGACTATGCTGAAAAACTTAGAAGAGGTTGCTTGCTGTTGCTTGCTATAACTTTTTCTCTGTTCCATTTCCGCAATACTAAACCACAGCTTACATTTTCCGGTCGACCTTGGCTTCCTGCCAAAATTGGGGATTCAATTGTAGGGTAGTCTAGATATCTTGTGCCTCTATGGGAACTTATTTTAACTTTAGCTCACCACCATTGTGCTAAGCTAACAGTAATATAGTAGTAGTAATTATTTTCAAGATTTAAAATGAGGATGTTTGGCATTGCTAAACTAATAGTTTATAGATTATAGTTTGTAACAGAAGTTGTGAGTATTTGGTAAATATGTTAGCTTGTAGTTGAGATAAAGAAAAAAATGGTTATAGATTGTAACAGAAGTTGTAATTGTTTGAAAAAGATTGTAACTTATTGTTAAAATTAATAATAGAAAGCTAAAAACTGGTTTGAAAAGTTTTGCCAAACACCCCAAATGAGGTTCATTGTTTTATTATGCAGCTATCTTTTCCTTCTTATTATTTTGTTTTCCCTTGTACATGATATCCTTAGCATGCAAAAACAAATTCCTGCAGAACATCCCGAGTTGTACAAGGATAGAAGTGCAGAGGATAATGGTCTGGAATCAAAGTCGAGAGATTCTATTCCAGATGCAGGTGCAGCAGGACGAAGGCAAGCTGCAACAGATGAGTTCATGCTTGAGCGTTTCCGCAAACGAGAACGCCATCGTGTAATGCGAAGATAAAGGCAACATACCGGGATGCTTAATGGTTGGTGGTATCTCTCTTATGTCCTAGCTAGCTTATTGTGCATTCGGCGAAGTAAAAATAACATATAGTAATATAAAATGTAATGAGAAAAAGAAAAGCTTATTGTGCTGCTATGGGTTGATTTATTCAGCATTCAGCAACACGATGGACATGTGGCCGTTGGGGAAAAACAAAAACAAAGAAGGTTAGATCCTTCCATATTTATGATGATGCCTCTTTACATTCTTGAAGTTGGTGTGGGATGATTCCACTTCAAATCTCTCTACAATACTGTAATTCATGACTAGATTTTCCATGTTTTCTCTGCTATTGTGGTCTTTTTAATGACACAACTTCGTGCTAGATTTTGAAGTATTTTCTCTGGAAAATTGGCATTGTTTGTTTTGTGGCTGGCTGAGTTGTAGATGGAAGATGTTTCTTTTCTGATAAATCTCATATTGTCAGCATGCTTCTCACACCCTTTCTTCCATGATAAAGAACTGTCTTGGGATCGTGAATTTGTATAGACGAGAAAAAATGAAAAGGAAATGATAGAAATAGAAAAAGTTTTTTTGTTTGGTTGGATGCTTGGATTGGGTAAATGAGAAGAAAATGAATAAATAAATGTTAAGAAATTAATGTTTTTGGTTGATTGCCCAAAAAATATAAGTAATTACATTTCCCTTTATCCTACTTAATTATAAATTCAAAATTCAAGATTCAAAGATATCCTAAAAACTCACCTGACATGAGATCCTTCTTCTATAGTAAAAGTTGCAGCAGACTGCACCTACAGCTTGCTTTCATGCAATGGTGAAATCTTGAGGTGCATGCACAAGCGTTGCCTTTATGCGTTCTGCTACGGGCTTCATATTTCCAATTTTCCATCTTAGAATTCTGGTCACCTCAAAGCCACTCTACAGAATCCTTTTTATTGTTAAAATACTTCTCAGTCAAACTTCTAAAGCTTATATATTAAATCTGCCTTGAAATAAAATAATGGGATTATTATACTTTTTTTTAAGTGAATACCAATTTTGTAAGGACAACAGTATAATTTCATCCTTTTAGAAAGGCTTCGACAATGGACAACAGTATAATATCATATTCTGGAAAAGGATTGCCTCTCTCTAATGCATAGCTTCTTGTAAAATATACTCCTCTACTCATTGCTTATGTATCCGATTAATGTTTTCTACTGTTCAATCAAGGTACACTTAACTTTCAAAACAGACACCCCCCCCCCCCCCGCGGGAAAAAAAAAATCCTCTAGTGTTGTGGTCCTAAATCTTTTCCTCTTTGCCATTTTTTAAAAATGAACCAATCATATTGGCTTGTCAAACTTCCTTCACTAGTGTGGTTACCATCCGTCTTATTTTTAACCCAAGTATGTAGCGTGTAGAGGTTTTTTGTACAATTTTGGAACTCAAAAAATTGGACAATCGGCAATTACGGAGGGATTAGATCTATACAAGTTACAAAACCCATAATCAGCAATTACAGAGGGATTAGATCTATACAAGTTACAAAATCCATACAGCACCTGTGATCGTTTAACAATTTGACCTCAAGCTAAACTTTTTATTTTCTTAAATTTTTAAATAAACAAAATTTACTTAATGAAAAAATAACTCTAAACCGCAAAATAAAATGAGCAGGTTGATATTTTGAGTTTTAAGCATAGGAATTTTAAGCCCAAAACCCATAATTGGGATGGTTGATGTATGGGAAAGAAATGTTAAGATTTCATCATTTTGTGCAGGGCTACCTCGCATTAGCCCTTGAGAGGTCATGAGTTTTTTATGAATTAGTGGTTACCAAACATTTTCTGTCTGAAAGGAAATGCTACGAGTCAGCAACAAACAGACCAAGGATCTAAAGCAAGTATCAAAATATTGCGAGTTACAATCAATAT
>JAOTRH010000022.1:13124593-13136903 GCA_034768845.1 Heliamphora exappendiculata
ATAGATATAGATAGATAGATTCTTTACTTGTGGTGCATATTTCAGTTAGCTTATGTTGGTTCTCTTAGCATTCTTGATTAAAACCTTCTTTTTTTTTGGCATGGTATTTATGCAAGAAGTAAATTCCAAAAGTACATGTACTTTCAAATGAAACGGATCAGTTATAAGATTATTTCATTCCAATATTTTTTTCCACAATCAGGATGTGACTTCCTAATCATTACTAACTTACCTATGATTGCCCCGCAATGCATATTAGTATAGGGTTCCTCTCCCGTAAGGATCTCCCACATGGCAATGCCGAATGAAAATACATCAACCTGTTAAAAAACCAAAAAATTGCAGACTTCTTTTTGTCGTTACATTGCTAAGTGGTTCTGTGAAAAAATAATGATGAAGTTGCACTAACCTTCTCAGAAACTCGACTACTGCTACCATTCAACAATTCTGGTGCCATCCAGGGAAGGGTTCCTCGCACACCACCAGAAACTAGAGTATTGCGTTTGATTCTGGACAGTCCAAAGTCTCCAACCTGTAAGATCTCAAACCATCAATAATGTTGGAGACAGTATAACTTCACTCCTAATTGAAAATGGGCAAAGCACATCAACACAAAATTCCAGATATTCTCAAGTTCGGTTGTACTACATATATTTCTTTGTTAGTTTCATTGTACTATAGGTTCTACTATGTTTGCCCAAAATCATTAGTGTGTTCCACCCCAAACCTGTATCCCTTACAAACCATCCCTTACAAAATCATTAGTCTTTTGTCGGCATTTGGTAGGTTAATCTTACGGTTTATTATCTATTCTCATCCGTCAAGCATGATATAACTTGCATTTTGCAATTCTGCATTAATGAATTGTTCTGATCCTCTTCCGATTAATCCAGTATGACAAATTGCTGCATGCTTAAATAGATTTGGTAAAGAGAACAGTTCAGTGTTAAGTCAATGCCTTAAATACGTTCTCACTCAAATCAACTTTCTCCTTCATAAACAAAAACAGTGGCAGTGATAAGATCAATACTCCTAACATGCACGGGAAGCTCCCAGAATTGCATCTATCTGTACTCATGCATGGATTGACAAGATGCTTGGTTTGTAATTACCTTGCATATGGGTCGCTGTGGATCCCTCAGGTTGACTAGCAGATTGTCACATTTGAGATCAAAATGGACGATATTTTTTGAATGCAAGTATTCCATGCCAAAAGCTGCATCCATGGCAACTATAAGCTTTCTGCGGCGATCAAGTGATCTGCTAATAGAATCCCAAGTCCCCATTAAATTAATAACAAAGTGAACATGCAAATACATAGGAGAAAAAAAGGAGGCTATTTCACCTATCCTTCTTAAGAAGGACATTCCTAAGCGAGCCATTTGCCATAAATTCAGTTACAGTTGCCAAGGTTCCCCCAGCCCCATCTGGTACTACCCCATAAAATGCAACCACGTTTGGATGATGAAGATTAGAAAGGATACATGCCTCTCTCCAGAAATCTTTGGTCTAATACAGTCAACAAATCATCAATTTCACAAACAAATAACAATGTTAGTACAGATCTGCAAGCAAGGGGATAACAGTAAGTGCACCAAAAAGACACAATGTCAAGAAAATGAGCAGTGGACCCACCAACCGTTCTTGCTCTGATGATCTCCCGGCAAAGCAGCTATTTTTAATTCTCTTGATAGCAACATCTGTTCCCCGCCATTTCCCGTGATAAACAGTTCCATATGTACCAGATCCTAACTCCCGCAAATCTTCAAGATCAGCATTCTTTATGATCTGAAGATCAGCAATTGAAGTTTAGTTGCTTGAAGTGGCAAAAAATAGGAGCAAAATATATGGCAATACCCCAAAATTCACAAGGAAAACAATGAGCTGCACCAGTTGCAACTTAACTCCTAGCGGAATTATTAGTATTTAATGGAAATGGAATGAGAAATTATGTTCGAATTGTAGACTAGTTTCTATGTTTATACGGGCTGCCAGCCAATTTTTAAATCAGAAAATACTATGCATGCATCTGAAAACTTGAGTATGGAAGCAAGTTTAAGAGGGTAAGAAACGGTAGTTGTGAAGAATGAACCTGAAACACTAGAAGGGAAGGGCCATGTATGCCTCAGTGCTATGGTTGACTTAAAAAATAAGAACAAAACTTTGGTTGCTGTATTTAACAAAGCTCCCACTACAGAGTTAATGGCAGTTCTGATGGAAGCTCACCCAACCCTTGTACAGTTATTTCAAAACTGGAACTGTGCCCCAATACATCTGGACCAGTTATCCCTACCTTGATGTTCAATAGAAAGCTACTCCTCATCAAATTAAAAAGAGACAAAATTTAGTAGACGGCATTTAACTATAATTGATCAAATCAAGCTGAAAATCTCGATGGGTAAGAAAAGCATATCATGTCTGTGGCCCCAAAACTCCTGAAGATTTTAATGGCTTTTCTTATGTGAATTATAAGAAACCTTACTTGCAATCCCAGAGACAGATGAGATGATCTTTCATTAGCTACGGAGAAGCACTGCTAAACATTTTGTGTTAGAAGGATGTGCAAATGTTGTCAGAACTCATAAGTAGTTTGAAGAATAAGAAGAAAAGGCAAAGGGAACTTTGTCATCTTAGTATGCATTTGGGTAGTCGTATTCAAAGTTCAAAATTTATATGGGTCTTTCAATAAGGTGATCTTCATGCATATTGGCCAGGCTAGAACATACCAGCAATCAAGAAAGATCTGTATCATAATTGTGGATGGTTGAGTGTGAGTAGGGAAGTTATGTAGCTCCATGGAAACTATGGTAAGCACTGAGATGACAAGACAATAGGAGGTAAGGTAGGTGATAGCTGAGGCTACCTTAGGAGCAGAGAGGGTGGCACTAATGGAAAACTAGAATTGATGAACCGAAGTATCCAAGCTTCTGAATGAAATTGCTTGCTTGGAGATGAAGATGAATTGGGATCACTATGTATAGAGGAGTCAAGAACAGAAGGCCAATTCACCGAGGAGTTAAGAAGGTATGTTCCTGAGTAGGTAAAAGAGCAGATGGTTGCTCAAGATAGCCTGACACCCATCACCTAGGCACACCGAAGGCATGTGACTGAGTGTGCCATTCTAATCTTGTCTAACAGCCCATTAGTGGAGTGAACTTAACAAGTAATCGTGCCGTTGTCTTGTTAGGCATTTAGATGTTGTCTTGTGAAGCATTTAGATGTTGAGGAGGCAGAATGGTATGCTTTTTAGGTACGAGAAGGTACAGAGCCAACCATGAGCCTTTGCATGATTTCTTGTCGTGAAGTCTCTGTCTTTAGACTTTACAGTCTAGATCAATCAGGATATAGATCCTTCGAGGGAGGATAAGACGGTTCCCATCATCCACCTTCAATAGTCATCGAGCCTTAGAACCCCACATTTTATGGGAGAGGGTTAAAGGGACACACTAGGGTGCCTCGTGATTGGAGGACCAAGGGTTTTAGAGTGTCATTTCTAGTGGAGGAAAGGGAGAAACTACAAACTCGAGTAATGATTCTGCTATTTGAGCCAAGATGGCATATGGGAGCATGGGGTGTATTGGGAGCACCTTGGCAAGTGTTCTCCAAGGTGCCTTGTAGATTGTTGCGGCACCTAGACACAAGGCTAAGGCACCATGTGCGTTAGCCTTAGCTTATGTGATTCAACCCATAGCGGAGAACTAGGGTAGATGGGTTATTCAATTTGTTCCACGTGTTGGCAAATAGATCCTGTGTCCACTCTGCAAGGCTAACACATGGGTCTTAAATACATTAAGAACGTGAGGTGGGTGATGATGTGATGTGCTCTGTGAGAGATCATAGCGCACATACCCACAAAGATTCTATAAGCATTGGAGCAGTATATGAACCACAAAATCAAGAGAAGAATGTCAAGTGTTTCAAAACTCATGTCCTAATGCCCAGTATTCTGAGCAGAAACCAGGCGCTTCCTTCTCTCGTGTTTAAAGTCCAGGTCCAACCCTATGACACATGGCGTATCTTTAAGCATCACAAGAGCCAACTTTAATCGAGTTAAGATCTTTATTTGACTTAAATAGGAAAGTAGCCAACGTACCACCAGCAAAGTCATAAGCCCTCTAATATTAAAGTTATCACCAAGCAATGACAATAGTTAAATCGCTTTGACATACTAAATTATCGTAATGTTGGAAATAACCAGTGGCAAACTTTCAAATGTAGAAACTGCTTAATAAAAGGAATAGCAATCTTCGTGTTCATGAAAAAGGCCATAATTTGCTCTCACGAACAATATACCTATCCTGCTGGATTAAAAAAGCCTGATGGTACTCTCTGTCTCTCTCTCTCCACAAATTTGTCATGTGCTCTTTCTATTCAGGATGAGTACAAAACCAAAACATTTTTTTATTTATTGTGAATAAATAGATATTAAAACCATGTATTAAATACTGAAATGCCAGGTGCAAACCTGTAAACCATATATATCAGCTTCCATTTCAGCTATCACTGCATCAGTAATAGATTCACCCTTATCTCCATTATCAGCTTTGTCATTCTACATAGAACCAGGTACCAACTTGGAGTATAGGCAACACTAGATTAATAAAACTAGAAATGAAAATAAAATAGACGGAGAATATTACCTCAGAGTCAGACACTGGAAGTCTCTCACCCTCCATTGCTTCAGGGGACAGAATTTCTCCACCAGTTTCATCCACTACACGAGGGATGGTTGCAGAGGAAGAATCCATGGCAGGAAATAAGCTATCAGCCACCCGTTCTGCAATGACCATGGAATCCAGCTGATTTTGTTCATTGTACTTGCTCAGCGAAATATCTTCTAGCATTTGCTTTTCACTAAGGCATCTCAGAATGCCTGACTTTGCAACTCTCTGATCAGGGTAATTTACAAAATCATCATCAATTAGAGGTACTTCTCTCCTAAAACCAGATTTTTGGGTTGCAGGAGGGTAATGCAAGGTTGCACCCAGACCATCATTATCACAAAACAAGGACGGGGGATCTGAGGAACATACTAGGATGGGTTCTTGGAGACCCGTATTATTCTGAAATGCACCAGGCAGTAGCAGAGAGGATTCATGAGAAGCTAGGCCATCTGTTAAACCACCCAGCAAATCAGTTGGAGAATTTTCGTCATAGCGTCTTTTGGAACCTGGAAACATGCCTGTAGCTTCCAAGTGGTTGGCCCATGATAAACCAATTTCCTGTTCATCACCTGTTCTTGCAGTTGAACCAAGCCACTGATCTTTGGCAGTTCTTTGGCCCTTGGCCAAAGGCTCAGCTGGGGCTTCCTCCTGTAGGATGTTTTGGGGATGAACCAACACTTTATCTGCAAAAGGTTTAAAACCCATCCCTGATAATGCAGGAATCATGCCCACAGATACCTGTAACTCTTGTGACGAAGTATTAACACCAAGAACGGAAATTGGGTCACAACTGATGCTTGGATATTTATTACTGTGTTTCATGGAAGAAGCAGGTGGCCCACCCTTGGAAAGCTTACTACTGTCCCCCCTTAGTAAAAAAGGGTCTTCTTTGTCTAATCCATTCAAAATTTCACAAGTTCGAGGATTTTCCTCATTATGGTCTTGTAACATGAAGTTGTCTGTATTTACGCCTTTTGTTGAATGATACTTCTCATCAGTATAATCAGCATCCTCTCGGGTATATTCATTCCTTCCCAATGACTGTAAGCCTAAAGAGCAATTAAGCAAATCTGCTCTTTTGTGAGGGACTGTAGCATCCACATTCATTAACGGAATTTGAACTTGAGGATTGATCAAATCAATATTGTCAGGCTGTTGCAGTGGCTCTTCTTGTAAAGAAGCCAACACCACCACTGAAGACAATTGTGGTTTTGAGAAGTTCCAGTGGGAAGATGGGCTCATTTCTTCTTGTGAGTAGCAACCAGACCTTCCTCCATGTTCCTGAAGCTTTGAATCAGAGAGCATGTGTGCCGCTCCATGCTGAGAACCAATGGAATCATTAGACGCTGACAACCTGCCAGTTGGATCTTCAAAGTGTGAGATTGGCTTTTCAAACTGAAACGTCTTTTCCTTGAGCATGGGACTCTTACAAGAGTATTCATCGACATTGCTGTCTTTTTTATCAAAGCTAGCAGGAACCAAAAATTCTCTGCTGGGAATGAAGTTGTGAAACTGCACTCCACCAGGTTTACTTGGCTGTCTGAGATTATCAATTTTATTAGGAATAGGGCAGTTCATTGGAATTTCTGCTCCATGACTGGGGTGATAATAATTAGCAACATCATTGCTGGAGTTTTCAGGGGGTAATTGAGCAGTGATGAATGAGCTGCTACTTTCAGTACTACCAGAGAATAAGTTATCTTTATACAATTGAGCATGAATACTTTTTGAATCTCCCTGAAGACCTGGCGCCAGAGAGACGGGAGTAGACTGAATGGGAGACCTGACCAGACTTTGGAATTCATTTACAAATTGAGTAGGATGTGAGTCACCAACGACGTCCACAGTTTCCAAATTTGTTTTTAGCCGACTCACGGCATTTTCCAAAAGCTGCTCACTGTTTCTCTGTGGACTAGGGTCAACTATGCCATTTACGGCAACAACATATTCATAATTGGGGTTGCTCTGCTGAATAGTGTTGGTATCAAGAGGGCGTGTATTTTCAGATTCACTCAAAGGAATCAAAAAGATCCTTAGTCGTCGAGAACCCCCAAGCTTTTCAAGCCCCTGGTATTCCTCTATCATATTTTGAAGATCCTCAAAAGAGGAAACAGATATAAGGGCATCAAGGTCTTCACCAGGCAGCTGGTACTTGATTGTGTGAGGTTGCTTGCAAATTCCCGAAGTTTTCTTCACAAGTTCTTCCCATGAAAGATTATTGCGAATTGAAATGATACGAGTGTCTCCCCCCACATATCTAAGTTTCCCATCACTTGGCCTAGGCAAAATTTTCCCACCAAAGCTGCAAAGGAACTTCATGTTTCCAGATTGGTAACCATGCAGAACTCCAAGTCCAAGAGGTTGGGAGAATTGAGAGGATTCAAATTCGTTAAATGTTGAAGCACTTGGTCTTGCAGCAGCTGGATCATGGTTCGCTTCTCCAGCAACCCTCCTTGGACCATGTACACAATTGCTATTTTCCTTCTGATATCCATATGCTTGATTAATATAAGCTCCATCAATAGACCCTTTTACAGAAGCAAACTCTGTTACATCAGAATCACACTCGGAATTCATCCTCTCCAAACCAAGAATTCTGGTAATTTCCTCATATACCAGCTGAGTGTTCTGATTGTTATTGAACCCAACTCTCTTCTCATGGTTTTGGGCCATTTCAGGCACATCTGGAACTTTTCTTGGAGTAAGATGTTCCTGAAGAAACTGCGTAGAAAAATTCTCATCAATCTGCGCTGGTATATTGTTATTTAACTTCTTCCCTGCCAAGACCCCATCTTTTGGAATGACATAAGTTGGCTCCTCATGGATGCACCTACCAGACGGACCAGATGCGTCCCTGTTTAGCTGCATGAGAACAGCGACTTTGAGCTTTGAGACTCTTGCTCCCTTCCGCCCCTCAGATTCAAATCAAATGTCACATAGTATAAGAACTCCTCCACACGTCAGTCAGTCGATTGTATCCCCATTACTCCTCCAACCTACCTACAGAGACCCTTTTGCTTTCTACTAGCTTAAAAGTCCAATTTACAAGCCACTAAACTGAGTTGCAACAACACTGTCAATCCCCCTACTTTCATGGCCAAACAATGTAGATAATTTATTTTTAATTTTCAGATTTTACAGCTCTTTGTTGTTAAAGAACATTAGGATTTCCCAAATTACTGCCAAGCACAGAACTCAAAGAAAAGCAAAGGAATTATATATACAGTGCAAGAATGAAAGCACCTATGTCCCTCCAGGTTTATAAATATAATCAAATCTTGATCACCCACAAAACCTTGACAAACTGTCTATCTTCTTCACCAAGATGATCTTCGTATTAAAGATTCAACCTGGAGAACAATACGAACCGACACAATATGTTGGATCATTAGTCACGTAATGAACTAGAAGCTAGGCATATTCTCCCAAAAAGAAAAAAAAAAAAAGAAAGAAAAAGAAACGAACCGGAAATTTGAAGCAGAATATTAACTCCCATATCGGTATAATCAGAAATTTTAGGATGGGTGTGAATGAAAACTCAAATGCAACCCATAAAAGAAGATAGCATTTATAAACAATCATACCGATTGATCCAAAGATTACCTGATTCTTGCTTTGTGTGTGCTCTGCTTTTCTCTCTGTTCTTAGAGCTCAAGAAAGCAGTCAGGGATTGTCAAGATCAAGAACAATCCAATTTTTGTGTGGATTATGTCGTGGAATTGAATTGAAAGATTGAATTTGGAGTTTGGATTGGACACGAGGGATTGGGTTCGATCGACGTGGAATAAGTGAGAAATCAAGAAAGAAAGAAAGCGTGGCTTGCGCCTGCAGTTTAATCTCGAGCATCGTTGAGCAACATTGGCGAGATTTAGACGGCATCAGCCCAGGATCAGATTTTAACTGAAACTACTCCAACTTATCTTTCTGGCTTTTTTTATCTTCTCTCCTGAATTTCCTCTTCTTAAATTTTTAGGTCAGAATTTGAGAGGTAAGTTGTCACTCTCGCTCTTTTTCTTTATCTAAAATAACTCTCTCCTACGTGGATTTGCACGGTTTGGAATTCAAACTTTTAAAAGTAGAAATTGGCTTTTCTTTCCAAAGAAAAAATGTTTTGCACACACACACCTAATTATATTTATATTTATATTTATATTAATATATAAAAAGAGAGTACTCACCTAAAATAAAAGTCATATAAATTTTTAATTATCAAAAATATTTTTTATTATTTTTTATTTTCACTAAAATACCAATTAAATTTTCTCTACATCACTTAATTTTAAAATTATAATTACTCTTAATTTAAGAATTAAATTATTTTACTATTTAATTTTTTAAAATTATTTTATTATTTAATATACACTTGCACAAGTATGCATGTACTAGCCGCTAATAAATTAGAAAATATTAATCTTAATTATTTATTTATATTAAAATTAATAAAAATTATAAATTTTAATAAAAATAAATTATCAAATTTTAATTTTTTTTATTAATATGTGATTAATTATTTGTGTACCTAATATTACTATTTTCAAACCCAACAGCACATAGGTTTTGGGGAACATGGAGTTTACATTCCATTTTATTTTGATAAATTAAACTATTTATTTTATACATATTAATGTATATATATATATATATACAAAAATTGAAATTAATCAAATGTTATTAAATATTTAAACAAATTACATGTTTTAAAAAAATAAATAACGTATATACTATATCGTTTATATTTTTTAAGATACATATAATTTTTTCAACTAATTAAAATATTCAATCAACTTTATTTGTTATGAATAATTTACACATTATGAATATAAAATGAACTGTTTAAATTATCAAAATGAAAATTAACATGAGCTCCACAAGTTACCAGAACACGGTGCTATTAGGTTTAAAACAATAGTCACGTTGAATCTTAAAAATAAGGTAATAAAATGGTATGTACGCTATTTGGGTGCATATCATATGTAGGGCTGACTCCGAATGATTTGAAACTCAAAGTAAATGATAAGAAATGTGTCCTATAATTTTTTATACATGTGATAATTTTATAAAAAAAATTATTATAAAAATTTTAATGAATTAAATTTTTGACTTATTATTTCACAATTCAACAATATTCAATTTACACAAATTATATTTTTTTTTGTACAAACTTTTAAAAAAATAACAAACAAAAAATTACGAAAAAATTATCTAACAAAGACTTTATACGTACAATAAACAATTATAATAAAATATAAATAATGACATTTAATCGCAACTATTTAAAAATAACATAAATTAAAATTATAATGCAAACAATAAAATATATGATAAAATTGGGGCCCAAAATTTTGCTAAAAAATTAACTGCCCAAAGCCATTGCCATTGTGGCTTTGTCTGCATATACAATTATACATTAATAGCCGAGTTAAAATTTATAAAATTAAAATTAAAATTAAAATAACTAAAAAAATGTAAAATCGCAACATACGGGCCAAAAATTATCATGCTAAAGTTAAAGTTAAAAAAAAACCAGAATTTAAACTTAAAATAATTAAAAAATTAAAATTAAAATAATTAAAAGGTGCACACTATATATCAATTAAGGTGAACAAATCTTTAAAAAAATTATTAAAAACTAAAATTATCATAACTAAAAATAAATAAATAAATCCAAAGAGTGCATGCCATAGAATTTTCTAAAATAATGCGCGAACAAGGCCACGTGGTTCGCGAAAAATTATTAAGTATTTTCCGAGCTTTATTATTTAGAAAATTATTAGATATTTTTAAAATATTACACGGCATTATTTGTCTAACATTTTTAATAAATAAAAATATATGATGTACATTAAATAGATCACATTTATCTTTTATTTACCTAGCAAAATTAGTGATAATATTATTTTATGTATAGTATTTTTTACTACAAAATTAAATAAAGAGCAACACTTAGACATGGTACATGGTGCTTCGAAATTACCAAATAATTACTATATATTCAATAAAAGTGTGCATTTATTATCCTATTTAAAATATTTCTTTCTATAAAATTAAATAAAAATATTTTATAAATAATATTACACGATATCTGGAAATTACCGAATAAATAATGGTAGTCCGGATAAGTCCTTGTATGGTCACAAATGTGTTGGCCCATTTACTGGTCCATAAGATCTCATAAAATATGTGTCGTGTATTATCACAATCAACAAATAAAACAAAAATATATGCATCGAATTTAGAAACTAATCTGAATCTATGTTTAGATTTTCAATTTATATATGAACAGATAAACTAAAAGAGAAATAATAATTAAAAAGGTAATTTATATTTACCTCCTCTAAGATTGATTAAAGAGTAAATTACATTGGCATCTCATGAAATTTATAAAAATATCAACTATTTTCTTTGTGGTTTCTGAACCACTCCAAAACCAAAACCATCCCTAAAATTTAAAACCAAAATCACCCCTCAAGCCCAAACCATTTGTAATATATATAAAGGAAAGAGCAAAAAAAGAAAAAGAGATGGCAAAGAGAAGAGAGACGATAGAAATCGCTGCCCAACGCCGCATGCCAGCGTCACCGTCGCCACACACCAGAGCCACTGCCGCCACACGTTACCGCTGCACACAAAGAAAGATGGACGGAGAGAGAGAGAGAGAGAGCAAGAGAGCATAGAGAAGAGAGGGGGCAGCGAGCAGAGAAAGAGAGATGAAGAGAGGAGATAAAGCGAGAAAGCAGAGAAAAAGAGTGAGGGCATAGAGCACACAAAGAGAGAGACGAATAGAGGAGAGAGATTCGACGATGACTCGACGCCGGTGGCGACAGTGGCGTGTGGCGTCTCTCTCTCCTCTCTGCCATATCTCTCTCTTTCTCTGCTCGTATATATATATATATATATATATATATTATAGATGGTTTTAGGTTGGAGGGTAATTTTGATTTTGGAGTGGGTTTGGGGTGGTTACATATGGTTTTAGGTGGTGGTTTTGGGTTTTGGGGTAGTTGGATGGTTTTTGTTAAATAGTTAATGAAAATTTAATTTTTGAATAAATTTAATACAAAAATTAAATTTGATGGGAGGTTAGTGCCATTTCAAAAATCACAAGAGTGATAGTTGATGTTTTGGTAAACATTCGGATAAGTCAGTGTAATTTACCCTTAATTAAAAATATAGAGTATTTCCCTTAGCCATGTTTGGATTTTGATGTCCCAAACTAGATTAACACATATTCAGGTTTTTAGGACTAATAGTCCTAAAATATCACATCATTTGAATTAAAAGTTCATACTTTAGGACTAATAGTCCTAAGATATCACATCATTTGAATTAAAAATTCCTACTTTTGTCTAGTGTTGTGTTTGTTTACTCCATATGATAAATACTTATTTCAAGATCTTAGTTCAATTCTTTATTTGTTTTCATGAAAGAGTATATAAGAATAATAATAATCTAACAAAAATGCCATTGTAAAAATTTGTACTTAAAAGATGTTCAGAAGTGCAATTATCTTTTTCAAACATTAATTAGTGTTGGTAGAATATCCAACGCCAAAATAAAGTACATGCTCGAAGATCCAGAAAATACATCTTTATTAAATTTTCAACAATTTACAATAATCTGAAATTACAGAGAATGAAATAACATGA
>JAOTRH010000022.1:13137003-13147790 GCA_034768845.1 Heliamphora exappendiculata
GGCGGAAGCACCATTTCTTTCCCCGATTTTGGCCTCTCATAGCTTAAAGTCAGCTTTTAGCCTTTTGCTTAATGTTTTTAAAAAGTTAATAGTAAAAAAGTCTGATTTTCTCTCTGTAGTGGTGACATAAACTTTCCATTTAACTAAACAAGTTTTCGTTTATTTGTTTCTAAAAACAAAAATGGTTTTGAGAAGAATTTTCATCTCGTTTTTTTATAATAAGATATTTTTAACTGTTATTTTTTTAAGTATTTTCTCATATTTGTTTAAAAAGTCACCTTTTTTAGAAATGTTTCCTCAGTGTAATTTACTCGGGTTTCTTGTTACATTTAGTCCTACACTCAGTGTACTGACATCCACGCATGAAGGATTTCGAAGAAGTGTTGGCCACAGTGTATATATTGTGAACACATTGGGCCTTATGGGGCATATGTTGAAGAGGGTCTACATTTAGTGTTTGACTACCAACAACGTGCAGCTTTTACAGACTAATACTTGGCTTGCTTCCCCAACATCCCGCCCCAACCATCCCCACTCCTCGCTGAAAAAAGAAGTTATCAAAGGAAAGAAAAAATCTACAGTAAGCTTCTATTTGATTATCTTTTGAACTGGAGTTGTTTGCTTTTTTCAACTTTCAGCTGTGGACTTCTTCAACCAGGTGAATTTGCTTTATGGTACCCTCACAGAGTTCTGCACTCCGGAAAACTGTCCTACAATGACTGCAGGACCCAAGTATGCCTTTTTAAATTTTTGTCTAATTAAAATGAATTATGGAATAATTACTTCCTATGTTGGCTTCAACAATTTCATTTACCACTCTTTATGTTTTCAATGCGTTAGCATTCCATACCTCCACAATTTTCATGTATGATCTACCATCTCTTTAGTCCAACTTTGTTGTCTTGTAGTGTGAGTACGTTGGCTACATAGACCTCCACAGTGTTTTTTTTTTTGTAGTTAGTAATTTTTGCTCTTTTGGTATTGTTTTTCTTGGTTGTTGATTGTAGCCCAGAAAACAAAACATTGTGTCTTGAACCTTTATGGGCAAGGAAACACTATTCTAATCATGATTGCTTGAGAACTTAGTATGTCAAAGGAATGATTTCACCACAGAAGAGTTCTATAAATTTGCAGTTCTGACTTTATGCACATGATACTTTACAGGTACGAGTACAGATGGGCAGATGGTGTACAAATCAAGAAACCAATTGAAGTTTCGGCTCCAAAATATGTTGAATATTTGATGGACTGGATTGAAACTCAATTAGACGATGAATCCATATTTCCTCAAAGGCTTGGTAATATTTGGTTTTTGAGTAGTTACCTTATTTATTAGAATTCTCCTTTTTGATAAACAATCAAAGATAGTCTCTTTAGAATGGACCTTGGTTTAACTTTTGTGTAATGAATATTTGCCTTTTGTCTGGTGTGCATCTGTATTGTTCCCTTCAGCTTTTGTTTATTATTTATTCTAAATTTTTCAGGTGCCCCTTTTCCTCCCAACTTCAGGGAAGTTGTAAAAACTATATTCAAACGCCTATTTCGTGTTTATGCTCATATTTACCACTCTCACTTCCAGAAGATCGTAAGCCTTAAAGAGGAGGCTCATCTAAATACCTGCTTCAAACATTTCATTCTGTTTACCTGTGTAAGTGTGCTTAATGCTCAAGTTTAATTTATGTTCCTTATTCTATTTTTGAGACACTATTTCTGAAACTGTCCAACTTCATTAACTGAAATCATGTCCTTCTATATCATTAGCCACATGTTGCATCAGTTATGTCTGTTTTGTCTTTGTTCCCCCCTTACATTGGCTTTAACTTTGCTTGTGTTTGGACTAGCTTTTTTTTGTAGGTTTTTTGGCTTTTTGACTTTTTTTGTAAAAAAGTAAATGTAAAAACATGTAGAAAAAGTCAACAAAGACCAAACCAGTGAACTTTTAAAGAAACTTTTAAGCAAAAAGTCTCTCAAAAAAGCTAGGCCAAACATAGGCTTTGTCTCTTTTTAAATATAATGATTCCCAGGTCATTAGAATCCCGAAGTTACCGTTTAGCAAGGAGCATGCCTATGCTTCTAACTGTAGGAAAACATATCTGTTCTCGCAAGAAAGACTATTTGTATTCTCATAGCATACGAGCTTCATCCTTTCTCTATTATTGACAAAATACTCTCTCTCTCACTCTCTCTTGATCTCTACTGTTTTCACAAGATTTTTTGAACCAGGGTAATAAATTAAAAATTAATTTTGATTGCTATAGAGAAAAAACTAAAGCAAGGGAAACCTGTCAAGTTCAAGGTCATAGGCATGGAAGTGGGTGAGAGAGAGAGAGAGAGACTTAGTTTAAGAAATCCCCCAAATTAGAGCAATTAGCTTAGCTAGAGTTGCTTTGTTGGCTAAGTATGAAACGCATGTTCTCTCTACTTTTATACTTCGTTCACTGAAGAACCCAAGTAAGACATGCTCAATGTGAAGGTAACACAAGGACCCAGTTGTCTTTGACGGTTGAGATTTCCTAATCGTGCAACTGAACAATTGTTCAAATACGATTCCAATATTTTAGTGTTATTTCCAGTTTTCTACAACTTCCATTTCCACTCTAATGATTCTATCCTAACGGTGGATTTGTGCCCTCGTAAAGCTTTGTGTGACATATGCATTCCCTTAACTTTGCATTTAAATATAAACATCATATAAGGCTTTTGCCCTTACACGAAGATCACTGATTTTCATTATCGACATAAAAATTAGGTAAGGATTCTAGTCTAACACAAAGATTATTGATTTGTATTTTTTGTCCATGTGACGTTCAGCAGAATGGTATGAGCGTGCGTAAGTGTCGTCACTTATTAGATGTTGCTCGTACCTTACTTTTCCAAATGAAGGTACCCAAACATTTTTTTGGGTGATTTTCTTCTTACTGCTTGCTACCTTATTAACTGTATGCCTTTTTAAGGACCTCCATCAACATCTCCATTCTCGTAATTATACCCTAATTCTTCCCCGTTTACTCTCACTCCTCGGGTGTTCGGTTGTGTTGTCTTGTTCGTTTTAGATTCCGGTCTTGACAAGCTTTCTTCTTGAGCGTAAATGTGTTTTTCTTGGGTACTCTCGTACTCTAAAGGGCTATCAATGTTGTTATCCCGAATCCCGTCAATATTTTTGTTAGTGCTAATGTCACTTTTCTTGAATCTACTCTTTCTTCACTTCCACATGTGAGACTACACATTACCTACACATCGATTCGGATAACATTGGTCTATCACAATCTTTTGGTGTTGCTTCCAGTTTTTTGCAAAACTTTCATCTCTGCTCTAATAAAGTAGCATGGACACAGATACATGATATGACTTGGACACGAGAATTTGATTTGCTTAGATACTACATGGTTGGTAAACAAGGATCGGTTTTTTAAGCAAGGTATGGAATGTATCGTCAAATATGAAACATGATTCCACAAATCTAGTTTCGTTCAACTCGAACCTCCAAGCTCTTTAGCAGAAGATTTTGAGTCTCGCTTGTCTATCATTTCACCAGCCGACACGTCAATTTTCAAAAAATGTAGAACACAGCACGTTGGGCTCCTAGGGGACACGTTAGAAATTTATATTTTTATATATTTAATATGTGCTAAATATATGAATAATTTATTCAAAGTTAATCAAATATATGCAACACACCATTAATTAAATTTATATTTTATCTTATATATGTTTTAAAATATATTTGTTGTGTATAAGTTGTGATTTTTAAGAATTCAAAATGGCGTTACTATTAACAGATCATCACATATGCGTGCTCGGAGGATTCAAGAAATGTTGTCAAAGTGTCCGCGCAGTGTCAAAAAAGTGTGTAATATTATAAAATGTGTTGGACACACTTTTAGCAATGTTCAACAAGTATCGATGTCCGCGACATGACAATGATGACACGCCTCCTCCGTGGAAGTTTTTGTTCTTCATTGTCTCCACTCCATAATAACTCTACCCCAAGGATGGATTTGTGCCTCATATAGGGCTTTTGGTGACATCCATGCTCCCTAAACTTGGTATTTTTTACATGAAGATCATATAAGCTTCTGGTATGATATGAAGATCACAGATTAGCATCTTTGGCATAAAGATAATGTATGGTTTTTGTTATGACATAAAGCTACTAATTTGCATATTTTTACCACCATTCTCCAAATGAATCATTTAATTAATTAGATAAGTACCAATTATGATCATTTTCTGCCCCTCCAACATGATGGGGTCGAAGTTCAAACAGTTTCTCTTGGTCCACATACTGAAGTGTGCTCTCTGTTGCATTGCAGTGCCCATCTTTTAGTTAGATCAGTGACCTACTGAAATCATTTTTCATTGTCATATTAGTTTCTATAATCATAACTTCTATATTCCCTTTTCTGCATCTAGGATAGAAATCATAGCCATCCATGGTGTTTTTATATTTTATAGCCATGTTAAACACTTGAGACGTGACATTTAAGTTGCAGCAACAATCCTTTGCAAGTCTGATTTTATGTTACACCAATCTAGTGGGCCCTAAATTATCCTACCTTGCACGATGTAAATGGTGAGAGGATTCAAAATTATTCTTAGACAGTCTAGATCCTTAGGCTATATTTGGTGGCAAATTTAGAAATTTAATTTGTGGGCGTGTTTGGTGGTTGGGGTGGCACATTTGAAGTGTTCATCTTCCACTTTTCGTCTTGTGTCTGGTGAGTCGCCAATTAGTGAGCGGCTGAGTTCAACTATTTGATTTTGTTAATGTACCGAATAAATTAAAAGGAATTTTTTAAAACATATGTGGGTCGCTAAAAAAATAGTATTTTAATGGACTAACATAATTCAGAGGGTTCTTTTTTAAAGGTACTTTTACCTACATAAATTTATTTAGGTAAAAGTGCAAAGATCAAAAGTTGAGGGCGTTGAGGGCTGCATGTCCACCCCCCCCCAAAAAAAATCCACATTGGAGGACCTTGAGAGGGATAGATACGATTAATTAGAAGGCATTACAAAAGTGATATAAATCCAAAGATGAAGACACAACTCCAATAGTGGCTATGTTTTGATGGCCAAAATCTAGAGAGTAACTGAGTTGTAGTTAACCTTCGAAAACACGGTAATGAAATAAGACTGTTTAATTGCTCGAAAGACCATTTGTTCATCACTTTGTGCTCCATTGGCATCCTCCCAACTCTATTCTGTTTGGATTTCTAAGCCTTATGGTCCCCAAATTGCTTGAGTTTCTTATAATAGAAATCACACTAACTATTAACTTAACAAAAATGAACAACTTTAACCGACATAATTTCAATACTATAATGCAATGGGTTTATCCACACATTCACAGTTGGTCTCACTTTATCATCAACCACAAAGTTGGAATCAAATAGAATGATTTTCTTATAATGAACTTAAAATTGAGAGGAATTCAAGTACAAAGAATTGAGAACCTAGGGTTAGAGAAAAGGGAGAAGAAAAGAAAGAGAGGAAGAGAAGGATTAGGAAATAGGTTTCAGAAACTGTAACTAGTCCCCTCACACATATTTATATCAAATTATTGCTCGACACAATTACGATAGTATTGTTAAGACACGAAATGATTAAATAAACACTCTTAACAGTAGGGAAAGAGACCCAGTGGTAGCTATGGTGTCCGAATACAGAATACATACAGAGATTAGATGGGAGAGAGGGGGAGCGGTTGTAGCAACGGAGAAATATATAGAATGTGAGTTTTCATTTTGTTACCTTTTCTATAGTACGAAATTTATTAGAGTCCACATTTTTGTTGTTCTGGATTAAGCTAGAATCTAAGATTATTATTAAGGATGCAGAGATCAAATTCTTGCGTAGTTTGGGAAAGCAATTCCAGCTTGAGTGAGAAATCAATATCACATCTTGTATTAAATGATAACAAACGGTGGATCATGGGACCCAAAATCACATTTTTTCCCATTTAAGGTTCCATCTAAACTATGCCTTTGTATAGATTGGATGATATCCCCCAACAAAAAAGGTGGAAAAAGTTTTTGGAACAAAAAGGAATATGAAAATATCAGAATCGTCTATTTGCTTATTTCTCTCTTATCTTTTTCTCCTTGAGAAGCAGTTAATAGATACCTGTTTGGCCCCAATTAAGAGGAAGAATTAAGTTTGAGATTGAGCTTTACCTAGTGAAAAATCCTTTCGCCCCCCTCTTGTATTCTATACTGATAGCGCAAATTACTTTCTTGGTTAGGCTAGGAATTATTGGTGTTTGGTAACAATAAGTTGGCCAGTATAGTGGAAAGCAATATGGGGACAAACACAAATCGATGACAACTAGTAGTAGAAGTTTCACCATAAATGAAGGAGTGGAGTGCAAGGGAAACTGTTGAATTTTTAGAATTAACTTCTTGAGGAGGATTATCTAATGGTTGATATAACATGGAGTCTAACCTTAGCACAGGAACATCACAAGTCCTACCATGATTTCAAATTTCTTGGCATTGATGAGAAATAAGATAATCCATTCATCAATGATGCTTGACAAGGTGGTTGCCTTTACATTTTTCTGAAGTGTCTGGCTCAGGAAAAGGCCATGCTTTTCCCGAGTAGTGTTTCTTATGTGTTGGCAATCTCTTCCGTTAATTAATTGAGGAAGAAAAAGAGAAATGGACCGATGTTGACGGGGAAATGAAACAGTATGTCATCTTTCTTTTTTCTTTAAAGAGGGTTTTCTTTTCTTTTTTGGTTTGGGAGTTGGATTGCCAGTACTTCATTGGTGGTCTTTAAGTAGTCAGGGGCGGCACCAAGTATATCCCACGGTATTCAATTGGATACCTTGAATTTCCTTGTACATATATAATTTTATATCAATTTTTATCTGTACTAGTAAATCAAAGGCTGGAACACCCTACTTGAAAACTTGTATATCGTCATCTAAAATATTTTAGTAATGTTCGCAAGTAATGAAAGATACAAGGATAAGACTTATTGCTAACTGAAATGTATTTTCATTTTGTAGCAAACAAAATATTTTTATTTTAGACATGAATAATATATTTGTAATTTGTAGGTTGTTTCAACGCGAAGCTTTACTGATTACAAATTTACATCACTATCGTGTTAAGGTATTATGCACGGTAACAAAGATACAACGGTTTTGGAGTGGCAAACATTGAATTGATTCTTTATTTAAGTCCCTTGAATTCTTGTGATTCATTTTATATTTATTTGTGAAAAAGAATATCACGTGTGTAAGTCTATTTACTTGCAAAAGAACTTTTTAATTTCGAAATTCACAATGAACAGACAGCATAATTAAAATAAAAGATTAGTGGATGAGTCATTGATTGTTTGGTAGAGTTGTCGCCGTGTGACCTAGAGGTTATGAGTTCGAAGTGTCGAAACAGCCTCTTGCAAATGCAAGGTAAGGTTATGTATTATTGACCATTTATGGTCCGCCCATTTCCCCGGACCTCGCATATGCAGGACCGGGCTGCCTTTTTTTTTTTTAGTTTGTGAAATTTAAAATTTTCAATGTGTACCTTAACAAAAATTTATGAAGCCACTATTGTAAGTAGTCGTACGTAAGATCTCGGATGGAATCTCACTTTGTCATATGGTCCCTAACTACCTAATAATCACTCTATCGAGAGGGGATATTCTGCCATTAGTTGTTGTGGCTTGACCGTGGTTCTAACAGAATTGACCCCAGTGAGTAATACCGATGTATAGTGTTTATGTTATGCTTTCACCTAGGGGTGGAATAATTTTGATGTACTTTTTGTTAGCTGGATGGGAGATAAAGATGGCCCAATTTAGTGTGTAGTAAACCCTCATTGATCGGAAGTACAACTTAGACACTGTTATATATACTTTGAGAATACATAATGGCTCTCTCTCTCTCCCCCTCTCTCTGTGCACACGCCACGTGTCCCCCTCCCCCCAAGATAATCCTCATAAAAACAAAACCTAATCCTATTTTCAAGCATTTACAAATTCTTTCCTATCTCTATGCTTAGTTACATGGATCTAGTTGGTAATTTCATTGAATTTTGTCAAAAACATTCTCATTTAACTTCCGAGATTGTGCGCATTTTGGCCATTAGTTTGAGATGTCTTTTTTAACTTCCCAAGCATGACTTTTGTTACAATCTTGATTGTGAACTTCTGGAACTGGTTGAGTTCCAATATGGAAATTGATTGTGCAATACCCATATCCTTTGACGGATCACACGTTCTGAAAATTGTCTCTTTATCCCAATGCATTGAAAACCGCTAGATATGTCTCGAAATTTTCACATAATTCAACAGCCTTCAATGAATTGAAGCAGAGGGATATGTAATTTTCAGGACAGAAAATCTCTGCTCCGTATTCTTGGAAAATTTACTAAATTGGTGGTTCTGTGCAGGAATTTGGGCTGATTGACAAGAAGGAGCTAGCTCCACTTCAAGAGCTTATAGAATCCATTATTGTCCCTTACTGAAACTACTGGTTGTGCATTTCCCAATGAGAACCAACTATATATGGGGACATAATAAGCTTTATGTAATAAAAAAAATGTTATTTATAGTGATTGGCTGCTATATATATAGTTTGTCTGAGATGCTTGATATTATTAATCCTGTGAAATTGCTATATACTAATGTATGTAGACAATGAAATGCAATCAAGGGATCTTTAATGTAATATTATGCATCCCACATCGATGTACTGTAGAAAATTAGAAACTATTATCAGAATAAGCTGAGCTTAAGGTTTTGATGCAAGTTGATTGGTCAACTTTTATAGGTTATTGAGTTAGCAAATGATAGATCGTTACAACTAGTATCAAAGTTAATTTTAGCATTATAACGGCTCTCCATGATAGTGTAATTGAAGAGTGGAGAATTTTTAGGGGGTTCATTGATAAAAATTATTCTAGTTTGCTGTATGCGTATTCAATTATCATAAGAAAATACGAGCGTGACAATAACAATATAGGATTATGCACTATGAAAAAGTTAAAAGTTATATTTTCTATTAATCATTTTGCAAACGAAATAAGTAATGGAAATTAGGTTCTTTATATATATATACATATGTTTCTTTTTCTTCCCCTTTTTTTTTGTATGATTTTTTTATAACTGAATAAATACCAAAAGGATAAAAAGTAAGAAAAACCATTGTAACATTCATTCTATGTCATCCTAAAATGAAAAATCAGGATAATACATAATGAAAGCTCATAAAATTACTTGAGTTTAAGTTTTTAAATCAAGACGAAAATACTTTCACATGTTATTGTATCAACAATTGTGAGTCATTCTTTCTCGTTTATTCTTCAATTATTGAAATAGATAGATGAACACAATCATAGTAAAATATAAGTAAATTACAAAATTGCCATATTGTGATAACTATATATTGAGGTTCGTCTGGCCTAGGCTTAAAGTTAGACTTTTATTTTTTTTTTTTTTTTTTTGCTTAAAATCACATAAGAATTGACCGTCATTAACCATCAAATCACAATGACTTAAAAGTCATTTTTTTTTTAATAACAACAGAAAGGCCAATAGAACAAAAACTATAGAAAAAAACTATCAACATTAACTAAAGGCTCACAATCCGGGTAAACTCCTTCCTCTTCCATATCAGTGTCTCACTCACAAAAGTAAGTTGCCAATTTAGAGAAAGCATGTGCCACCGAATTGCCCTCTCTGCGCACATGAGAGCAAATAACTTTCTCGGGAAGAAAATTAGACAAAACCTAATGCCGGCTTTCAACACACCGGCAGCCAATATGGGATCGATCCTCCTCCGAAGAATTTATCGCTGCAAGAGAATCACCTACCATGTGGATGTTGGTAAGGCCTAGGGTCCAATGCAAATTTCACTGCCTTCCACATAGCTATGCCATATCACAGGTTAAGTGACATTTTCAAAAAAAAATCACCCATTTTCAGGAAGCAAACTGTCTCTTGTCACCCATCACCTGATGCGGGCAAGGTTAGGAAATGGGTCTGTTTTGAAGTTGGGTGGGGACTTAGCCAATTCAGAACTCCCAAACACATTCCATAATCTTAATGTCTCGTCTCCCGCCGCCGATGCAACCGTGTACCCATCTGGGCTCTGCAATGTCCGCAATTGAACCAAATTAGGTGGGAAAAAGGGGGTTAATACGTTTTTACTTGTTTTGCTAAATTTCTAAAGCCACCACACAATTGGTATTTTGTGGTGTTTAATATTGCTGAAACTAACAGTTTATAGATTGTACCTTATAGCATAAATTGTGAGTATTTGATAAATATTATAGTTTGTAGCTAAAATAAAAAATAATAATTATAATTTATAGCAAAAATAATAAGTATTTGAAATAGATTATAACTTATACCTAAAAATTAAAATTAGTAACAATAAGCTAAAAACTGTAATAGAAAATTTTGCCAAACACCCAATATCACCCGCCATCACTTTTGACCACTATTTAACTTCTTTTTTTTTGGTGTGTGTGTGTGTGTGTGTGTGGGGGGGGAGAGAGAGGGAAGGAGGGAGGAGGTTAAATAGGAACTAAATGCCCAACTTGGAATATAAAAATAGTTTGGGTAAATTACACTGACTACCCCTGAGATTTTTGATAAAAACAAAATTTTTTTTGTGGTTTCAAAAATTGTACAAACCTCTTCACAGTTTTAATTTTAACATCAAATAAATCTAAGTGTTAAAATTTTTGTTGAACTTAACAAAAAATCACTGTTCCATCCCAAAATTGTTCTCAAAATCACCACTCACCCAAACCCACCCACCGTAAACCACC
>JAOTRH010000022.1:13156853-13177083 GCA_034768845.1 Heliamphora exappendiculata
GGGGTGTTGAAGTTACCGGGAAGTTGAAGACCTAAAGAAATGGAGCAAATTTACAAGCTTCGTATCTCCTGAGTATGCTCTGTGACGGACATTGAAAGCAATTGAATGCCTCTGGTATCGTCGATTCGATAATTGAGATGTCGGTGGGGTTAAGGAAGGCCCGTGTGTCACAACCGCCATTGCAGACATTTTCCAGCGCACAGAAATCCCCTCTGCCGGCTATCAATGGTGGGGTTGGCCGCCGTTGAACAGTGGTCGCTTAGATTCAGCGGAGGGTTGAAGAGAGGTGAAGGGGTTTGATTCCATGTGGTTCGGAGTGAATGATCAAGAAAAGAGAATCCGCGGAGGAGTAAAGATAGGTAATGTGACGTCAGTTTTATTGATTACTAATTCGAACTGAATTGAATTATATTAATAATTAGAAAAAATTAGTAATAAAGTTAAATTAATAATAAATTGAAATTAATTTTTTTGTTTGAATTAAATGAAATTAAATAACGAATTAAATAATAATTTATTATTATATTAATTTATTTTAAATTTAATTTAAATAAATTAATAAGTTAAATTTTATGTTATTTATTTTAATATTTTAATATTTTTAATTATTTTTAAAAAATTTTAAATTCACTCTTTAATCTAATCTTTCTTAATTCTACACCTCATCTTCACTAATTATTCTCTATTTGACGGATTAATAGTCCGAATTAGTCCGCTCGAATTATTAGTTCCGAGACTTAACAAACGCAGTATTAGACTATACTCCGAACTAATAGTTTAAACGAACTATTAATCTATTAAAATAAACATGACCTTGGAGTATTAGGTCGCATAATTTAACAAATAATATTAATGAATATTACGTGAATTATTTTTTATTTTTTATTCAAAATAAAAATGGGACCGGTCGAGATGAGTTCTTTAATTTTCTTTTTCTATTTGATTAGAACAAAAATAATAAAAAAATATAGGAATTAGTAGAAAATGGGATGGAGATAAAAAAAAAAATTGGAGATAATTTTTAAGCTTTAAAAAACTAATATTAATAAAAATTATAAATAATATAATAAATAAATAATAATAATTGACAAATCAATTTAACTAAAAATACAAAATAAAAAAATAGATAAGAAAAAAAATAAAAGATAAATATAATTTTTAATATTTTACAATTTATTATATTTTTAAAATATATATTTTATACATGTATTTATATTTTAAAAAATATTTATTTTATATTGTCGAGATGAAGCAAAAGAAAACAAGATCAAAAAAGCAAATATTGTCCTCAGCCTTCTCTTATCGATGATAGAAAAAATTGGTATAAAGAGAGACAACAGCGTGCGAGGGAGTAATTGTCCTTGTTACTCTTACCTATCACAATTATTATATTTAAGAATAATTATTTAATACTTTTAGAGTAAGTATAAGTGGTGCCCAATTTTATATTTATTGGTGTGTTTAGTAGGACTTAAAGTTGGCAATTTTAATTTTTTCGCAAAAAATGTCAAAAAAATAGTAAAAAGAATTAAAAAATTAAATCAAAATACAAATTTCTAGAATATTTTATTTAAATTCTCACTATTTTTAAAATATAAGAATATCGCTTATTTATAACGTATTTACTACTACTATCAACTATATATAATTGCTAATATCGAATATATAGAAATGTAAAATTATTCATTTTGAATAAAAAATAAAAAGTTAGCTTTTTATTTAGATAAATAATTTCAAAAAGTTAGCTTAAAAGTTAAATTACCAAACAACCTACTTTAAACTAAATTTATCTTTTTGACAAAAATACAAAAAAAAAATTAAGCTTTCAAGTTAATTTCCAATCAGGCCCATAAAATATTTTTACTATATAATTGAATAAAAATACCACATATATATAACATCACGCAGTTCTTCGGGACTATCGAATAATTAGCCACACTAAGTTTAATCGGTGATACTATAAGACAAGATAAACTGTTATTATATTACGGTATTATTTTACAATAAATGAGAGCATTGCATATCTATTAAAATCGCTTATAACCATATTTTAGATTAGATTTTTTTATTTAAAATTATTTTAAATCAAATAAATAAATAATTCATTTAGTAAAAGTCACTTTATGTCAAATAAATAAAAAATTCATTTGATAAATTATATGAGTGAGTTAAAATCAAAAAACAAAAAATTTTAAGTTAGAAAAAAGTTGATAAATTTCTTAAATTTATTTTCATATAATTTTATATTATATATAGATCTTGTTTAATAGATTTTGATGGCTAAATCTTAAAAATATAATTTTTATAAAAAAATAAATATGTATAATAAAAATTATAATATTTTTTAAAAATATATAAAAGTATTTTAAGTTAATTAGTAAAAAGGCTGAAAATTAATAAGTAACAAATTTAAAAATTAAAAATTAAAAACAAAACTTTATTTTAACTTTAAACAAAAAAAAATTAAATCTAATTTAAAATCGATTGATAAACTATGCCTAATTAAGACCTTTCTTCTCCGCCCTAGAATAATTTCTCGATTCATTGGGATATGCTGATCATGACGAAGTGCTCTGTTGGTAATTCTAATTTTATACTATATTTCTTTTCACATTCATTTGTATAGATATTAATATTAAATACATAAAATAAATATTCAAACAAAAATATAGATTGGATTTTTATTAAAATGAATAATATAATTTTATTTTTTATTTTTAATTTGTAGTATTTAAAATAATTGTACAAATTTTTTTATTTTTAAAAATAGAATTGACTTATAAATTAGAAATATTACCGATGTGTATATATTTTTATTTCTTGAGAAAAGAAATAAAAGAAAGTTAGATAGCATTTTAAAATTGTCAAATAGTATAGTTTAAAAGTTAATTTTTTATTAAAAATATTAATTTTTTAAATATGCCAAACAAAGCTGATTTATTTTTTTATTTAAAAAACATTATTTTTTTAAATGTCAAAGAATTTTTGGCAAAATTACTACTAATAATAATTTTTAACTTTTTATTACTAATTTTAATTATAAGTTATAATTTTTGGTAAACACCCACAACTTTTGTTAGAAGTTATTTATAATTATTTTTTTTTTAATTTTAATTACGTACTATAATTTTTACTAAACACTCACAATTTCTATTATAATTTATAATTTATAAATTATTAATTTTAAAAATACCAAACAGCACCTAAATACATAAAATGAAATTCGCGCTGTGGCTGGGAAATCGTCGTGTGGGCCACAAAGTTATCTGTTGGCATGTGAGCCACGTGTCATTTGTTGGACCACAGAATGAGCAGACTCTTTAATGTTCACTCCTTTGTCTTCCAGATTTGTCCGATTGCATTCAAGCCCGTTTGGATAAAAGTTTATTAATTTTTTTAATTTGTTTTTTTTATTTAATATTTTTGGGATAAAAGTATTTTTTCCCTTTTTTTTTGTGTTTCAATGCATTTTTAACTATTAAGGTTTCGTTTTGAATAAAAATTTTCGAATTATTTTTGTAGAAAATTAACTAACTCATTTTTTTATTTGTTTGGCTGCCCTTCCCTTGATGTGAAAAAAAAAAAAAAAAAACACCGACCGAAGTATTTAAAAAATAATAATTAAAGGAAAAGGACCACATTTTAGCTTTAAAAAGTTTTGTACTTTCCTTTTAGTTTAAAGTATTTTACAGTTAAGAAGAATAAAAAACAAAAATATTTTTATCAAACTAAAAAATTACTAAAATAAAAAGTTCAAAACAAAAGATTCTCTCAAACAGAGCATAAATTATATTTCCAATATTTAGTTTTATCTAATATTATGGATGACCATGCAAAGATTTCATTGAAGAACATCATTAGGTTTCAAATTTGGGAAAAAAAAAATTAAACAGTTTAAAATCACCTTATTCTAAATTAGTATAGTCACATATTTACATAAAATTTATTGTTAAATACATAAATTTGGCGTAATTAATTGGATAATCATTAGAAATACAAGATTCTAAGCCATTCAATAATATTGGCCATGTCGAACTAAAATTAGAAATGACAATAAAACGGGACGGACCGAAATTGAGCACTCACATTTTCATTCCTTATTTGATCGGGACGAGAACGGTAAAAGATATTAAAAAAATAACAGGAAATAAGACAGGGGTGGAGATATTTTAACATTTTTTCTAAAATTTAAGAAAATAATATAAATAAAAATTATAAATAATATAATAAATAAAGAATAATAATTGATGAATAAACGAAACTCAAAATACAAAATACAACATATAAGATATAAAGAAAAAAATAAAAATAAAAATAAAATTTTAATGTTTAGATTTATTATATTTTAAAATATATATAATTTATGTATATTTATATTTAAAAAATATTTATTTTACGTAATTGAATGTGAAGTAGCAAAAAACGAGACGAAAGAAGTAAATAGTATCCCTATTCTGTTTATTATCAAGAGACAAAAAAAAATACATGCATAGTAGAACAAAGACAGACGGACACAGGAAAAATTATCATCCAAAACTAAAAAACCTCATAAAACTAAAAACCTCATAAAACGATGATCATTAACAGACAATTATGGCATATTAACCTTGAAAAGTTTGAGAAACAGGAAAGAAAGAACGAAAAATGAATAACCATTCCTCCCACTGAGACCCATAGCTATGGCAGTAGCGGGAAAAACCACGTCCCTCTCTTTCTATTTTTTGCCCCTATGGCCGGCAATGAAAGTCAGCAACCGTAACTATAATAGTACTGAGGTAGCAAGATATAGCAAAATTCCCTGTCGAACCACATATTAATATGGTGTACTCAACTAAGACACGTGTTATATGCCTCTTTGATGTAAAATAATGTTGACATGCGATAACTATTTCTTTTTAAATGTAGGGGTATTTTTAAAAAATATGAGCATATATCGTGTATACATATAGGCAAAACCACGTCACATCAACATGTTGACGTAGCATTTTTATCTACTTAAATATTCAGGTGGTAGCTTTTATTACCATGGAAATACTACTGCCTTCTAGAGCATTCTTTTAATAATTTTCCTGCTACTGAATAGCCAATGTGACATTCTACAGCATTGTTAGTTGAAACAATTTCAGATCACTGAAGTAACTAACCCAAGGAAGGGATAAAAAAAAAAAAAAGCACTTTTCTGCCAGCTAAATTCTGACATTTGGTTGAATTTTGGAGTCATCAAACCAATCATCAATAAACTCCCCGGTTCAAATACCTACCTGGCGCAACTTGCAACTACCAAGCCGACATTCGACCAGCCCTACAAAAAGTGACCCTACAAAGGAAGAGCTCTTCACTACTTGATTAACATTTTCCACTACCGCTAAATCTTACAAGACTCGACCCAAAACTACTCGACAGAAACACAGCACGAAACAGAAAAAATCATCAAGGCGCATTGCATAACGGAAACCAATTGACTAAGATACTCAAAGGAAGAATTGCACAGGTGCCCACAGCCCTGGGTGGAAATAGTTCTACATTGATCAGGGTATATACCAGAAAACTAATTTGTATTCACAAAATTTCCCAAAGGCGCCGGCCATAACAATGATCGCTAACCCCCTTAAATCCAAGGGAAACAATACATGAGCTAATCTATGGGGCCATCATCGAATAAGGCCCCTCCATTTTGAGCAGGGGGAAAAATTTTAAATAAAAAGAAAAAGAAACGTAATGCAAAAGGAGAGATGAGACCCCTGTACACATACCTCTCTGTCTGTCTCTATCTTCCTAAAGCTATAGGGCTACAGTAATATACATAACACCCCCAAAAAAAATTAGCCTGCCGATATTCCTTCGGTAAACCCTAAGGTAACCTGCAATGATCACCACCTTTTCCATCTTGAAATTCCATGATGGGGTAATTAGCTTCATCTGCAAAAATCACCATGCCACAGTTAGCCTCTTCTGACAGAAATGGGTAAGTAAACGTCAAAGTCCATGAAACATGATAACTCTGATAGAGACAAGTATATGCACCGAGGCCAGAAATAGTTCACTTCTATATTTCAATGAATGTGATTGAAGCTCTTGACCTCTTGGCTATTTTATCTCATGTAGTACATCCCATTATCAAGTAACTATTTTCTGGTTGCACTGTTCTTTCAGTTTCTACGTCGAATAATTGAATTTCTATTGATCTTCAAACATAATTTTACTACTATTGATATCAAGAAACAGCAGTATCGAAAGAAGAATTGCTCTATTAAAAAAGGTCTCAGATATATTGGCACCAATCAATTCTGACCACGAGACACGAGCCTATGCAAGGTTACCAAATCTGTACATGCCAGGCTACAGTTGCAAGGATCTGAAATGAACAAACCATAAATTTACCTGTACAGTGCTATTATAAGGGGCATGCCAACCCAAGCCGGGCACGATCAGCCACTCCAGGAATCATCCAATCCATTGAATCTGTTTCTTCATTCCGGTCTTGAGTTGATGGGTTTGATAGACAAACTGCTGTTCCCTGCTTGCAGATGCTGTGTCTGCTGCTGAGATTGCTGTTGTGGTGGCAGTTGTTTTTGTGGTGATTGTTGCTGCTGCTGTGGTGGTGGAGGTGGAGATGTTGAAGGTGGTTGTAGGTGTGACTGCTGCTGCTGTTGCTGCTGCCACTGTGCACCAATGGCACGCCCAAGAGGGGGGCTCACCCCTTGGCTGACCGTAGGCATAGGCTCACTCCCAGCAGAATTTGTTAACGGTGGATTCCCAATAGGAGCTAATTGTGTTGCTGGATTTGGTGTACCAGAATCATACATTTGTTCTGATGCTTTCCACAGGGCATTTGAAGATGAAACCACAGGTATTATGGTAGTGGTATTGACAGAGTGTTGAGGCATCGCCCCTGTTGTACCCATCTGAGATGAGTTGCTCACAGTCTGCTGGCCAGTTTGAGCTTGATCTGCTTGCAACTTGCTTTGTGGGTCAGAAGTCAGTTGGCGATTCTGTTGAAACACTCTTTGAACAGGCGGTTGAGATTGATTCACCAGATTTTGGTGAGGTTGTAGCTGCTGGTGGTGGTTCGTAGAAGCCATAACAGAAGGCTGAACAGCTTGATGGGAAGAAACTGGTAACATATGACCAGAAGTGGCTTGTGCACCATGTCCTTGACTGCTATTATCTGAATGAGGGGGCATCTGCTGGGATTGATTTGATGAAGGGATTGCTTCGCCAGAATACATTTTTTGCTTAGTATGGTGGGACTGATTTGGAGAATGAGGAGATATTAAAGGTTTAGATGGTTGAACATGGTTCAATCCAGGCCCAGGATATAAACCCTGGCCTTGCATCAACTGCATTACCTGCTCTGCTTTCTCTGCAGATTGGCTACCTGGTGCTGCGGATAGGCCACTCAGAAGAGAAGGATCAATCGGGAGGTTCTGATGCATTAGCATGTTCCCTCTGCCTACTCCTTTCAGAAGTTTAGCCTGCGGCTGAGACTGTGATTGTTGCCGTTGCTGAGGATGGTGTCTGCCAGATTGCTGAAACGACTGTTGCTGCTGCTGTTGGCGTGGTCGTTGCTTCCCCATCTGATTGGTTGTCAACCCACTCCCCCCAGATTGAGGGTGGTTCCTGTTTAGCCCATGAGGAGGAATGTGAAGCTTCTGCTGATGCTGTGACGAGGGAGTAACTGTGGATGATTGAGTCACAGGCAGTGATACAGGTGCAGAAGAATTCTGAGGTTGAACTTGGGAACTATTTTGCAGAGAAGAAGATGATATGGGGAGTTGGGGCTGAGGTTGTACATGCGGCATCAGAGCACTTGAAGCAGCGAATTGTTGGTGGTGCTGTTGCTGCTGCTGCTGCAGTAAACGCTGCTGCAATTGCCTCTCCTTTGCAAAGCGAATTGCATAGGCTTGTTGATGCTGGGTGGTCGAAGCATGTCCCTGAAGATGAGGATGGCGAGGACTGCCGACCACATGGGATTGTTGTGGGGGCATTTGGTGTGGGTATGTCTGAACAGTTGGAACAGGTGGGGAGGATGTCTGGTTGGAGAAACTGGAACTTAACCCACCAAAAGGAGGGACTCCTTGGTTGTTCCCTTGGCTGACCTGCATCTGAAGGTCTGGCACCATATGCCTTTGATGGTCTGGATTCTGGCCAGGCTATCACAACAAATAAAAACAGTCATAAAAGAAACTGAAAGGGCAAAATGCAATTTTGTCAAAACTTCCAACTGTAGAATTACTTGAAAAGTACATTTTAATTCATCGGATGATTGTTACCACTTGAGAGTGGAGATAAAGGTAGAAAAGGGATAAGTGCACACATGAATCATTTTTGCTACATCTGGACCAATATTTTAGCAAATTGGAGGATTAAGGTCAGTATGATGAAAATCCATCCACATTTACATGAGACCAGGAAAGTTATTAGGAAACAATAAAGTTATAGAGCAGCTACTATTGCAACAGATGGTCCAGAGTTATGTAAATAAAGGCAGAGCTCCTCTAGATGTTCAGTCATTAAATCAACTTTCAGGAAAATTCTCAACATGCTTGGACAGCCTGTTGATGGTTCCCATACTGCAGATACTGGCACAATCTTCTATTACGGAAAGAAGGGGGAGGGTTGCTCTACCATTGGATGTTAATTCCTCAGCATGGTTATATGCATATGCTCATTTATCTAACTCCATCTAGGATTATGAATAGCCATAACAGACCAGGAAGCAAAAACAAACCATCCACTCTTCCTCTCTGTGCATATACATTCAGATAACCGTCTCTTTCTCAAGTAGTTCATCAAGGACGAAATATGTTGGAACACTATCATCTGTATATCTTTTCCTTTTGGAACACAAACATGAGGATCATTGCAACCTATGTCGGAATGGAGGAGGTTTTATTATCATAATGGTGAACCATTCATATTCGCAAAATAAAAAACGCAGCGCCTGATGATCTATAAAAAAAAAATGTTAGTCTAGAGAGGCAATTCCATCCACCTGCTGTCACACACACTAACCATCACGTTTACAGTCAGGATGGAGCTCAACTATATTCCTCCATTATCCTATGTTACACGTATGTGAGAGTGTGTGATAGTGCCTATCTTTGTTATTTTTGTTATAATTAAAGAGGTAGTTTAGTATTTCTTACATCATTAGGGTTTTTGGTTTTCCTTTATATATACCATATAATTTATTATTAGTAGTAACTCTTTGATGATTATGCAATAATAATATTATTTACTCTTGTGTGATATCATTGTATCAGAGTTCAATACCCTAGCCCACCGCCGAACTCCCTTTCTCCGGCGTCGTCGTCATCTTCTTCTTTACACCATCGATCTCCTCTCCTCCTTCGCGGATTCTTTCGCAGCACTCATCTTCTCAGACGAAAAACCTGGGCGTCGTCAACTTCAGAAACCTTAGGCATCGTCAACTTCCAAAACCCTGGGTGCCGCCGACTCTTGTGATGAGATACGAAACCCTAGATCTACATCTTTTTGAGATGCGAAAAACTATACCTGGTGCGAAAACCCTAGCTGGTCTTTCAGACAACAAACGTCCACGACCACGAGCGACCTCCACCAGCACGGACAACTTCATCAGGCGCTTCTCCCCCAATCGTCGCAGCCGTGAGCCAAAACCCTAGATCTGCAAACCGAGCTTTGCTGCCGACTTCAGAAAACCAAGATCGGCAACCCTTTGACCTGCGAAAAACCTTAGTCGACGCTCTCTGTTCATGTGGTTAGTCAGTTTGTCTCGGCTCCACGCTCTACCTACTGGGTAGCATTACTTCGTATCATTCGTTATGTTCGGGACACTATCTTCAAAGTTTGTTATTATCATCCACATTTTTGTTGACTCTTCGGGCATATGCAGATGCTAACTGGGTTGGAGATGTCTCTGATCGAAAATCCACCACTGATTTTTGTGTGCTTCTCGAAACTATTTGTAATAGCCCGTTCCACTGTCGAGGCTGAATATCGGGTTATGGCCCATGGTACTGTTAAAATTTTCAGGCTTCAGTGGCATCTCTCTGATCTGGGTGTCCCCTTTCCTCCTACTTCTCTATACTGTGACAATAAGAATGCCATCCAAATTGCTCATAATTTTGTGTTTCATGAGCGTACCAAACATATTGTGATTGACTGCCACTTTGTCCGTCACTATCTTCAATTGGGCACTATTTCTTTACTGTTTGTTTCATCCACTTTGCAGCTTGTCGATTTCTTCATCAAGACTTATACTAAGACACACTGTGGCTCGTTTTTGTTTTCTGCTGGACAAATTCTCGAGCCTCTCTAGGTTCGCATCATGAGTTTGAGGGGGGTGTGAGAGTGTATTTTTGTTATTTTGTTATAAGTAAATGAGTAGTTTAGTATTTCCTACATTATTAGGGTCTTTGGTTTTTCTTTATATATGCCATGTAATTTATCATTAGTAGTAACTCTCTAATGATTATGCAATAATAATATTCTTTACTTTGTTTGCTATCAACACGGGCTCGCCATCTTTGGTTAAGTACCCGTGTCAACATGACACGACTTGGGTAGGGATACAAGATATGAGTTGGGTGCGGCTAAATTAAAACAGACATAATTAAGATCTCAATTATGAGAAAATAGTGAAGAATGAAAACAATATACTAAAATCTAATATGTGGCTTATAGTTGTCGTGTGCAACAAAACTATTAAGGATGGGAACAAATGTCTTACATGAGAAATCAGTATGTATAAACCAAAAAAAGACTTAAAGAAGCTAAAATAATTCCATGTGGGTTACTACTTGACTCATTTTTTTCTGTATCCACGCACCCATATATGATGTTTCGATAGTTTGTAGCCGAGTCCGCGTATCCTTAGCTTAGAGGTTTCATGCATCTGATTACTAAATCTACGCAAGTCTGTGTAACATAGCCATTATCAAAAGTTGTCAATGTTCCATGAAAGTAAAGCATGTTCGTCCACCACAATGCAAGAAAGTGAGAGATTATAAGAAATTGAGAGTACAACATGCAACTTAACTATGAGGTCTAGTACACAACTGGTGGTTTAAATCCACTTCCCAAACACAAGGCACGTGACTCACAAAAATAAGTCTATCATGCAAGAATTTGCACAAACATGTTGTTTCGTAATTATTTAGATGCGTTTAAGGTTCACTCAAAAGTCATGTTCACATTAGGCATTTCTTTGATTGGTTTCAAAGAAATTTGGACTCATTGAAATTGACCATTGCTATCTAAATACTTACATATTATTTGAACTTCCTCTTTTTGTCCACAATGAGCACCTACAACATGATACTTAAGCTTCATGCACATCAAGCTCATCATATCCAGGCCTAAATTTAAGTCGCCTCAGCCTTTAAAAGATAATAACATCGTATTCATATTACTTTGTGGTCCTAAATAACAGAGCTTCAAAAACCAGATGATTGTTGAGAATAACTTCAGAATGTATCATCACCTTGCTGTTAAAGATGTGCCCAATTGCGTTGGTCATTGGAAGAAATCATAAGCAATTTATGAATGCTAGACAGTCAGCACCCCATTCCAACCACAAGAAATCCAAAAGCAACTAATCTAAGTAACCAACCGCAACAACAACACGCGCACGCATGCACTCACACAAAAGAAGAGGAGAAATGAAAGCAACGGAAGGTAAAAATTGTAGTGTAGTATTTTTTTTGTTATATGCTATATTTTTAGTTATTTTGTTATTTATTTGTTAGATAACGAGTAGCTTAGTCATTAGTACTAATTAGGGTTTTAGTTTGTGTTTTATTTATATCGTGTAACTTGTGATTATGTCAAGACTTTTAATCACCTCAATAATATATAATTATCTTTCTTTTCCTCTTGTTTGTATTAAGGTATTAGAGCCATCAAAACCCTAGCTACCAAAGTTATCGTCGGCTACCACTTCCTCCTCCGACGAACTCATCTCTGCATCGCCGACCCCTCGCAACCTTCTGCTACCTTCACGCATCATGATTTGCAAACCCTAACCACTTTCGCAACCTCAAAACCCTAGATACATAGCCACTGTATCATACGAAACCCTAGCCGACTATCAACCTTCGCCAACAACCTCGTCGAAACCCTATATTAGCACCGACGACCACGCCGGACACTTCGACCATCGTGTTTTGGATGTTCGCGATATGTTCCATCACGATTTGGTTCTTTGCATCACTCGACCTAACCACAAACCCTTGCTGGACCTTCGATCAGCACCGACAACCTCGTCGGACCCTTTGACTGTCACTTGCGACCTTGTCGAAACCTCTGATCATCATTGGCAACCTCGCCAAGCTTCTTCTATGTTGGATTTGGCACTATTATCTTGAGATTGACTCTCGTCGGACCCTCGACCAATATCGACAACCTTGTCGGGCCCTTCGACTGTCACTGACGACCACGCCGAAACCTTTGATCATCACCGGCGATCACGCTAGATTTCTTCTACGATGGATCTGCCATCGTTACCTTGAGATTGACCTTCGGTTTGGTTTTTACTTGCATTGGGATTTCAGTATTTTCCACTTTTGGGCTTATGTACAGTATTTCCAACCATTGTTCGCAGATCTTTAGTCAAGACTAGCCCTTCCTACATATGTTTTTTTGTTAGCATCAGATTTTGACATGAGCATTTGGATGACATTTTGCGATAATATTTTGACCAGCAAGTTGATATTTTTATCATACTTGTGAGTCTCTTTTGCTATGACTACTTTAGGTTTGCATAGTTCTTACTACACAGGTGTTTCACCTACTACTTAGATCTTTGATTTTGGATCTTTTCATCATATGACACCAAATTTGTCTTGTCTACGTCATTGTGTTCTCCCCTCTTCCCCCATCACTATCTCTGCTACAAATGATTCTTCTATGCATCATGTTTCTATTGATGTAGTTCTTCCTTGCTCCTCTTTTTCTTTGTCCATCCTTGATGTCTTCTATGTACCTTAGTTGTCTATCAGTTTATTTTCTATTAGTCAACTTTTTAATTCCAGTTTTGATGTTCAGTTTTCTTCCTCTAAATGTGTTGTTCAGGATCGGGCGTCCCAAAAGCAGATTGGATTCGGGCGTAGGGCTTACGAGTTATATGTGTTGGAAACTTTGCACATTCTTGTGCCTCCTTCCTCTACCGCTTTGTCTTCTTTTTACATAGTTTAACATTTGTCTCCTTTTTACCTTTGGCATTCTAGATTATGCCATTTTTCTAGTGAGTGTTTAAAGATGTTAGTTCAGTCTGGTCATTTGGTTAAAGTGTCTGCTAGTGATATTTTTTATGGCAGTGGGTGTAAACTTGTAAAAATGTCAACGCTACTTTTCAGTCATAATACTTTCCTTTCTACATCTCCTTTCTCTCTTGTTCATACTGATGTGTGGGGTCCTTCTCCCATTGCAACTAAAGAAAGATCAATATACTATGTTTCCTTTATTGATAACTATAGTCGTTTTTGTTGGGTGTATCTCATAATTCACAAATCTGACTTTTTTCGCATTTACCACACATTTCATTCCATGATTCAAACTCAGTTTTCCACCACTATAAAAATTCTTCGTTCTGACTTAGGTGGTGAGTATTTCTTAACCAAATTCACAGACTTCTTAGCTGCTTCTGGCATTATTCATCAATCTTCCTGCTCTGACACTCCCGCACAAAATGGTACAACTGAGAAAAAAAAAGCATCGACACATCCTTGACTCGGCTCGTTCCCTTCTTCTCTCTTCCTTTGTTCCAACTAGCTTTTAGGGAGAAATAGTGCTTACTGCCGTGTATTATTTAATCGCATGCCATCACATCTTATTTCTGGCATCTCTCCTTATGAAAAGTTGTTTGAATAAACTCCTAATTACTCATTACATGTCTTTGGTTGTATTTGTTTTGCCCTTCTTCCAAATGGGAGCGCACTAAACTTAGCACTTGCTCAGCTCTCTGTGTCTTCTTGAGTTATGGTATTCAACAAAACGGATATCGGTGTTATGATCTTGCATCTAAACGCCTTTATGTCTCCCATCATGTTGTGTTTTTTGAGCGACTTTCATACTTTACTCTCCCTCCAAAGTTTGCTCCAGTTCCCAAAGAGGATTTAATTCATGTTGATCATTTTCCGTATGATGTGCCTTTCGAGGAGTTTTTGACCTTACTTCTATATCTCATCCTTCAACTACATCTCCCCTATTAGTTTATTCTCGTAGGCAGTCTCCTCCTCCTCAACACAATTCCACTAGCTCTGACCGCTTTCTTCTGTTTCTGCGGATCCTAATCCCACTGAACGGCACTATCCTTCACGTACCCGTACTCCGCCCGTAAAACTTGGTTTTTCTAACACTTATTTTTCAACTTCTTATCGTGCTTTCTTATATGCTATTTATATTTATTTTGAGTCTCATTCCTATAAGGAGGCGTGTACTAATCCCCACTAGATCAATGCCATATAAGAAGAATTAATTGCTCTTCAGAAGACTTGTACTTGGGATTTGGTCTCATTGCTTGTTGGTAAAAGTCTTATTGGATGTAAATGGGTTTACAAAGTTAAAACTCATTCTGATGATTCTTTGGAGCGCTATAAAGCCAGATTAGTTGTCAAGAATTTTTCTCAAGAGTATGGGATTAATTATGAGGAAACATTTGCAACTGTGGCCAAAATGACTACAGTGCAATCCAGATAGCTCATAACTCTGCCTTTCATGAAACCATATAGAGATTGATTATCATTTTGTTTGTCAGCATCTTCAGCATGGTACTATCAATCTCCCATTCGTCTCCTCATCATTATAGCTTGCCGATTTCTTTACCAAGACTCACACTTCGGCTCGTTTTCAGTTCTTGGCAAACTCTCACTGCTCATTGGGCTTGCATCATGAGTTTGAGGGGAGTGAAAATGTAGTATTTTTTTGTTATATGTTATATTTTTGGTTATTTTGTTATTTATTTGTTAATTAAGAATTTTAGGTTGTGTTTTATTTATATCCCGTAACCTATGATTTATGTCAAGACTTTTAATCACTCCGATAATATGTAATTCTTTTTCTTTTCCTCTGGTTTGTACCAAAAATATAATGGACATTAATGCAGTTTGTATAATTGATTCTGAAACTATTCACTTTAGTTCACTCTTTCAGGAATTCAGTGAATTCCAAAGCATTAAATGTGAGAGTTTTCCACTTGTAAATGTTAAACACTCCTCAGTACAATCAAACCTAAAAGTACAATCATTAATGGAAAAGTAGTTTTGCTAATAGCATATTTGCAGAGGTAGCCAATCAGTGCGGACTGCTGAACCGATATCAGAATCAAAACCAAATATAGCACGTGTGGGTGACAATATAAGGCTCCCAGTAGAAGCCATCTTAGCTGAAGAAAAGAAAATGGTAGCCAACTTACCCGCACCATATTCAAAGCATCCCGGGGTCTCAACACTGAGTTCCCTTGACCAGAACCAACTCCAGAGTGCACATTAGCAGGACTAGGCATCACCGCCATACTGGAAGAAAGCATACTCCCAGAGTTCAGCATCGATGGTGGGACAATTCCTTGAAACCCAGGCCTCGCCATAGGCATGGTTCTATTCACCCCACACATAATGCCAACACCATTCCCACCAGGCAACATGCGGACACCACGATCCCCTGGGGCAGTCCCAGAAACAGACAGCCCGGACTGCTGAATGTTTCTACCAGATAGCATTTGATTATATTGCAGCATTCTCTGCTGTTCATCAATTGATAAAGATGCTGATCTAGGTACACCATATCTACCATCCCTGAGAGAAGTATAGTGCCACAATACAATCATAAATCAAATCAAAATCTGATAACATGGAAAAGTTCATAATCTTCACCAACAAAATACCATATTACCTAACAGATGCATTTAGTGGAGCAGATGGAGATGAGAAGTTATTGCCAAGAACAATGTTGGAAGATCCCTGTAATGAGGAATTTACACCAGAAGCAGGAAGTACAGATGCAGCAGTCCCCTGATTTGATATTGCCAAACCACCAGCATGAGTGCCTTGGTATCCAATGGAAAACACATCAGTGCTTGATGCAGTCGTATCACAGAGATCAAAAGGCCTTCATTGAAACATTTGACAGATATAAACCCTTAGACATAAAGAAAATATGAATAAATTGAATATTAAGTTAAAGAACTACATATTGGAATTAATAAGTAGCGGTTACTGCCCAAAACAAATAATATACTGCACAAAATCACCCAAACTTACGTGAGTGGAGGTCCTCCATTCATGTTATTAGGGCAAGCTTGGGAAAGAGCGAGTGTATGAGAAATGTGTGGCTGGATTGGTTTTGGATCCTGGCTATCATTCTTCAAAGAATACAGAAAAAATAGAGTATTGTAATCAGGAATGAATTCAAAACCTGCAAAGTAAGGTGCATAAAGGTGGCGAGCTTAAGAGGCAACTTTCAGACTTATCATACTGCCTTCTATGACATTTAACACGAAATTTTAATTTATAATTTTTTATACTATGCAAAGTAAGGTGCATAAAGGTGGCGAGCTTAAGAGGTAACTTTCAGACTTATATTCCATCAGTACTGCCCTCTATGAAATTTTAATTTATATCCTTTTATGCTACACTTGCATTTTTTACAACCATGCCTCTTTAAAATTCTCCAAAGGGAAAATCTCAAATACTATATAACTTTAACAAAAAGAATAAATGGACATAAAGATGAGGTTTAGTGTGAGAATTTTATAACTGGACACATGCAATGCCTGAAAAAATCCACAGTTTTTATAAATTAATCCAAGATTTTTATCACATCAAACTTCAACGTTTCCAAAAAAAATCAATATTTCATTAATATGAAATGAACTACATCCAAAACCACTGATGAGACTAAAATCAACAACTGCAGCATGCTATCAAGCATAGTATTCCTTCTAAAAATGAATATTGCTATTTCTGCCGCATTCAGTAAGTAAACATAAGCTGTTGGCATCCAGACTTAAGAGAATCCTTGATCCTGTGATTTTAGAGTCGCATAACTCCTTTGTGGCTGGTAGGCAAATTGTTGATGCTGTGTTGGTGGCTAACTAGAGTGGTGATTCCAAACATAGGAGTGGAATCTCAATGAGTTATCTATAAGTTGGATGTAGAGAAAGCTTAGGATTATGTGAATTAGATTTTCTTCTATATCTCCCGATTCAAAAGCATGGACATTTCTACAAAAACGGTATGTCGTGTCAGACACCAGTGTTGTATACAACACTACCAGTGTTATATACAAACTACTCGAGCACTTCTATATGCATGTCACACACTTCATAGACGAGTCTTAATTAAAAAAATTAAATTGATAATATGAAATACTTTTCTAAAAATTCACGGATACTTTAATAGCACTACTTGAACCCTCTGAACACGTCCTATGTGATGAATTTATTCATAGTAACAATATTTTGCATTCTTCGAAATGCAATTGATGTGCATTAAACATGTTCTGCAACGTTTACAAAATTAAATATAGGGCTTTTAATTTAATGAATAATGCTAGAATGACCAAATTATTTTGCCACATAAATGTACTAAATGTAACACAATCATAAGCATTGGATATAAATTAAATTCATATGGGACCAATTGCATTAATGTTTGTGATTGTACCACGTCATTTGATAGGTTTATTTGGTAGATTAATGTGGTTATTGTAGCATTATTCTAATTTAATTAGTAGTATGTTGTATATTTTTTCTTGGTATTGAATACATTATTTATATATTTGACATATAGTAAACAATTACAATTATAAATTTTAATGTATCTAAGACGTGTCATATTTAATTTTTTTTAAAAATTGACGTATCAGCATGCCCGTGTCGTATCACATGTTCGCGTCCATGCTATTTAGGTTGTCGAAAATGGATTTTAGGGATAGGTGGAGCTCATGGATCAGGTTTTGTATTTCCTTTGTGTCCCTTTCAATGCTTGTGAATGGGTCCTCAACCAGTATCTTTCAAACATGAAGATGACTAAGGCAAGGGAATTCGCTACTCTCCTCTTTTATGTATTGCGATTATGGAGGTTTTTAATCATTTGATCCAAAGTGTTGAGCAGAGAGAGTTGCTTTAGGACTTTCAGGTCATTTCAGTGAGAAGCGCATTGATGTCCATCTCTCATCTCATTTATGTGTGTGATATTTTGATCTTTGGGGGTTCTGAACCTACCTAGTTGAGGTATCTTCGTTGTGTTTTTCTTTGCTTTGAAGTTGTGTCGAGTCTCAAGATGAACTTGTCTAAGTCAAAATTCATCTCGGTTGGAGGTGTTTTGCATGCAAAGAGTTTGATAAGTATTTTGGTCGTAGCGCTGAAGGCTTGGAGCCCTTCTTGTTGCTTATTTGGGTCTTCCATTGAGGCCATCATTCAATGTGGTATTGGTCTGGGATTGGGTGATTGAGATAGGAGATTAGCCGAGTAGAAGCATTAGCAACAATCTAAGGGGGGTAGGCTTACTCCCCTTAGGAATACTCTCTAACTTTCCAAAATACTATACATCTATTCATACTATCCCAAGGTCGGCAACAAGGAAGCTGGAGAAGTTGCACAGAAACTTCTTGCGAGAGAGAAGGAGAGTATGGGCGGACTCCTTCCAGTGCCACTCGGTAGACTGGAGTACAATTTACGCCTCTATAAAAAATGGGAATCTTGGTATCAGAAGGTTAATTCCAATTAATAAAGCCCTCTTAGAGAAGTAGTTGTGAAGATTTGTTGTTGAGAGAAATGGTTGTTGAAGGAGGGATATTTAGTGCAAGTATAGGTCCTTGAGAGGTGATTGAGGTAACCCTCAAGTATCTAGCTCTTTTGGTAAGTGCTTATAGAGGGGTATTCGTAAAATTTAAGATCCATTCTCAAAGCATGTCTTTCTCGGTTGTAAGGGTGTGGCCCTTAGTACAACATTTTCTGATATTTTTGCCTTGGCTAGATATAGGAATGCTTTGTGGCAGATTTTGCTTGGAGAAACTTTGATCCTTACTTTTGGGACATTATACTGAGAAAGGTTGTGCAGGATTAGAGGTTAGATCAACTGTTGCCACTTTTGGGGATTTTGTATGACCGTAGAAATGGGAAAGGTGAGTTGGATCTTATTAAGTAGAGTGGAGATCATAGCAGCAGGTTTACGTTCAAATCATTGCATGGGTGCTTCATGAGGAGCCGAGGAGTCCTTTTTCCTTGAGAGGGTGGAAGGTGTGAGCTCTATCAAAGGTGGTTTTCTTTGGTTGGTCTTTGGTACACAAATAAGATTCTCTCCATTGGTAATATTATTATTATGGGGAGCATATGCAGACTAATTGGTGTTGTTTGTGTAAAACAAAAAAAGAGATTGTTGCTCATCTTATTCATTTACGTTTCAAGAAAATTGTGAGAGTTTATTTTGTTCCTTTTTGGTGTTGTTTGGGTGTTTGAGAAAGAGGTGGTTGATGTTTTGATGGGGTGAAAATGGGGAAGAGCGTCAAGTTGTCGGAGGAAGACTTGGCGGTTGGCACCCCTGTGTTTAATGTGGCTAGTTTAGGCAAAACAAAATAAAAGACAAAATAGAAGATCTTTTAACAGGTAGGGTCCGCATTGTATACACTGAAGAGTGTTCTTCTCGGTAATTTATATAATTGGTTATTAGAAAGAGAAACACAATCCATTTTCAATACAGTAAATTTTATTGAGTCATTCTTCGGGATGACTCTTTTTCTTTTCTTTTTTTTCTTTTTGAGGTTTCTATATCAAACCTCCTATTGTGAAAGCTCTTGTATTTGGGTAGCATTCTTTTAATGCACTTTTAATCTAATCTTTACATACCTCCCCCCCCCCCCCAAAAAAACACATAATGTGCAATGCTGGTGGAACTTTTAGAAGAAGCATCAAAGAATCCATCAACCACTGGGTAAGTGAAGAAACAGAGAAAAATTTCACACGATCAAAAATGGAGATGACAGTATAAAAGAACTTGCTGAACAAATAGAATATAAGAACTTAAATAAAATGCCTAAGATGCAACATATTCTCAAGATGTGCACACAAATCAACAGTAAAATGCTGAAAGAGAGATAAACACAGTATTGAGGAAAATAATACAAAAATTGCAGAAAGCCACCGGTTTAGATGGCATAAATCAATTAATTGGAAAAAAAAGGCTACAAAGGTTGTTTTAACATGAGCAACTGAAACCCAAAATCATAATTGAACTTCACTGGTTTTTTT
>JAOTRH010000022.1:13177183-13211384 GCA_034768845.1 Heliamphora exappendiculata
CTCTGTCTCTTCCTCTTCCTCTTCTGTAACATGCCTTTTCATTATGGAGGGTTTATCCCTGGAAATCAATAGCCACTCATGGCTGTTGGTTTCGAGGCTTCAATTGCAATTGTATGCTCAATTCAATTGTAATTGATCCAGCTATTAAAATCTGAATTTCAATGGCCAATGAAATTCACAGATTTCAATACTATCCACACATGTTGTGAATTTCAGTGCAAATAAATTGTCGGCATTTGTAGGGATCCGATCCCTTTTTAATTTATAACCCTTGATTAAACCTTGTAGATTAATGTTCAATTACCTAAAGAATTACAATTTGATCACGAGTATGATTGAGAATGATAAGTATGGCTTATTTATGCATAAAAATAATTGTTGTGAACTAATTGAACGAACGTTAAGGCGTTAAAACAAAACTTGGAATCTATATATATATTTTTTCTCTTTGAGTACCTTTCATCGAGAGGCCGATCAAGCAGTCTATTGCAGATGAAAACTTTATGTTCGGGAGTGAGCTTTCTTTTCCTCCTTTCTCTCATACCTCTCTCCCTCTCTCTACCTGAAAACTCTAGCATTTGGAACTCCGTTGGAGACCACCCTTGAGCTCTCCCAACCTTTTTGGAGGCTATTGCTTGTTCTCCTCTCATTTGTACACGTTGGAGAAGCGATCTACACAAGAAGGCTTTGCGTATCATCTTTTGGTTTGTACTTCTCTAGGCTGGAACTTGCTAAAGGTTTGTTTCTCATGGTTAAATCATCAAATAGGTAAGATTTATAACTATCTATGAAGATTTGTGTAATATATGTTGTATATTTTGAATTTATGCATGAGAACATGAAAACTTGTGTTTTGAAAACCCTAGACAAGGATTTGGAGCTAAATCATGTTGAATATAGTAATTTTGGGTGATTTATAATGAATCTATCATGATGTGTTCGTTGAAGAATCATCAATTTGCAAATGTAAAAGTTAGGATTTGGTTTGAGTTAAACCCATGAAATTTGGAAATTTTTGGGTTGAGGACTAAAATGATGAAATTAATTAAGTTTTTTGACAAATAGGGGTTTACATTAACTTAGTTGTGTACAAATTGTATAAATTTATATGGTACGTGAGAATGGTAGGTGTTGATTTGAGATTTTGACCCGCGTTATTCGAATAAATGAATTATGAGAATGTTTGATGTGGCTCAATTGAGGTACTGCGTGAATGGAATGAATAATTAAGTTTGGGCACGAATTGCTTCTCGGTGAAAGATTAAAAACTTGCGTAATGTAAAGTAGGTCCTTCATTCGAGTTAATCCCTATAAAAGTATACTCTTGGCGGCACATACATTGATGTTTTTTGAGAGATACCGAAAATGTGTACTCTTCGTATTGGGTTATAGAATGAGTATTTATTTCTTAAGCCTCACATGGCCTGATAGTGATAAATAATTTTGATCTATAGGCGTCGTCCTATTTTGGTACTTAATTAAATCAATAAATAAAATTGAATTAGTACATCATGTGATGTAAATAATGAATGTAAGATTTTGAAAAACTTTGATAAAAGTTGTATTGTGGGAAATAAAAGAAAGTGAATTGAATTGGAAAGCCATAGTAATCATGATAGGTTCGAAATGAAGGGATTAATGAGTTAATTAATGCGCGTGTTGGTTTTAGATAATAAAAAAATCGGTTATGTGAATGAGAATTTACTAAAAAAACGAATGTAGTTTTGGGTTTAATTGTGTTATGCATTCACATGATCATTATCGCATATGCTCGTATTTAGTTTACTTTCTACGAGTCTCGGTTCATATTGTTTAAAATATTTCAAGTGATAGTAGAAAGAAGGTGATTGACTGTAGAGTTTGGTCTCAAAGACTGTGATTAAACTTTTGTATAGAATTACATTTTTATAGAAATATCTTTTGAGAAATATATATATTGTAAATATAATTCTTTTGATACAATGATTTGATATTTGGGTTAGTTGATAACCGTTTTGTAAAGCCTTAAGACTACACACACTCGTGAATTGTATGCATGTGAGGTTATCGGGTATTGCATTAGGTTCATCTTCCTTTTATGCGATCTCCTATGTATGAAATTATTGGGTTATTGACGTTTGGAGATGAGTGGATGTGTTTTCTTTATCTTTTTTCTTTTGTGGTTTGTAAGTGGATCTCTTGGGAAGGCTTGTTAGGAGGTATAATTGAAATGTGAGAAGTTGGTGTTAAAAAACATGTTTGAAAAAGAGTCCAGCATTTGACCGCTTGATTGACCAATCAATCAGTCTATCGAGCGATCATACACTCATCTCGGTTGTTGCAACCTGTAAAAGATCGATCGAGCAGTTTGCTAGCAGGAGCACTTTTTCACCGCTTTTTGGTTCACGAACATCTTTTCTTGTGGAGTTTGACTTCTTTTTTAAAATGATTTATTCAACGAGACTTCACATTACTTTAGGCCATAAAACTCGTTTCACGAAAAACTTTTAGGGCTTTGGGGGTTTGTCAGGGGCGAGTCATGTGCCTCGAAATTGGGAGCGTGACAGAATCTAATTTTTGTGACTAGTCTGTAGTTGAAAGTCTATGTATGTAGCACTACTGTTTATTTTTTTGTGTCTTTTTAATTATTAATTAATTAAAAAAATTGCATAAATTTATCAAAATTTTAGACATTTCTCGTCGAAATTTATCAAACAAAATTTATATTGTATATGAAATTATATAAAAATTAAAAAATTATAATTTCTTTTTAGCTTAAAATTATATAATTTATTAATTTATTATCTTTTAGTTTAAAATCACTTTAACCTAAATAAACTTTTAAGCTTTAAATCACTCCTAAATTTTACTAAATTGAGTTTTTATTTTTTAAACTTCAAGCAATTTTAATAACAAAAGGTCTTGCTTTAAATTGAGTATGCAAACAAGCACAACCTTTTCTAAACTTTTTGTTAAAAATAAATAAAAGATAAAACAATATAGAAAATAAGTAATATAAAACTTAACTTGTTAATTCATTTAATTAATTTTAGTTTTTGAATTTGTTTATATTTTTAAAAAATATTTTTTTTTAATCAAAAATAATAGGTGCAGTGCATAATGCACTGCATTTTATACTTAGAACGTCTTAAATAAATTTATTAAGTGAACAAATAAAACATAAAAGTGGAACCATGTTGCTTTTATGTTAGATGACAGCTGGGCATGTGCATGGATAGACAGTGCTATGACTGCTATTTAGTTTTTCTATTTTTAAATTTTTTGTAAAAAAAATTAAATATAAAAAAATAAAATTAATCATATTGGGGATGCTTAAAAGAATTGATGAAATGCATAGATTGATCTGAATTGGTTTAAGTCGTCTATTTGGTTTGAATATTTGGATAAATAATTTGTTCCGATTCTACATGGTTGAAAATTATTTTTTATGGTTTAATTTGCACAATATTCGCATTATATTATGTATTATATGTAAAGATAAAACCTAAAATATTAATTATTTGTTTTACATCCTTTTTTTCATATCTTCTCTTTGTTGTTTATTGTTGGTTTTTCATGAGATTGCAATATTATATAATTTATAAGTCATTGGTCATTGATAAAAGAATAATAAAATAACAAATATATATAATATAATTCATAATTTATAGGTACAAAATCTTTAATCGCGATGATATGAAATAAGAGATAAAATAAAACGTAAAGTGGAATAATATAATAAATAATATAATAAATTAATAAACAAATTAACAAATAAATATAAAAAAATAACACAAAGTAGGCATCAAGTATATAGCTTTAGGACTGCAGTTTTAACCGAGAACCGAATTGTTATTTATTATTTTGGTTTGGTTTGGTTTAATTTTGGTTTTTAAATTTTTTAAATCATTTAGAAACTTGGGTGTGTTTGGTTGTGTTTTTTAAGATTATAATTCGAAAATTATTTTCTAAAAATAAATTTGAGAAATAAATTTATAATATTTGAAAAAAAGATATTGCATTTGGTGTACTTATTTTATAAATATTAACCCTTAATCCTAGTATTAGCCTTAACCCTTGCTGAGAGGAACTGAAAGGACGATAGAGATGTCAACAATAGAGACGCCAATGACGATGATTGAGAAGGTTTGAGAGGACGACGACGATAATTGAGAGGACGATGATATGATGATGAGAACTCATGCCGTTGATGATTGAAAGATTTTGATGGCGTAAAAAGCTCGCGACGACGACGAGTCTTCTATGTGTTTGATTTATTAAAAAAATAATAATAAAAGAAAGAAGGTGAAACGTGTTTTTGCCATTTTTAAAAAGGTTTCAATTTTAATTTACTTTTTCTCATTTTTTCGAACATTTTTTTTCCAAAAATGCCAACAAAACAAGTTTTAAAGTTTTAAAAGCATAATTATGTGAAAATTGTTTTCAAAAAAACAAACCATATGAGCCTTGAATTTTGGGTTGAGCTCAAAATCAAACAAAATCAAATCAAACCGTGAACACCCTACTAAATGCGCAAAGAAACCAATATAATTTGTTTGATAAAAATACAAAAATTTTAAAAATTAAATCAAAATATTAATTATTAAAATATTCTATTTGTGTCATTTGAAAATACAATAATACTCGTGTTGGTTAACTTATTTATTATTAATGTTAAATATATAATAAATTATACACAAAAGTAAAACCGTCTAATTTAACTAAAATAGTAAAAAAATACTTTTTTGTCTAATTAATTAATTTTTAAAAAAATTAATTTAAAAATTAATTTATTAAACAATCTTTTTTTAAATCAACGCTGTTTTTTGATTAAAAATACAAAAAATAGAAAAACTAATTATAAATCAGTCCTAAACAAAATGGGTAAATAATAATAATAATTTTTTTTACTTCAAACTGTATATAGAGATCTGGACATATTAATTTTGTATTATCTATGAAAAATGTTGTGTTTGTTTTGGACAAAAAGTTTTGAGTTTGATCATTAACTGCTAGAATTGTCGCGTATGGCGTCTTGTCAGCTTTGTCAAGGGCTCCATTATTGATAAGGACTGCTTTGTCTTCTTTCCGGTTAGGATAATTATTTATTGTTTATTTATTTATTTATTTATTTATTTTAATAATTTATTTTATTATTTTATTAAATTATTATATTTTTAATTTTTTTTTCGTCGAGATTAATTAGAAAAGTAAAAAAAATTAATATAAATAAAAAAAATAAAAAAATATAAAAATAAGCCAATAACTGAAATTCTATATTGTTATCTGTCATTAGTAATTTTTTAAATTTTTTGATAAATTTTTTTTACTATTTTATTCATCTTATCGAAATTATTTGCAAAAAAATAAAATTTTTGTCAAGTGGTAAAAAAAATAAAAAAAAAGCAAATGGGGCCTTTATAATGTTAGGAGGGTGTTTGCAAAAACAAAAAAGAAATTATTAATTTGTATTTAATTATTAAAAATTAGCAGTAACCGGTGCTATGCACGAAATGGATTAAATTCAGATAAATTAAAGTAACGGTGTGCTATATATATATTTTGCTTTATTCACTTTATGTTATCTCATTAGCTCCTGATTATATTGATTAAATAAAAAGAATTTTTAAAATTATAATCAAAATTTTAAATATTTACTTGATATTTTGGACAATAGAAAATAATCTAAACCAATCAAGATAGAATTACCTTAATTTCAATTTTTAAAAAGATTGAAATAACATTTTAGACCAATCAAATTACGACACTTCTTATTAAATATTAAAAAAATTATATATTCTTAGAAAATCACGGTGAGACTTTGAGGTTTAAAGAACTAACAACGTTTTGTTTTATATAATAGTATAGATAATAAAAATAAGGGTAAATTATACTAATTTCCTTGAGATTTTTGACAAAAACAGAAACCCCTCACATAATTTCAAAAATAGCAGTAACACTCTATCAGATTTGATTTTAACATCAAAAATATTTTAACCGTTAAAATTTTTATTTAATTTAACGAAACACCACCGTTTCATCCTAAAATTGTTCTCAAAATCACTGTACACTCCAAAATCGCTCTCAAAATCGTCGTTCCCACCCCTCCCAAATCCCAACCCAGTCCTGTCCCCCTCTCCCCCACCGCCGGTCTCAAATCCAAACCCCAATCCTAACCCGTGGGACTATAATTTTCGTTAAATTGAACGAAAATTATAACGGTTGTGGTCTCTTTAATGTTAAAATCAAACCTAAAAGTGTGTTAGTGCAATTTTTAAAACTACAGTGAGAGTTTCTGTTTTTGTCAGAAATTTTAAGAAAGTCAGTGTAATTTATCCTAAAAATAAAAGTTGTTAAAAAATTAATTGTCATTTGTTTGGTTAACGAAATGTGGTGAGAATTTCTTACTTATCTGGCTCTAGATCTTATGATCGAGGCAACTCAAAAAATTTAAAAAAAAATTAAAAAATAAAAAATTTCTAAATTTATTTTAAATAATAAATTAATAATTTTTTATTAGACACGTTATTCAGTTTTTTCTTTCAAAAATAATTAATAATTAATCATTTATTTTAAATAATAAATTAATAATTTATAGTGTTTCTCCCAAATTATTTAAATCCTTATGTCATTTTTTTTATTGGCAAATCCTTATATTATATCATTAGAATGAATTATGCTCACTTTTAAATGGATACGAATATTTTAATAAGTTAACTTCACCAAATTATAAACAAAAAGTTAGAATTAATTCTATGTGAATTTTAAACATTATACAGATCAAGTCGCAATATCTATTTTGTCTATATTAAATGTTATATATTGTCAATTTTAAAATTCAAATTATTTTTCTAAAATATTTCTACATATTAATTGTCTGGGTAGTCTCTAGAAAATTTCCACGAACTCATATAAATAGTAAAATAATATTTTAAATTTAGACTACGAAAAGAAAAAAGGGTTTTAATAGTATACTTAGTTAGATAATATTAATTAATTTAGTTGTGTAATTAATTTTATTAAAAAAACACTAAATTTTTTCCAATTAAATAATGATATATACATGTGAAAATGTGGTACATGAACACTGTAGCATTAGTATTATTTTTCCTCAATCCAATTTCAAATGCATCTAAGCCGTTGTTAAAAACATCTCCAAAACAGCTTATATTATAAATTATAAATTTGAATTTATAAATTATAAAAAAAAAATGCATATCATATAAATATTAGATATCTTATTAATAATGTGGTAATATTTTTTACATTTAATGATGACTTTTAAAGTATTATTTTAAAACTTTTCTCACATTATGGTAATTTTAAAAATGGTTATATTATAAATAAATTAAAATTTTTAATTCCTTTTATAAGAACACCTTAATAAATTAATAGATCATGATTTTTAGGTTCTACACAAATGTTTCAATTAATTATGGTATAAATTTATTTTTTCAAAAAATATATAAATTAAACAATGTGTCTGACAAAATTTATAGATGTTTGATATTTTCTCTTTTTAGATGCCAGTAATTATTCTAAATTACTTAATTATGTTCAAAATTTTTATTTATTTATTAAGTATTTCAGATTTCTTCAATTCTAACAATACATTGATTTCAGGTGTATGATGATTTGAAACAGTCAAACAAGAGATTGATATTTTTTTTTCAAGTTTAGATGAGTTATTTTATGCATTGAAATATAATATAAATTAAATTAAGTTTATAAAAAAATTTAAAACAAAACCAAAAAAAAAAAAAACTCAAATTGAAAAATAAGTCGAATGATCGATAAAAAAAAATCAATGATAAATTTGATTAAGTAAAAAATGGAGAAAGTACCGAGGATGCGTAAATAATTGACAATTTAATTTTTTTAATGGTATAAGTTTTTATTCTTAACAGATTTAATTGGATTCTTTGTAATAAAGGTTTTTTTTTAAAAATTTCCATAACCTCAAATTAAATTTTATAATAATTTTATTTTAACTTATTGTAAGATATCATGTTGAATATTACTACTAATTTTTAATTTTTAAAATTAAGGGTATCATAATAGTTAACTCATCCCATTAATTTAAATTTTTTGAATTATAAACTTAGGAAAATATTTTAACCCATTTACAGCTGGCTAACCTATCTAATTAATCAATTCTTGAAATTAAGATTTAAAAATTCTACTGATCATTGCATTCTATATTTTTGGAAATTATTTACCTTTATAAAATATTAATGAAATTTAAAATAATATTGCTTTCATGTGTTGATAAATCTACTTTTTTTTATAATTAATATGACTAAAGCTAATTTAGTTGATACATTGGAAATAAACATTATAGTGGTATGTATAAAAATAAAAATAAATAAAAAAGAGAAAAGGTTTGAGTATTTTGTGTTTTTTCTTCTTTAATTTGAATAATTATTTGCCTCTCATTCTTTAAGTGATTATTAGTAATTGTGAGAGTTTTTAAATAAATAAAAAAAATTTAAAATTAGGTACTATATTATTTATTTATGATTAAGATCCCACGCATAACACAAGTTTATGTTAATTTTTTAGTAAAAAAATAAATTTTAAGTTGGAGTATTTGATATCTCTAGAGTTCATAAATTTTTTTGTTTTTAGAAAAATTTATACCAATCTCAAATATTTTAACTTTCTGTTGAGTGAAATATTTTAAAAAAATTGATATAATTTTGATTTAAAAAAAATTATATGACAGTTATATTTTTGGTTTTATATTTTAATATAATTTTTTTTATATTTTTTTAAATACCCTTAGAAAAATTCATAAACATACCAAACACAATTCTAATTTGGAATGCAAGTGGTGTGAGAGTATAATAATTAATGGATTAAAATGTGGGGTTCGGCTGATATGGGCAATGTGATAAAGGCAACTCTTTTTTGTATAATTACAATCGATTACTTCCAAAATCTATGACATTTGTGAGGGGTTCGTGGGAATTAATTATGAAGGGTTGTGGGCTACACTTATTTATTACTAGTAATAAAAGAAAGGATAAATTATATTTAAATTCTTTATATTTTTTTGATATATTATTATTTATTTTTATATTATTTTAAATCACACTACCTCTTATTTTTGACACCGTTAACGGCGTATTGCAAATTATCAAAATACCCCTAAATTTTTTCCTCCGGTCTGTTGACACTGTTCCCCACGTATTTTTCCTCCTCTCTGCGGCATTTTCCTCCGGTGGCGATTTTTCCTTCCTCCCGTCTGTGCCGCGTTTTCCTCCGGTGCTGATTTTTCCTTCCTCCCGTCTGTGGAGGAAAACCAGTGGCGATTTTTCCGTCCTCCCGTCTGTGGCGCATTTTCCTCCCGTTTGGCATCAAACCGAGTGGCGATTTCTCGAGGGAGGCTGATTGCGGGTAAGCTTCGATTCCCTTCTATGCTTCGATTCCTCCCCCCCTCCCCAATTTGGGTTTTCTAATCTTTGACATTTAGGGTTTATTTTAAAGTTGGGGTTTTTGATTATTTAACATTTAGGGTTTAAAACGGGTTTTTGTATTCCTTGACAGTTAGGGTTTTCTTCGAAATTGGGATTTTCTAATATTAGACGTTGAGGGTTTATGCCGAAATTGGGGTTTTTTAATCTTTGACGATTTGGGTTTTTTCGATTATGGGTTTTTTAATCTTTGCCGAAATTGGGGGTTTTTTTTTTTATAATTTTCATTGATTATATATTTACTTATATTTCAATAGGCTGCAAATTTGTTGGTGCCTCAGTTGCTGTAAGTTAGCTTCACAATTTGATTTGTTGGTGCCTCAATTGCTGTAAGTTAATCTTTGCCTAGGTTGCTCATGGTTTGTTCTTAATGAAATGGAAAGAGGCAAATATAATTTACTTTTAAGTCATTTTCTTGATTTTGTTTCAATGTTTTATCTTTGCAGCACTTATTACTTAATTATTGTGTTCATTATTTTTATTCAATATTATCCTTTTCCAACTCTAACTACTATGAGTTTGGGTGTGCTGTGATGGACTGATGCTGCTGTTGGTTTTCATTTGTGTTGTTGCTTCTGGTGTTTGTTACTGCTGGTTTTTGTGCTGTGATGCTACTGCTGGTGTTTTGCTGCTACTGGTGTTTGCGGCTGCTTTTTGTTTTTGCTTCTGTTTTCTGCTGCTGGTTTTAGTGGTGTTAGTTGATTTAGCTACTTGTAGTCATGCAAAACATCCTAATAATTTCAGGTGAACAATCTTTCAATGATTTAATGTTTGGATTAATTTAAACTCTCAATGTTAAACATATTTTTAATGATTGGATTATATGTAGACTTTAATGCTCACCTTAAATGTAGATTGATATATTTCTGTTTTCCAGCCTATTTATCCAGGTGGGAAAAGCAGTAGTGAATAGGGAATATGAAACAGTTCAGGGAAGTGTTTGGGAGCTGCGAATTGAAACTTAACAGTTGCAAACCCACATACAAGGGGGTATTGTTGGCATTTGCTATTCTTAGCATTGCTGACATCATTTTTTTCCGTTTCCTATGAAACGGCAGCTTAACGGATGTACTACGGTGTTACCATTTTTACTAAAGTAGGGAGGTGCAGTGTGATTTTCAATCAAAAATAGAAGGGTAGACAGTGATATATCAGAAGAATACAGGGAATCTAGGTGTAATTTACTCTAAAAAAAAAGAGATTTTTTTTAGTACACTCTTTATTTTTTGGGACCATATGCACTGAGATTTTGTGATTGAGTTCATGGCCCGTTTGGAAGAGATTTTTTTTAGTACACTCTTTATTTTTTGGGACCATATGCACTGAGATTTTGTGAATGAGTTCATGGCCCGTTTGGGTGACCTTGCTTATTTGTTTATTGGCTTATAAGTTAAAAAATAAGTCATGTCGTTTGAGTAATCAAATAAGTTAAAAATAAAAAAATAAACAAATAAGCTCGTTTGGGTAGCTGGCTTATAAACAAATAAGCAAATAAGCCACAAGCCACCCAAACAAACTTGCTTAAATGGAATTTGACTTATTTGTTAATAAATAAATAAGCCAATAAGCAAATAAACAGGTTCACCCAAACGGGAAATATTTGTGGTTAAGTTTTGCATCTGCTTTAATTTAACTTTTCAGTAATAGATAGTGGGATTGATCATTTAAAAATTAGTTAAAATGCGCATGCATTGATTTGAATAATCTTGAAATACTAAGAAAAAAGTTACGAAAGATTTGAAATGTCCAACGAACTCGAGATATTAAAAAGATTACAAAAAATTTGAAATGCTAATTCAAACATTGCGAGTTAAAAATTATGTGATTTTTTTGTTGTGAATTTTTATGATTAAATTGATGAATTTTTGGTTACTAATTTACAAATTTGTGTGATTTTAAATTATAAATTTTTATAATTTAATTATAAATTTGTGTAATAAAATTTATAAAATGCTTTTCATATGCTTTAAAGTCGAGCATGTATTGAAGATTTTTCCTACAAGAAAATGATAAAGTCATTTACCTTCGTGTGGGTAGCTTTCAATGGGCCATCCTCAAAGGCACCTAACATCACTTTTGTTTTTACCCTTTTGAAACCAGCTTCCTAATAAGGCCAACCAATCCAAGGAAATTTGACTTATCTTCAAGGGGAGGGGGTGATCTATTAGAGGCATAAAAAAAATTCTTTTCTTTTTTGGTTGAAGGACAATTTAAAAAGTAGACATAACAAGAATGATGACTCCATGTAGGGTACCTGTTCCTGGTTATGATTTGGCAAATTTAAAAGAATATAATAAACCTTTAAGAGCTTTGAGAACAAAGAAGTTAGTCATGAGTGTCTAAAACATCAAAAATTACGTGTCCATCCATAACATAGAAATAATACTTGGAAAGGGTGGACAATTAGTTAGAGCAGTGGGTGCTGTAGCGAAACTTATTGCAAAAACATCAAAAATTACATGTTTAAAATATCGGTCTTTCAACTCTTATCTAATTGATTCTGCTTCTAAACCATTTATAATTGAGTAGTTTTGTTCTCTAACAAAAAAGCTCAAGATGAACTCTACTGCTCGTTGGAGAATTAACATATTTGCGGCAGTATTTGAAGGAGTGTTTTGAGATAACAAAGACAAATGAGTTCTTGAGTTTTATAGAAGACTAAAAGCTAGCTCCAATATGAGTTCTTGTGTTTAGGTTTTTTTTTTTTTACGAGATCTTTGGCTTAAAACTAAAAAATATGTCAATTAATTTGGTTTAATGAGGCTTTTTTTGGTTTTTTTTTTTACACATTTTTACATCACTTTTTTTATAAAAAAAAAAAGTCAAAAAACTTAAAAACCTAAAAAAAAAAAACTAATTCAACCGTAGGCTGAGTTGTGGCCATATATAAAAGCCTCACCATTGTGTACAAAAAAGATAAGTGACTAAAGACAACATTTTTAATGCAACGATTCCATCCGGTTGGTTTCCTTGAAATTGGTGACCTCTACCTTTCCTGTACTTTCCCACTTTGGAAATTCCTATCATGAAAGGAAAGTGTCATTGGCCCTGTTTGGGTTAATTCGTATGAGTTTTTGTATTTTTCTAGATATTTTCTATTTTAGTTAAGATTTTTTTATTTTTAAATTATTTTGATGAAAGAAATTAAAAAATAAATAAATTTTACTGATCAAGATTTAAAAAAAAAAACCACTAAAAATAAAAATAACCAAATATAAAATCTGGCTTACTAGCTTATTTTTATCTTGTTTAAAATTTTTATTGTTTCTAATAAAGTTTTTTGTTTTTTTGAATTGTCCCGATAAATTTGAAAAGTTTAATAAATTTTCAAACGATAAATTTTTTTATTAAAGATAAAAATAAGCAAAATAACTTAAGATTTTATTTGAAATGTCAAAAATATTTAACTTTTAAGATATTTAGTATTTTTTTAAAAGAAACAAAATATAGCACTTGAGATCATTTTTATAGGGTAGTTTTTTTTTTGTCTTTTGTTAAAATATCTAATATAATTTTATTTTTATTTTTAAGTTGTAATATTTAGAATACTAATTGAGTCTTAAATTATTAAGAGTATATTCAACTTTTTAATTAAAAGTATTATAACTATTTTATTCAATAAAAAATAGCTTGTTTGGAATATGTATAGTATTTCTTTTTAAAAAAATAAAAAAAATTTATTAACTTTTTAGAAAAATCACACGAAATAACTTAAAAAGCTTACTTTTTTTATATATTAAAATATCAGATTTTTAAATAGCTGAAACAAGATCTAAATAAATCAAAACGAACCTTTTGGCTTGGTTTGGTAACATGGTTTTAAGTTAATTTTTTTGATTTAAAGTACTTAAAATAGCTTTAACTCAAATAAACAAATAGTTCATTTGATAAATCGTAAAGATAACTTTAAGCGAAAAGATAATTAGTCAAAAAATTTAGTTTAAAATGACTTTAAGTCAAAAGAATTTTAAGTTAGAAAAAAATATTTTATTTTTTTAAAATTTACTTGTACATAATTTTATATTTAATATCAATTTTGTTTGATAGATTTTAACGAGTAAATTTTAAAAATATAATTTTTATAAAAAAACAAATGAGTATAATAAAAGTTATAATATTTCTAAAAAAATATATAAAACTATTTTATGTAAAAATAAAAAGCAAAAAGACTAAAAGGTTAAAAGCTTTTAGCTTATCAAATTGGGTTGTTTTGTTTGTTTGTTTTTTTTTTACTTTAAACAAAAAGATAAAAAAAAAACCAATTTTGAGCTGGTTGCCAAACGAGGCCTTGTTTGGACACTTTAAAGCGAAGTGAGATGACGATATTTCAATTGTTTAAACTCGACCAAATTTTCTAGCCTTCAATTCGATTTAGGTGTAGAAGATATAAGTATTTATCTATATGATAAAATGCACAACTACCTAACCCCCCCCCAAAAAAAAAGCACAACTCCAAACTAAAAAACAGGCTTTTTAGGTTGTGTTTAAGATAAAATAAAATAAATAAAATAAAAACAAAAAGATTTTTATAAGATTTTGTTTGTCTTAAAAAAATAAATAAAATAAAATTTTAAAGATTTTTATAAGATTTTTTTGGTCTTTTCTACAATTTTTAAATATTTTAACTAAATTTTATTACTTTTGTAATCCACTGTGATTAGACAAATTTTAAAAGTATAAATATTTTGACAAAGGCTCTCTTTGGGCTAAATTTTATAAATTTTGCTTTTTTTTTTTTATTTTTTTACAAATTTTTTTTAACTTTTTTTCGAATCATCTCAATGAAATAAATTAAAAAGTTAAGAAGTATGATGGAGAGATAAAAATAAATTCACTAAAAACAAAAATAAGTTACATTAAATTTGGCTTATTAAATTATTTTGGTTTATTTTTTTTGTCTTTTATTTTTTTTAAATTTTCTGCTCGTAACGATAAGAGGTGCGTGCAAGTTAGCTGATTGTTAATTTTAAGGTTATGAAATTAGTCAAGATGCGTGCAAGTTAGCCCGAATACCCAATTATTAAAAAAAATCCTAAATAGAGAGCCTAAGAGCATCTCCAACCATCATTCCTATAATTTACGCACGTGACTCCCTAAAATTGCTTTTCGGAGTTACTTTTTTATTCATAACTCTAGCTTTACTCCATATTTTAGAGAGTCATAAATTTTTTTAAAAAAAATTTAATATGTAATAATTAAAAAATTAACTATTTATATATTATTTTTGTATTTTTCTTTTCTTTTTCGCTACATCATTGCTTCGTCAATTTTTCTCAGATCTTTGAAACTTTGTTTGATTTAAAAAAAAAAGTCGTTTAGAAACTCTTCAAAATTTTGCCTTGCTCGTCATAAATGGCGAGTTATTTCTGTCAATGTTAAAATGACGAGGAGGATGGCGAGGCTGTTGGATTTAATATTTTGAAAATTCAACAATTTGTCGGTTTATTAAAAGAAAAAATAAAAATTATTTTCTAATCAAATTACAACGGCCTTAAATGAAAATATATTACAGTAAAAATAAGCAGAAATATATGAAGAACGGGTACTATTATAGAACCAGGAAAAATAATATACAATTTTATAAAATAGGTTTTGTGTATACAGAAAGCAGAGAAAAACTGAATAAACAGAAAAACGAGCACTGATATATAAAAACAGTACATAGCAAAACATAAACAAGGAAGCCGAAAGAAAAACCATAACTGTAAATAAAATAAAATAAAGTAAAGCTTACAAACAAAGAAAGTGCAATCAGGTCCAACGTTCGACGTTGTCTCCTTAAGACAGATAGCGCCCACGCCTCGATGCTTGCAGTGGAACAAGCGTTTGCCTCCAAGATAAAGCAATTGCCGTGTGCATGAGAAGCACGACAGCCTGCATACACAATGAACTTTGCTATGCAGAACTTTCTCGGGAAACTTATGAAGAACAGAGATGATGCAGAATTTTGCAGAGTTTCGGCAATAGAGAGTTTGGAAAATCGATACAGAAAACGAGTCTGGAACAGCCTATATATAGATGTTAATGGCGGCTGTTCCCATTATCTGAACAGGTATAAGCACCAGTTCGACCTGGCGGCTGGACCGCCCAATAGGCACGAACCGGTTCAGAAATACTTCAACGGTCACGAACCCTTCCAACGGTTCAGATTAAACGGTAACTTTTTAATTTAAAATTTAAATTCAAAAATTTAGTTAAATAAATTTTCAGTAAAAATATAAGGGTTGAACCGACCCGCAACCCGCGACCCACGGACCACGGACCCGAGCCCGGCCGACCGGTTGGGCGGGCGGCGACGGTAGCGTGCGCGCGCGTGTGGTTCAATGGACCAAATTGAACTTTGTCCATAACTCCTCTCCCAATAAAAGTTGGGATGACCCAAATGGCCAACCCTTTATCTCCAACCTAGGTTTTATAAGCCACTATAAATTTTTATCTCCAACCAATGTGGGATAGTAAGCCCTTTTATAGTTGCTCGAAAATCCATCATTTTCACTCCCAACCAATGTGGGATGCGACTTGGTTACCATTATTTTGTCAACTTCTATAGCACACTTTTGGAGTCAATTTTTCATTCACCAATTAATTATTTTGAATGCCACAAAATCTATGATTACTCTACTCATGGAGATAAACAAATTAAAACTTAGAATCATCAAAAAAGATTAATCCAACACAAGCTTCAAAGTTAGCTAAAAATCATATTCTAATTTTTATTCAAAACTCATTTTTTTCAACAATCCCCCACATGAATAGAATTTGACGAAAAAGACGATGCAACAAGATACAGATAATGAGAAAGTTCAATAAGAAAAATTCTGCATAGGATAGGTAGCTTTTGATTTTGAACCTTTCCTTGTGAAACACTATCGAACTTACTGGCTAATCAGTGGACGCGCTGCTTTGAACTGTTCAGCCGTTTGCATAAGCCAAGACAATAGAGTTTATATAGAAATTTTCTAAACACAGCAAGGTTCTCATCATGAGTGCTGTTAGAGAATGTAGCCTTAGCATTCTCACAGAAGTGACCCCCTCTCACTCATATAGGTGATTCTTATTAAGAGTATCCTGTTATACCCCACTTAAATTTTAAGGTATAAGAACCATTAAAAGTATAGCTTAACTTGATAACGCTACAGGTATCACTGTACTATCATAGGAATTGGTAGGAGATTTTATCTCCACAGTGAAGGCACTGAGTCACACGTAATTCGATTGTCCCTTTGAACCTAGATGTTGAGATCTCCAGTCAGCTAGGTTGGGTTGCCATTGAGGCGACTCTTAATTCATAGGCTGTAAGCCCTTTCCCCTCGATAATCGACTAACTTGCTCTCCGCTTAGGCCTTTGATTAACGGATCCGCTATATTGTCTTTAGACTTTATATATTCAATGAAAATTATTCTACTCGAGAGCAAGTGTTTCACGGTATTGTGTCTGCAACGTATAGGTCGAGACTTGCCGTTATATATATTATTCTGTGCCTTAGCCATTGCTGATTGACAGTCGCATTGTATGCAGATGGCTGGCACAAGTTTAGGCCACATCGGGATGTCTACTAAAAATTGACGAAGCCATTCAGCCTCCTCTCCAGCTTTGTCTAAAGCTATAAACTCAGATTCTATTGTGAACCTCGCTATACACATCTGTTTAGACGATTTTCATAACAGAGCTGCTCCACCCAAAGTGAATACATATCTACTCGTGGATTTTGAGTCATTAGTATCAGATATCCAATTAGCATCACTGTACCCTTCTAGTACAGCTGGATATCTAGTGAAGTACGGCCCATAGTTTTGGGTATATTTCAAATATCTTAGTACCCTTATAATTGTCTGCCAATGGTCAGTCCCAGGGTTACTAGTATATCTACTCAATTTGCTCACAGCATATGCCAAGTCAGGTCTCGTACAATTCATTAAGTACATGAGACTCCCAATGATACGGGAATATTTCAATTGTAATATGCCTTTATCCATATTCTTAGATAAATATAGATTTATATCTACAGGTGTCCTTGCAATACGGGTATCACCCTTATCAAATTTATCAAGAATTTTTCCAACGTAATGGGACTGAGATAAGGCATAACCATCAGATGTTTTAGTGATTTTCATCCCTAATATAACATCTGCTATTCCCATATCTTTCATGTCAAACTTCTTGTTCAACATATTCTTGGTAGTTTTAATCATAGAATTATTACTACCCAAGATTAGTATGTCATTAACATACAAACAAACAATGACATAACATTTGTCAGTGTCTTTCACATAGACACATTTGTCACATTCATTTATTCTGAAACCATTTGACAGCATTACACTATCAAATTTTTATTCCATTATTTAAGTGCTTATTTTAACCCATGAATGGACTTAACAAGTTTACAAACCTTCTTTTCTTGCCCTAGTACTATAAAACCCTCAGGTTATTTCATGTAGATTTCTTCATGTAAATCTCAATTTAAGAAGGCCGCCTTAACATCCAGTTGATGTATTTCTAGATCAAACAATGATGCAATAGAAATCAACATCCTAATGGAAGTTATTCTGGTTACAAGCGAGTAAGTATCAAAATAGTTCACCCCTTTAGTTTGCCTGTATCCCTTAACTACAAGTCTCGTCTTGTATTTTTCAATTGATCCATCTGCTCTCATTTTCTTTTTGAATATCTATTTACATTTAAGAGGTTTACAACCAGGTGGTAGATCCACGAGTTTCCAAGTATGATTTCGTAAGATAGATTCAATTATACTATTGATTGCCTCTTTCCACAGAGGTGCATTCGGGGAGGACATTATAGCCTTAAAAGTTTTAGGCTCATTTTCTAACAAAAATGTTAGAAAATTCAAACCAAAGGACTTGGATGTTCTAGCACGTTTACTACGTCTAGGTTCATCATTCTCTCTCAATTCTTGATCCCTATCTTCCACTTCCACTTGGCTTACTGCCTACTGCAGTTTCATAAGTTTTTTTGAGAGAACTTATCTCTTGTGTAGATTTGCACAGAAATACATATTTAAAGAACGATGCATTTCTAGATTCAATTACTGTGTTCACTTGAATATCTGAATTATCACTTCTGTGTACTAGAAATCGATATGCGCTACTGTTATTTGCATATCTTATAAATATATAATCAACAGTTTTAGGTCTAATCTTGATCTTTTTAGGATCTGGAATTGCTACCTTAGCTAAACACCCCCACACTCTTAAGAATTTATAGGAAGGCTTTCGACCATTCCATAATTCATACGGAGTTTTGTTCGTTTTTTTATGGGATATTTTGTTGAGAATGTAATTTGCAGAAAGTATTGCTTCCCTCCACAAGTTCTGAGGTAATTCAGAACTAATAAGTAAAGCATTCATCATTTCTTTTAAAGTCCTATTTTTCCATTCAGCAATTCCTTTTTGCTGTGGAGTATAGGGAGCTGTGGTTTGATGGACAATTTCATGTTGTGAACAGAATTCACCTCCCCTATCACTCCTTAAGACTTTAATTTTTCTGCCAAGTTCGTTCTCAACCTCTGTTTTATACACTATAAAATTTTTTAAGGCTTCATCTTTACTCCTTAACAAATACACATAACAGTACCTAGTACAATCATTTATAAAAGTGAAAAAGTACTTTTTACCTCATCGTGTTTGAACAAATTTCAAATCACATATATCACTATGGCTTAAACCAAGAGGTTCAGTACTTCTTTTCACAGACTGAAAAGGCGCTTTAGCTAACTTATCTTCTACACAAATTTCACATTTATAATTTGAGTCCATTTTAAATTTTGGTAAATAATTCATGTTAATTTATCTGCGCAATGATTTAAAATTAACATGACCTAATCTGCCATGCCACACATAAGAAGACTCAAGTATATAAGCAGAAGATGTAGTAGTTTGTTAATAATTTTGAAAATAACTGTGAGTACATTCAGTTTGAACAGGCCATCTGTCATATACCAATTTCCCACAAACATGCCCTCCTTACTAAGTATAAACTTATCAGATACAAAGACTAGTTTAAACCCATGTTTACTTAACAATGACCCCGACACAAGATTTTTCAGAATTTTAGGCACATGTAGGACATTGTTGAGGGTCAGCTCCTTTTAAGAGGTCATCTTCAGTACAATTTTTTCCTGTCCTTCCACTTTAGCAGTAGAAGAATTTTTCATAAACAGTTGTTCTCCACTTGTCATTGCTTGATAAGTGGTGAACATTTTTTGATCTGCACATACATGTCGGGTTGCACCATTATCCACCCACCACTCTCTTGGTTTGGCCATGTTGACCTCGGATACCACTGCTGTCAGGTTCATCTCAGACACATCAGATGGGAGATTCTCAATTTAAGCAACATTTGCCTGAGAATGCTTTTACCTCTTCGAAGCATTTCCCTAGTCCTTGCAGCTACGACAATCTTTCGTCCGATGGCCTGGCTTGCCACACACGAAGCATCTGCCCTTGATTTTTTTAGAATCACCACCCTTAGCCTTCTGGTTGTGATTCTTCCGCTTCTTCCCTTTCGGGGCTTGTTCCACCACATTAGCCTTCGCCTTGAACTGGAATCCATGTGACGTTTTCTTCTCGACAATGCGGTTATCCTCTTCAATCCTGAACCTCACAATCGGGTCTTCAAGCTTCATTTCCTTCCGCTTATGCTTCAGATAGTTCTTGAAATCCTTCCAAGACGGTGGCAGCTTTTCAATAATAGCAGCCACTTGAAAGGATTCACTCAGTGTCATCCCATCGTCATGAATCTCATGCAGAATGAGTTGAAGCTCTTAGACCTGGTTGATGACGGTCTTCGAATCCACCATAAGAAATTTAAGGAATCTGCCAACGATAAATCTCTTCACCCTGACATCTTCTGTCTTGTATTTCTTGTCAAACGAATCCTAAATTGTTTCGCCATCTTCAGAGGACTATACACATTATACAACGTGTTGTCCAATTCATTCAGGATATAATTACAGTACAAAAAGTCAGCATGCCGCCATGCATCGATAGCAGCCACAACCTGCCTGTCGCCCTCATTCTTAGACAACGAGGGAGCATCCTTATGGAGGAACCGCACCAGATTCAGCATCGTCAGGTAGAACAGCATCTTTTGCTGCCATCTCTTAAAATCTGTCCCGTTGAATTTCTCCGGTTTCTCCCCGTGGCTCACATGAATCGTAGTCAGAATCGGGGCTGGAACAGAAGCAGGAATCGTGGCTGGAACAGAAGCCACCACAGGGGTAGAAGCAGTAGGGGTTGGGTCCATTCTGTTGTCGGTTCCGGTTGCCATAACTGCAAAAACCGAATTAATACCGAAACAGAATTCACGAATAGTTTATTAAAATAGTAACTTAAAACTGCAACAACTATTTTCATTAAACCAAGTTTATAAAACTTGAAAACAATTAATTATAATACTGTATCGCAAGATTAAATTCAACAGAACTTATAAATTTCAGAATTAAACTTTAAACAGTAAAATCAAATTCTGTATCTCAAGTTTAACCAATTCACATGTATATTAAAGCACAATGTAATCTAAATACCTACAGGAATAAACCAGAAACGTAAAATAAAGTTTATCTGTCTTAAGATTTTTGGCTTTAATATTCTGAAAATTTAACAATCTGTCGGTTTATTAAAACAGAAAATAGAAACTGTTTTCTAATCAAATTACAGCAGCCTTAAATAAAAATATATTACAGTAAAAGTAAGCATAAATATATGAAGAACGAGTACTGTTATAGAATTAGGAAAAACAGTATACGATTTTGTAAAATAGGTTTTGTGTATACTGAAAGCAGAGAAAAACTGAATAAATAGAAAAATGAGCACTGATATATAAAAACTGTACCGAGCAAAACATAAACAGGGAAGCCGAAAGAAAAACCATAACTGTAAATGAAATAAAAAATATAAAGCTTACAAACAAAGACAGTGCAATCGGGTCCAACGTTCGACGTTGTCTTCTTAAGACAGATAGCGCCCACGCCTCGGTTCTTGCGGTGGAACGGGCGTCTGGCTCCAGGATAAAGCAATTTTCATGTGCAGGAGAAGCACGGCAGCCTACACACCCAACGAACTTTGCTATGCATAACTTTCTCCGAAAACTTATGAAGAACAGAGATGATGCAGAATTTTGTAGAGTTTCGGCAATATAGAGTTTGAAAAATCGATACAGAAAACAGGTTTGGAACAGCCTATATGTAGATGTTAACGACGGCTGTTCCCATAATCCGAACAGGTATAAGCACCGGTTCGGCCTAGCGGTTGGATCGCCCAACAGGCACGAACCGGTTTGAAAATACTGCAACGGTTCAGATTAAATCGAACCCTTCCAACAGTTCAGGTTAAACGGTAACTTTTTAATTTAAAATTTAATAGGGTTGAACCGACCCACAACCCGGGACCCGGCACAGCAGGTCGGTTCGACAGGCGGGCGGCGCGCGCGTGTGGTTCAATGGACCAAGTTGAACTTTATCCATAACTCTTCCTCCAACAAAAGTTGAGATGACCCAAAGAGCCAACCCTTTATCTTCAACCTAGGGCTTTATAAGCCACTATAAATTTTTATCCCCAATCAATGTGGAATAGCAAGCCCTTTTATAATTGCTTGAAAATCCACAATTTTCACTCCCAACCAATGTGGGATGGGACTTGGTTACCATTTTCATTCACCAATTAATGGTTTTGAATGTCACAAAATCCATGATTACTCTACTCATGAAAATAAACACATTAGAATTTAAAATCATAAAAAATGATTAATTCAACACAAAGATAATTAGCTTTAAAATTAGTTAAAAATTATATTCTAATTTTTATTCAAAATTTATTTTTTCCAACATAGGCTATTAGAGTACCAATTTTACAAAATTTTCAATAGAATGGCGAATGACGTAAAGTTGGCGAGATGGTTTGAGACACTCTAACATCAAGGTGAGAGAGGAAGGTGAGAGAGGAAGAAACAAGCTTTCCTACTATGAAACTTGAATGGAAAAAAAATTATAAAAGCCTTAAAAGTGTTTTTATCTTATTTTTATTTGTTTTTCTTAGTCATTTTTTAAGTAAAATTATCTTAACGAAAGAAATTTGAAAGGGATACCAATTTGTGCTAATGTTTATAAAAAAATTAACTAAAAATAATATATATAAAACTATCCAAAATGGAGGCCAGTCTTTTGCTCAGCCTTTTTGTGCATTCTTTTTAACCCTTTAAAATTTTTGAACTTTTTTCGCAAAGAAAACGAAAGAAAAAGCAAAAAAATGCAATTCCCAAACGATGCTCAACCATATAGAGGGACTCCTAGCTTGGAACATCTAAATGTCAATCCTTCGGTTTTCTCCTTTGTTGCTCATATGCTTTTCTTTGTATTATAGTACTAAAATTATAAATTTGTAAATTATAATTTCTAGTCTATGGTTAGATTAATTTTTTTTTAAAATTTTTTTTATTTAAAAGCTTATTGAGCTTATTTATTTGACATTAGTTAGTTTTTTTTACATATTTTTTACATCTCATTTTTTACAAAAGAAAGTTATAAAGTCAAAAAGTCTATAAAATAAGCTAATCTAAACATAGATTTAGTATTTGGTAAAAATTGTAATTTGTAATTGAAATAGAATAAAAAATAATTATAACTTGTAACAAAAGTTATGGGTATTTAGAATAAATTATAACTTATAATTAAAATTAGTAATAAAAAATAAAAAATTAATAACATTAATTTTGACAAACATCCATGTATATACATCTTAATTAAAAAGAGATTTTCTTAACAAGCTATGATAAAAGAGTAGCAGTGTGCGATTGGTAGGGTGAATTGCTTGAAATTATATGAAATTTTATTTTATTTTCTAGGTTTGAATTAATAATATAATATGTATTTTATTTTCTAAGTTTGAATTAATAATTACTCTTTTTGAAAAGGAGGTGTGTCCTTTATGCGCAAAGATTTGTATTCTCGATCCTTATTTTCATCCGCGAATACTTTTCGTACCTTTTGAGCATTATTGTTATCATGCTGTATCTCTTTATATGATCTTGTATGTCGACAATAATGAGAATAATAAACCCTTGTAATATAATCAATTCACATAGCATTTAAAAAAATTCACACACACAATTATCTGATTTGAGCATCATTCTTGATTTCAATTTCTTAAATTCCTTCGAGAGTGATTCTAAATCCACACGCACACATACAATAAGCTTGTCGCGGCAGTTACTGATGGTACTGACAATAAATTTAGGAGGAAGAGAGAAGATTTGAACAACAAAATTGAACTATTGAATCAACACGAACCCACAATAATTTCAAAAAAATTAAACTTTCTTTCCAGAATATTTGTCCCCATAGATTGTTAAATCTCCAAAACCAATGTCATCGGTAACTTCTCGCTATCGAACAGCTCCAACGGATGATCCCGACCAGAAGTGATTAATCTTGTGAAATTTTTTGGATTTCTACTAATATATTTTCTTGCAACATTGATCTCAATAGCCATTGCTCAGAACTTGGTGAATTCGAGTGCTATGGGCAATAATGGAGAAAAAATGGAGACTACATATGAGATCTTATTATATGAATAATGTGAATTGTCTTCATTTTCAAAGTAATTTGCTTTTCAGAAGCATTTTGAGTGAATAGAAATAATAGTGTGCTTGTGTTCATGTGAGCTCTTGATTTTGATTTTGCTTTTGTTTTTGTTTTTGAAGAAGCATGGTGGGTGTTTGGTGAGTTTCTTTTTTGATCAATCATGAGAAGGAATTGAAAGCCGTGGCATTGAATTTGCTTAATTATTCATTGTTTCGATTGGATAGTGATGCGCGAGAGATTCAAAGTGCCGTGTTCGCCATCTCTAATACTTGTTTTAGAGAAAGTACAGAAACAAGAGAGGAAAATTGTGTGCGTATATATATAGGTGAGTGATGGGCAAATTTATTGTGATTTGTGGGTTGTTTTCTATTACTGAAATTTATCCCCGATGATGGCTTTGAGATTATAGTAAGAGCGATGGGAGTTGGGGACAGGAAAAAGAGAGCAAGGGTAGGTAATTAGGGGGTTGGGAGGAGAAGATAATTGCGGTTATTTTGTTTTCCTTATTAATGGTGTCACCAATCAAAGAACAGTATAATTAAAAAAAAAAAAAAAAAGTAATATATGATAAAAATAAAGAGAGTGTATAATTTATCTTTTGCGCATTTTCAGTGGGAGCCTTGAGGGCATGATAAGCAATACAAGGAATGTGGACTTCCCTCTAAACCTGGCAAGTCTGGCAGGCCACAGCTAGTATCTAATTAGGGCTTCAACCACCATTGTACCTTAGAATTTATTATACAGAGGGGTTGTTTGGTAAAATTTTTAATTATTATTTTTAGTTTTTTGTTATTAATTTTAATTTATAATTTATTTTAAACATTTATAACTTTTACTATAAATTATAATTTTTATTTTTATTTTAGTTATAAGTTATAATTTTTATAAAATACTCATAACTTCTGTAACAAGTTATAATTTATAAATTATTAGTTTTAGTAATACTAAAAAATACTAAATAGACAATAAAAAAATTTCACAAAAAAGTTGTTTGGCAATGGCATTTTAAGTCGACCGAGGGTAATAACAAAAAAAAGGGCTAAAAACTATTAAAACAACTAGCTTTAAAGCCTAAAATATGCTAATAATTAGATATTCAGCATAGGCTCTGTTTGAAATAAATTTTGGCATAATTTTATTTTTTAATTTTTTTCCCTCATGTTTTGCTATGTTTTTTTCACTTTTTAATATTGACCTGACGTGAGAAATCAAAAAATTAAAGAATTTTAATTAAAATATAAATTCTTTTACTACCAACGAACAATAAGTAACATAAAAAAATATGTCTTATTAACTTATTTTGATTTTTTTTATATTTTTTCTATATTTTTTTCATATTTTGATTTTTTTTTATTTTTTTGATTTTTTTCAATAAAAAAAATTAAAAATATAATAATTTGATTAAATAATAAAAAATTTCCTAAATACAAAAAATAAACAAAATAGAATAAGTAAATAAAAAATTATTTCACACTGGAATGCCTCAAATTTTATTTTTGATTTTTGTAAGCCTCAATTTTTATTTTTGATTTTAGCCCATTACAAAATAAAACTAAAAAAAAAATAGAAATTATTTAGTGTTGAGTTAGTATGTCCAATTAATATAAATGAGTTACTTGTTCATTTAATATAAAACTATGCTGATGTTTAATAAAAAATAAATTTATTTATTCACATAATAAGATGGGTAAATGATACTCATTTTTTTTATTAGTCTATTCATAGATTTCGTTGCTAAATGCATAATATATAAATGTGCTTAAAATTGACCAATAAAAAATAAATATTATTTACCCTTAAATGAGCGAACTAAATAACATTTTATGTAATAAACAGTATTCCCTAATATAGGATTATTCTTTAGAAAAGTAGACGCATTAATAGCGGGCTAAATTTTTAAAATTTTGTTTATTTTTGTTTAATTCTTAAATTTTTAAATTTTTTGACTATTTTTTTAATATTTCTAAATTATTTTAACGAGATAAATTGAGAAAATAAAATTTCTTGATCAATTATAATTTTTTTTACTAAACATAGAAATAAGTTATTCAAAATTTGATTTATTAACTTATTTTTTTAATATTTTGGTAAAAAAAATTTAGAGAAGTAAAAAAATATAATACCTTAACTAAATAATTAAAAAATTATTAAAAATAAAAATAAATAACATAAAAGAAATAAGTAATTATCCCAAAAGCTATAATTGCGTACTTTTATTAATTTGAACATGGTATTGAATTACTTATTTGAAAAGACCCAAAAATATATTTATATAACCGTACATTTATTAATTAAATACACCTGAATATACTGAAAAGGTGTTGTATCCATTTAATTGCTTCAATAAAATTAAAAAAAAAAAAAAAACAGGGGAGGGGGGAAAATGAATATCAATCAGCCATTCAATTTCAATCCGCATCTGATAATTTGACTCATTAATTATTTTACACCGTCGATTGATTGATAGTTACTCTTTGTTTGGTATGGTTAAAATTTTTAATTTTAATTAATTTATTTAAAAATAAAATTAGATAATTTAGAATAATTTTTAGAGTATTTTTGGGTTTATATTATAATATTTAAGATATCCTTATTTTTTGCAATTAAATTATAGTATTTGAATAATGACATGGTTTTTTTTTTGTATTTAAGAGAATAATTAACTTTTTAATTAAATATATTATAATCGTTTAATTTTGAAAAAAATTGTGTTTGGAATATCTATAAAAAAATTTCTTAAAAAAAGTTAATAAATTTTCAAGAGATACCAAATAGTCCATTTTAAAAGTTAATTTTTTTTGGGTATAAAAAAGTAACATTTTTAGTGATCCCAAACGTAAGCTTAACTCTTGATGGGATGCTCGCTCTAAAATTTTATGTTTAAATATTCTTGTGTGATATTAATTTTTTTGAGTTCGGTTCTGTTTGAGTTAAATGTTGAGAATTTTTTTAGCTTTTTTTATCTTTTTTGATCATTTTTTTAATTTTTTGATTATTTTTAAATTTTTTTGAATTATTTTGATGAGATGAATTGAAAAAGTAAAAAAATTAGATCAAAAAATAAAAAAGTTTACTAAAAACAAAAATAAACAACATAAAATTTAGCTTTTAGCTTCTTTTTGTCTTTTTTGAATGCTTTTTTATATTTTAATTAAAAAAAATTTACTTTTTTTAATTCGTGTCAATGAGATGAGTCAAAAATATAATTATTTAACTAAATGATAAAATTTTTTTACTAAAAATAAAAATAAAATAAAATAAAATAATCAACTAAGCAATTATTACAAACAGGGCCGTAGTCTATATGAAACTTAGCCCTGGTTGGAAACTCTGATTTTTTGGCGTTGTTTGTTTGGTAAAAAATTTAAAAAATTAAAAAATTAAAAAATTAAATTAAAATATAAAATTTTCAAATATTTTATTCACACTTTCACTATTTTTAAAAGAATTAATTGGAGTCGGGTCCTATTTTTAAAAATATGTTATAAATAGATCTTATTCATAAATTTACATTTCTCCTATGTCGTTTTTTAAAATTTATATTTTTAAGGTCCATATTACCCTTAGTTTAACATTAAAAAAAAAAAATAGATATGAGGTTATCTCTCAGGATTCATAACCAAACAGAGGGACCACTGCCTCTGTTCAGTGCACCATCACCTCCGGCGATCTCACAGTTACCGCTCCACCTATAGTCTCGTGCCATCGCCGTCCCTATCCCCCCATCCTTGCGCTGTCGCCGTTCCCCCACCCTCTCACCTATAGTATCGCGCCGTCCCTGTCCCCGTCCCGCGTCGTTGTCGCTGACCCTCGCGTAGTTGGCACTGATCCCTCGTGTCATCGCGGCACCTCACTCAATCACTGCTTCCGCCTTACGCCGTCGCCGATCCACTGCTCCACCGCTTCACCGTTCCTCTGCTCCTATCAGATCTAATGAAGAAGCAACCAGATTTGAGACAAAGACAACCAGATCTGAGAAACAAGCAACCAGATCTGAGACAATCAAACAGAGGCATCAGCACTGCCGCACTGCCGCACTCGCCGTCGTCGTAGTCGCATAATGAGAATATTCACATTCGCCGTCGTCTCAGAATGAGAATGAGAATATTCACACTCGTCGTCGTCGCAGAATGAGAATATTCACCATGGTCGCCTCCTTCGCGTGTGTTGCCTCCGCGTTGTACATGTTGTCATCATGAGAAATGTAAACATTTTCTGCCGTCACCATTGCTGTCGCCGTCGATGGTGGCAGATCTGATGGTGAGGGGGCGAGCGCTGTGGGTCTGGTGGCGGTGAGGCGCTGTGCACGAATGAGAAGAAGTCGGTAATTAGGGACATTTCGAAAATGTGGAGACCAAATGGGGCTGAATTGGCCATAAAATTTATTTGGAGAGTTAAGTATACTAGACTTATAAAAGTAGGTCCTAATAAAAAAAATTTCTTTTTAAAATACAATAATATTTTTTATTTATAATTTATTTACCATCACTACTAATTACATATAATTATTAATATCAAATATATAAAACGGTAAAATTGTCTACTTTAAACAAAAAAATAAAAAAATTAACTTTTTATCTAAATAATTAATTTTAAAAAAACTAACTTAGAAACTAAATTATCAAATAATTTATTTTTAAACTCAATTTAAATTTTTTTGACTAAATTTATAAAAAATTAAAAAATTAATTTTTAAGCTAACTGTGAATCGAAGCCTTCCACTCAAATTTAATTAGGTCTAACTATTGAATGAAAAAATTAATTAAAAAAATTAATCAAAATACATGTAAAGTAGCCTAAACACGCAATAGTATAAAAATTAAAAAAACGATTATACGCTGTATGTAGGATTGTTTTATACGCTGAGGCAGTAGGAGTGTGTACTCAACACGTGAGATTGCATTAGGAACTCACTTAGCGTGCTAAACATCATCAGAATCCTAATTTAACTTACGTGGCAAACAATTATTGGATATGCAGACACAGGTCTGTGTCATTCGCAGCAGATGATAATATCCCTCCTGAAGTGTTTTTGAAAATAAAAAAAAATGTTCTTTTGTTTACGCCAATAGCGACAAAAACAATCAAACACCATGTACATCTACTACAGAACCGAAGAGAGAGAGAGAGAAATTAGGGTTTGCTTACATTTCTATACCAGAAGAAATGTACTTCTCTGAGCTCTCATAGCCTATCCTCTTCAAGAAGAATCATATGATTCATTCAAGTTCCAGAAGGTTAGTGATCTGCCTGCCACGTGAAAGCTTCGATCTTTGTGTTTACCACTGATTTATGCGCCGAGATTCGATCTTTCCATTTCAATTCCTACATTATTGAGGAAATCTTCTTCTTTTTTCCCTTTTTTTTTTTCAGTTTCTTGTTTGGATCTCCTAGGAAAACTGATGTTTTTGATCTGGACTAGTGATGCTGGTTCGTTCCGCTGAATGTTTGAGTTCTAGAAGAGGTTTTGTTTAGGGGTTTATCGTTGTGATAGCAGAAAATCACGATCAGGTTGGAAAATTTGAGTTTTCGGTAAATGGATAATCGAATTAGGTTTCCATGTGGCGATTGAACAAGAATTGACTATAGGGCTATTGGGATTTTTAATTTTCTAGTATTTATATGGTGGTGGATTTGGGGTGATTTCAAATATTGGATTGGGAATTCAGATGATTTATATATTTTTTTGCAGAAACTGAATTGGGTCATTCGGTGGTTTAAGAAGCACTAATAATTGGTTTTTTCCAAGTAGTGAAGACTGGGTCTTTTTCACAAGGAGGATATTTTTTGCAGGCAAATGACTCATTTTGGGGGAGGTGGGTCGAGGAATACAAGTCCGCTAGGCCGATCGGGGTCAAGGAATACTAGTCCGTCTAGGCAGAAGGTGATTAAGACTAAACCACGGGGCTTAGATGAGGAGATGGTTGCTACATTTAGTAAGGCCATTCACCCTGATGTGCAAATGGAGGATAATATATGGGCAATGTTACCTGAAGATCTCTTGAATGAGATATTAGCTAGGGTTCCTCCATTCATGATTTTCCGGCTCAGATCTGTTTGCAAACGATGGAATTCAATTTTACAGGACAATAGTTTTCTTAAGTTTCATTCGCAAGTGCCATCTCACGGGCCTTGTCTTCTCGCGTTTTGGAAGAACTCGCAGATCCCACAGTGCTCTGTGTTTAGTTTGCCATTGAAACAATGGTATAGAATCCCTTTCACATTTTTACCACAGTGGGCATTCTGGTTAGTTGGCTCATCAGGAGGTCTTGTTAGCTTCTCAGGACTTGATGGATTGGCTTTCAAAACTTTAGTTTGTAACCCCCTTACACAAACTTGGAGAACATTACCAAGTATGCATTATAATCAGCAAAGGCAGTTGATAATGGTTGTTGATCGGATGGATCGATCATTTAAAGTTATAGCCGCTAGTGATATTTATGGTGACAAGTCATTGCCAACCGAAGTATATGATTCAAAGCTTGACTGTTGGTCACTTCACCAGACGATGCCTGCTGTGAATCTTTGTTCCTCAAAGATGGCATTTTGTGACTCAAGGTTGTATTTGGAGACTCTTTCGCCACTTGGTTTAATGATGTATCGGCTCGACACTGGATGCTGGGAACACATTCCCGCCAAATTCCCAAGGTCTTTGTTGGATGGGTATCTGGTTGCTGGCTCTCAGAAACGTTTGTTTCTAGTAGGTAGGATTGGTCTTTATAGTACTCTCCAAAGTATGAGAATTTGGGAATTGGATCATGCAAAGTTCACGTGGGTTGAAATAAGTAGGATGCCACCAAGATACTTGCGGGCTCTTCTAAGGTTGTCCGCTGAGAGATTTGAGTGCTTTGGGCAGGATAACTTGATCTGCTTCACATCTTGGAACCAAGGGAAAGGTCTACTTTATGATGTGGATAGGAAGGTTTGGTCTTGGATTGCTGGCTGTGCTTTTCAATCCTACAACAGCCAAGTTTGTTTCTATGAGCCAAGATTTGATGCTTCAATCCATTAAAAGAAAATTTGGCTTCATGGGTTCTAACATATAGATTATTGAGAGGTTAATGAGGAGTTACAATACCCATTCTGTATTTTCTTTTCCATCTCAACCCCCCTTTTACCATTTATATAAGCAGCAAAATTCTTCAAATTGGGATGGGTCTGGAGTCCTTTCTTTATTTGGATCATTTCTGCAGTTCCTTGAGATTGTACTGAAGGAGTCAGCATTCTGTGGGCAGCCAGGAAGCTAATTTCGTCGGCCAGAATTTTTACAAAGGAGGGTTTCTTCTCTTTCGTTGTCAGGGTTCTAGAGGACATGAACTTAGTGCCTTTGTTTCTTGAAGTTGGACTAATGTGGTTTACAAAGAGGACTTATTCCATGATTTGTGACATTTGAGGAAAAATTGTAAGAAGAATTTTCTGTCCAATCATGTAAACTGACTGAAATTGTTTAGAACATCCAACGTACCTTTTCTTAAGTATACTTCTTTGCTTACCCGCATATTGCCCTGGTGAATCATTTTTATGATTATGAGTTCATCATCTCTACAATGTGTTGTATTTATGTTACTTGGTTTTGATTTCTGTCCATTCTTCCTTTTTCTGGTTAGTTTGCTACTCTGCTGTCATGTAAGTTTAGAGCTAGCATTGCTCGGTAGATGGTGTATTGGTAATGGTTGGTTATTTCTTGTGGTTATGGTGCCACATTACCTGTTAGTATTAACTATTAAGTTTGGTGCTTTGGTTTTGTGGTATAACTTTGGTTGGACCACAATATCATTTAGCTTTAAACTTCGACTTGCTGTCATATTTCAATTGCTAAAGGTTGAACAGCTTTTGATGCTCTAACCTAGTTCCATTTTGATATAAAGTTGGTTTTCATCAAATAGAAGTGGTTTTGGGTTCTTGGAGTTAATTGTGAAGAGTAGCTATGTTCTTGATGGTTGGATTTGTTTCATACTTTTCTTGGTGGTGCCACATAACATGGTTCATGGTGGCAATTGCAAAGGAGAGACTTCATTCTGCAAAGTGGCAATGCTGTCTCAGCTCAAAGGTCTATTGTAGTTTGATGCTTTGTTCGTCCCTTTCTAATTTTATTTATTTATGAAATTTAATTACTACATACAGGAGCACAGTGCCATTGACTATTGAGGGTGGGCGGTCAAGGCTAGGCTGCTACTTAAGGATCAGTATTGCCCTAAATTCTAGGTTTCATGATCCTACTATTGTCAATGGATATCTTTTTGAGTTTCTGATTTATTTCAGAATTTATATTAGTGTGCATCACAGATTCGCTGCAGAAAGGGCCTTTTTTCAATTGGTGTTACCCGTTCAATGGTGCTTTGACCATGTACCTAGGCTGAGCCGTTCTTTGTTGGATGCCAACCCTTCCCAGGCAGGCCTTATGTGCATTTGAATCTCTAGTTCTAACTCTTTTCCTTTCCCTTTTCTCCTTGATTTTGAGTACAGTTACAAATGATCTAAATTGGAAATCTTGTAATTGCTTTCTTGAGTTTCAATTAGGAATTAGGTGCAAGTCTTAGAACCTCACTAGAAAATTTTTACAATATTAGACCCTGCCGTGTAACGGGGAAATTTGTTGTTTCTGACCTTAGTTGTGCTTATGAATTCCCTGATAGTTGAAATCAAAACTGCTTCTTCTTTAGTCCCTGCTTTGTTTAAACCAAACTGAAAAATTGGTGCACCCTGTATGTTTATATACAACTAGCCCTCTTCCTTTGCCTACTTCCATCGCTTTGCGTCTGAAAATCAACCAATAAAAAAGGACAAATCTTTGCCAAGAACTCCATGAGGTTTTTAGTTCATAAATTTGGACACCAATAGAGATAATGGTTTGTAATTATAGAGTTTGAACTGATGCTGATTGGGCAGCAACTGGTTGCGGACTGTCACCAGCAAATCCCGGTAGTGATGCATTTACCACATTGATTTGATGGAAGAAATCCCAAAAGATGTATTGATTTCTCCGGACAAATGGGGGCAGCAATGAAAGGAAAGCCAAATCCCCTTCGAAACTCTCCTCACCACCTAACAGTTCTGTTAGGTAATGGACCCTAGAACTCAAAAAGCTGATCATGACTTAGATTGAGAGAGCTCTATTCTGAGCCTTCGCATAATTTTTCTGAATAAAAGCCGAGTCCTACAATGGTTGTTATGGTACTCTTACCTTGGGCTTTGTTGTTAACATCCATATGTGGGAGTTGTGATACAGGAAAATGACCCTGACCAAGTTGTTGCCCCTTCAGATTTAACTGTTTAGTAGATTTCTATTGACAGTTGACTAGGTTTACATTCAACTGGACCACCTCCAATCAGCATCACTTTCTTTGCTCCCAAGCTGTAGAACCTGCTCTGGAAAGAAATGCACTATACTCACGAGGCTTCTTGTAAACCCTGCTTGATCCCCACCACTTTTCTGCTTGTGAGTCCCGTATACCCAGGACCCTCTATGATTGGTTAATCTAAAGCAATGGAGCCCACCTTGAGCAATGGGATCTTCCCTAGAATCAGGGATTCAAATTTTTAAGAGAAAGAAGATTCAAATCAAAACCAACAAAAAGACTAAAACGCACCAATAACTAATCAGACAGGTGGGCAATGTTCACCTCGTTTTACAGCTGGCCTTTGGTCCAAATCCAATAGTATGTGTGTTATGCTCCCAAATAAGAGGTGGATAGCTAAAGCCTTGTCAAGTTCAAGTTGTGGAAGTTGATCAGTGTGTATTTACCGATAAAAAAATGTTCATCTCGTTTCTATACGAGAAACGGAAATTGGAATGTGGTGTGCCACATACTTTAAATCACTTCATGGGGTGACTGTACATAACACAGCAGAACTTGTCCCCGTGAGAGTTGGTATCAGAGCCAAGTTTTGATCTTGGAATTTGTGGGTTATGGGCTCATGCCCATGCACCATGCGCTGCTGCCTGACCACGCCTATGTGCGACCACTGCTCCCCCATATGCGCTGCGTGCGGCTGTCTCCTTCCCATGCACATGTATTGCCATGCACTCCCTGTTGGAATATGTGAATTTCATTGGCCATTGAAATCTAGATTTCAATAGCAGATTCAATTACAATTGAATTGGCCATTCTATTGCAATTGAAGTCTGAAAACCAACAGCCATGA
>JAOTRH010000022.1:13211484-13226604 GCA_034768845.1 Heliamphora exappendiculata
CTCTGATACCATAAAAAAATTGAGAAGAGTAAAATAACTGTATATTTTCTGTGTATTGAAACTGTACAATATATGGCATATTTATAAGCGAATATGGATAAATAATAAAAAAAAATCAAATCAGAATAAAATCAATCTAATCAATCTATTATTCTAATCAATCTAATATTCCAACAAAGGAGAAGGAAACTTACCAAAGACAAAAAATCACAAAGCCTCTCTCTTCAAATTAGAGCATCCGTTTGGTCTAAAAGTTTAATACTTCTTTTTTAAGTTTTTTATTTTTTCTATTTTTTTTATTTTTATTTTGGTAATTTTGAGTAATCTACAAAATATATTAAAGTTAAAAAACACTTACTAAAGACAAAAAAAAATCACAAAAAGCCAAAAAGTGTGTTTTTTTTGTTTTGCATTATTTAAATTTTTTATTTTTTATTATTTTTTTAGTTTAAGTTTATATGAAAAAGGTTTAAAAAATACACTCATATAAATTAATAGTGAAAAAAATCACTAAAAAAATCATATGAAAATGCTTGGTCAAATGCACGCTGAAACACAACAGTGAGCTTAAGAAAGAATAAATATATAGAGCTAGAAGAAGACGAAGAGAAAGATAAGAGAATGAAGGGAGACAGGCTAATTTTGGTAATTTTTGTTTATTTTTTAAAATAATTATATTTAAATTTTAAAAATTTATTTTTTCAAATTGTCTATAAGATAAATTGAAAAAATAAAAAAAATTTAATTAAAATATAAAATAATTCTCTAAAGATATAATTTTTCGATTTGTCTCAGTAAAAAAATAATTATTTAATTAAATAATAATTTTTTTATTAAAATTAAAAATAAGTAAAATAAAATGGGCAGTGCTAATGATCGATCGTTTTCTCTCATTATTGTACTTTCAATTTCTCTCTCTCTCTCTCTCTTGCTCTCACATTCTCGTTATAATTGTATCTGATGCGCCATTCACACAGCGGAAACAATTTTTCCTTGCTGATAAAAAATATAATCGATCAAAAAGCTGTGGGAATTGTCAGATCTGTTCCTCTAGTTCGATAGATCAAGCTTCGCGTTGACTGACGACGATACACGAAAGGTATCCAATGCTCTCCATTATACGGACTCATGTTGCATTTTTCTTGAACGAAAGTTTTGATAATTTCTCATCTCGACATGCAACTTCCTCGATCTGAAGGTTTCGCTTTAAATTTCGTTTGCTAATTCTTGGAATCTTGAGAGGAAATGTAGAATTTTCCGATCGAGAAAGGAAAATTTTCGTCTTTCTTTTATGTTTCGGCGCGTTCTTCATTTGCACAAACATTTCTTGGTGAAGATTTCATTTTACATTTCGCTTTTTAATTCTTGGAATCTAGAGAGGAAGTGTAGATTTTTCCGATCGAGAAATGGAAAATTGCGTCTTTCTTTTATGTTTCTGTGTGTTCTTCATTTGCGCAAAAACGTTTCCGAGAAATCTCCTCGCAACAACCTAGAAACGAAGTTTCTGATCCTTGAATTCCGGACAAAGAATGAATTCTTGCTAGAAAGCTTCGCCTAGTTTCTTTCATTTTTTTCTCATTTGTTCTCTGCGCGATCCTGTCTTATCTTAATTTTTTATTTTGGATTTGGAATTAGGATTGGTACTGAATGGAAAGTGGTGGTAGTCGGAGACGGCGTACGCACTCTGACGAGAAGCTCGACTCGCCGAACCTTCGAGACTTCCTCCGAGTCAAAGAGGACAACGGCGGACGCAAGTCGTTATCCGGCCTAACCCTAAGCGCGGTACTCGACAGCGAAAGGAGATTGCCGCCGGTTCAGGTGAACCGGACTCTGCTCGATATTATCAGAGACGACCCAATCGGCGGTAAAGAGGGCAAGAACAGCTGGAAGGCTTTCAAAAACAAGCTTCTTCTCCGCCACGCCGCCGCCGCCGCCTGGACCTCCACCGTACCAATCCCGGCCGCCGACATTCCAATGCAGAACGCAAATAGAATGATTTCGCAGCAAAATTCGACTCGATTCCCGACGCCTGCTGCCAACTCGGATGATCCAACTTCCGAGTCGGCTCATCCCGACCTATCATTATCGTCAACTTCAATCAATGGAAGGGAGAATGGCGTTGAATTGAATTCGATGCCTAGTAACAGAGCCACGATGCTTCGCCGCCACTCAAGTCGTGTTCCGTCGCTCTCGGTCAACAGATACGGCCGCGGAGCCGATGCTTCAACGTCATTGTATGCAAGAGAAAACGGTTCTGTTGAAGCTGCGGGGCTAAACCGAGGAGTGCCATCTACGGAGGTAGCATTCGAAGGAGATGGTGATGAGGCAGAGGAGGGTGTTGGGGAGACGGAAGAGGGAGGGGAGCCGCCGGTGAGAATGTCATTGATGGCGCTGCTGGCGGAGACTGATAGAGAAATGGGGTTGGACGGGTTCACTTTCGAGATGAATGAGGAGGAGGAGGAGGAGGAGGAGGAAGAAGAAGAAAAAGGGAGTGGCGGTGCAGAGTTTTATAATTGCGGCGTCTGCATGGTGAGGCACAAGGGAGCGGCTTTCATACCTTGTGGCCACACATTTTGCAGGTTGTGTTCAAGGGAGCTTTGGGTTCAGAGGGGAAATTGCCCACTTTGCAATGGGTTCATCTTGGAAATTCTTGACATTTTCTGACCAGTTTTACCTGTGCTCTGAGCAGCTCGGTGGGACGGCGACCGTCTCTCTATATCAATTTTGATTTTTTTTTTGTTTTTGGTTTTTTTTTCTTTAATGATAATCACAAAGGACAATTCAAAATACACCACAAAAATTATTAAATACACACGCGTACACCTTAAAACTTTTCCTTATATCCAACAGACCCTCATCTCGACAACCACCATTGCTGCCGACTCCACACACTTTCTAAGTACACCTTATCTCTAAGACTCTAACACTTATCATACCCTCGTCTCGTCAGCCACCATCACCAACTGCACTGCCACTTTCACCACTCCTGTCTTTATTCTCTCTCTACTCTCTTTCTTATGCCTCACCTTCTGCCGTCACCTCACCTCCACCGCCCCCATGCTCCCCTTGTCGCAATCGAGGTTGCAGAGAAGGGTGAGAGGAAGGGGCTGAAAGGGATGTTGATGCATGTAGAAGGGGGGGTGTCGGGCTGAAAGGATTTTGATCCCAAATTTTTTATTTTTTTTCAGCTCATCATCTCAAACAGAGTAGTTTAAAAATATAATAATTTAATTAAATAATAAAAATTATTAAAAACAAAAATAAGTAAATAAACTATTATTCTAATCCTAAACAGGGAACTTAGAATAAGGGTAGAATTGTAATAATTTGTGTAAAACAATTTTGTCTGCATAACAACGTGGTGTTTATTTAAAATTACTTAATCACAAACTATGGAGAGTAGTGATATTTTTATGTTTGTTGGATATGATTAGGGGTGTAACAGGGGCCTGCGGCCAGCTTGTTGGCCCGAGGCCCAGTTCATTAACTCAACAAAAATATAAAAAATAATAAGAATTTTTTTATATATAATATTATTATTAATAATTTATTTATAAACTAAAATAAATATAAGAAACATTTATTGTTAATGATCACCTGGAGCTACAAAACTGTAACTGCATTGAACTTCTTTAGTTAATGGACTCATGGCGCTGGGTTTTATCTAAGATCTAGTATTGGACCTGATTGGTTACAGCCTTTTACCCAAAAAGTTAAAAAAGAACTAACATACTAGTTTTGACAAATAAAAAATAAAAAAGTTGAAAATTTAAAAAATCAAATCAAAATATCAATCCCTAGGACAAGCTATCGAACTTTCCCCTCATTCAAAAAAGATAATGATATCTCTACTTGATAACTCATTTGCTACAATTTGAATAAGCTTTTTGTTAAAAAAGAGCATTAAAAAAAATAACTAGCTTTTAAACTAGTAACTAATCACGACCGTTGTATAATTTTCCATTTTTGTATTAAGTACCTGCACGCTTTCTATTGAATTTGCAACATACCATTACCTTCTCATATAATTTCATGATTTCATCCAAAAAATGAAAGAGTATATCACCAAAGCTCAGGCATTAGACAACGAGAGCAAATTCAATCTTTTGTGTGTGTGTTTTCAAAATTAGTGATTAAAACTGTGCAAGTATCTCCAGCCAAATGAAAGCAAATTTGATAAAGCTCGGGACAGCGCTACAAACTGAAACAACAGTACATGCTTGTTTAACCTCCTGCCCTAATTTCATTGGAGTTACTGTTATTCTATTACAATAAACTTTTATAACTGTCAAGAATTTATCATCAGTCTAAAACCTGTACATGATTACAGCACATTCGATCATCCGTGTTTAGGACTCTTAGGAATTGAATTTTTCTAGGAATCCTGTGTATGATAAGTATCTCAGTAGAATATGGTTATACTGGTCTCACTAATGACACATATGTATTGAATATTCCACATGTAATCGTTCATTCGGCTGAAAACCAGCTTTTAGTTACCTTGGGACGGACGGGGCATTTGGCAGGTTGCCTCACTATATAAATCTGATCCCCAGCTTTACTCTGCGAATCTTGATTCCGGTACCACGTCCACAAGGCCCAAGTCTCATTTTTCACCTGCAGTTCATATATTGAAATCAATCATCATGGAGTTCTTAAGGTTTCACTGAAACAAGCTGGCAAAGAACACCGCAGAGTCCCAAAACTAACAATTACATAGAATATTGACAAGTTGGGGTAGAACACTAGCACAAACGTGCTCCTTGGTTTCCCGATCAACTTTTAACAAACAAAAAAAGAAATACAGTCAGGCACCCAATGCTTAAAAGCTGCCAATGCTTGAGATACTTAATATTTTATTATGCATATCCTTCTCATGGAATACAGTCAGTTCAGGAACCCATTTACACATTCACCTCCAGAGGTTGGGAAGAAAATGCTAGAAATCAAGTCATTGTCAGCAGTAATGTTTTAGATGAGGATTAACAACCTCAACTAAAACTTTCACAGACACAACCACTAATGTCCTATGATGAGACAATTATACTCCAAGTGCAATCATGGGTATCCTTATTATTCTGAAAGTGGCATTGATTGAAGTGTGCAGCATATGTGTGCTAGAAGTCTAGGAATCAAAGGGTAAACATACACAATTGTCATGTACGAACTGACAATCTCAAATAAATTTCTTCATATACACAACATCCCACTGACTTATGATGAGGCAATCACGTGATGCAAATGTACCTTAAGTTTATATTACTGATCTCATCTCTTTCTTTGTATATGTGGAGAGTTCTTGAGAATGAGATCACTAGTGAGAGAGAATTGCAAATAGAACAACAAAAGAGTTGTAGAGACCGTTGCCGAGTGAATAATAAAACTGGCTAGGTTTAGAGTGTATAGCAGTGAAAACTCTACAGCAGGACAACAAGTGTGCTGAAGTTGATTCATATGGGGAGAAAGCCCATCTTCTGTAGCCTCAGAGGGAACTATTGTGATAACAATATATCTCTCTCCCTTATGCTAATCTTATAATCATTGTTAACTTATCCCAGTTTGTCAGATGATTATCTTAACTTTGACACTCGAGGTTGAGCTTCTCTCAGAACCCAATGAACCCTTATTCTCAACCACCAAGCCACCTGTTCCCCACTTCCATTCTAGGAAGCAAAGTACTTGTAACAGTGCCAGAGGTACTTGACTCCAATAACTTGAACCACTCAAAGTCACTAAGTTTGGAATTGATAGACACAACAGCCACTGCTTTCCATTTTGAGGAACCATATGTAGCATGCACCGAAAATTGTAATATTTAGTTGTGCCTATGTTTTAGTAACACTCGGATTGTGACCAGGCTGAGACATTCCTGGGAGTCATTCGTAGGTGTTTGTTCAAAAAATCAAGAGCACTATTGTGAACTTGAAGCTTATGGCTTAGTCTCACAGATGTTTCACGAGAACCGATCAAAAAGGTATTATCATATATCCTTAGATGTTTGTTCCCAAAATACTTCATTTATTTTTAATCAGGACAGCAGTAGAAGTTTACATGAGTGATATTAGGTATATTAGTAGTAGTAGTAGTAGTAGTAGCAGTAGTAGTAATAGTAAACCTCATTTCTTACCTCTTTGGCTAGAACTTTTTGGTGACATGTTGTGATTGTTACTAATGGTATCAGTGCTCAACCCTGGTCCCATGCTGAGCTCCATGGCAACAGGCAACCAGGGGAACGTTACTAGGCCTACAGGCCATGTGGCACAACGAGAATGTTGCAACTTAAGTGAAGAAGACTGTGATGACCCGCATGTGGATAGAAAGTCTAGTCCCACATCGGATAAATAGGGATTGCGATAAGCTATATGTAATGAATCCTGCACTTGTTACTAGTAACTTGAAATTAAACTTTTGGATAATTTGGTAGGACACTTTCAGAGTATACTGGCCAGCAAACAGTGTGTCGTTACAAATAGTAAGTAATGAACACGGGAGCTCAACCAACAGGGCCAAGGAGGTGATAATTGAGTTAACCCTGCTACTCATTTACCCAAGATCACCCATATAGATTTTTGATGTGAGACGGAGTATTACAAACTCCCCCCACCTTTATAGCTTCATACCCTCGCAAGGGTTGAGCACTAGAGTCACCCGCACACAGTCACTATTATCTTGTGGCGACTACCGAGTCTTTTCTCTGGTTGGCTACACATGATCCCAAATGGTAGTGCACATGAGTTAGCTTTGATGTCATAAGTAACAAACTCAGGAACTCACCCAAAAAGTTGGCTAAGGAGGTGACAATTGAGTTCATCGCTCCTATTTATATATCCAAGATCACCCAAAAAAGATGTTGGCCACACATGGTCCTGAGCCCAAATAGCCATGAACGCAGATGAGCTCCCGTATTTGTTACACATATATCCAAGATCACTCATTTATACTTTCAATGAGGGACGAAATGTTACAATGACAATGAGAAGAATAAATTCTATTCTCAGATGATCCAGAGATCTTCGAGATCTTACCAAAAGTCTAATTATGGATTGCCACACTAATCGAGTTACTAGTTTGTTCAAGGTAGTCGGCCTTACGTGGCAGGTCCTACTCTAACCCAGCCTTTTTACTTTTAGAGTTTCAGAATTAAGACTCTTCTATAATAGTCAGAATCTCAATCAGATGACTTCAAATTGCACTATGCTCCTCTATTATCTTCATTAATTTGTGTGTTCAATCTTCTATAAATTGTAGTTTAAGTTTGACAAAAATTTTAGCGTCACCTTAAATTGGAGGTTAAAGATCAATTACCAAAAGTTCAAGTCATGCAATGTACACACTGAATGCATTCCACAAGAGCCCATTGCATTTAAAATATTGTCGAAAAGAGGGAAATAATTAAGACATACTAGTGACAAAATAGACCTAGTACTAATTGATTAAATATGATAAGTTTTGTTTCTCATTTATATGGTACAATTTACATTTCAGGAACACTTGTGGTATATTTTCCTTAACCCACATCCCCACCCACCCCAATCACAGACAGCCGACAGATAGTCAGAAAAGCAAAAGTGCACGCACATACACAAAGGGGATGAGGGAGGTTACCTCAAGGATCCCATGGCCAAAGCTGCTTTCCCTGAAGGCACTGTAATCAGGTTGCTGGTCCCAACAAAATTTACCTGCTGCTGGACCAGTTGTAAAGTTTGTTGCACAGAAACCTCCCATGTATGGATCTGGAGTAGTAGAAGGTACTGGGCAGTTACCAGGTTCATCAGCATGTTTAATTGCCATCTTCTCTCGATTACCACCATCTCCCACAGTGATATAGACAGGACCACAGGGATCTAAGGTGTAGTTATAAACTCGATTTGATCTCTCATAGGCATGAACCTGATAAATGTTGTATAAATAGGATGAGTTTTCAATGAACAGGGGATGCACTGGCATGCACAATGACCGCTCGCTCCTTCTATTTCTTATTTTGCCTTTTCATTGTGAACATAATAAAAAATGAGTGAGAACATGTAAGAAAACATACCCGGTCGTTCCAATCTAAAAGCAGAGCGCTGCATTTTTTATAAGTATTTCAATTTTCAAATAAGAATGACTTATCATTTCATAGATTTAAAAGGACCTCTAATTTGTTGCGGGTGTAAGATACACAAAAAGATTTGATCAAACAATATAACCTTAAATTATATAGTTCAGTTATACATTCATTGTAGAAGAAAAACTTGTCTCCTCACGAAAACAAAATCATTCATATGTATGGTTAAACACCCCCTGATCAATGGAAACAATTCATTCCCCTTTCATGTGGCGACACCATCACAAATCAGGTCAGCTACAATATAGAAGCTAATGAGGGGTGGTGATATTCAGCAGTAGATATCATCACTTACATGCCCATTGAAGACTATGTCAACACCATAAGAGTAGAGTAACTCTTCCATTGCCAGCCTCATGCACTCCACTTCTCTGTAATGGGCTTTGTAAGAACTGTACCAAGGTGGATGCCAAGCAACTACCAGCCATGGTGTTTTAGATCTGTCTACATTAGCTAGGTCCCTCTCCAACCACTTGTATTGAGCAGCTGCAACATAAATAAACAGATGAATGGAATCATTAGAAAACAAACAGAAAGGTGATGAGAATGAAAAGCCTGATAGAGTAATAACTCAAATGTAAACACAAAAGCACATACTTGATATTGGAAAAAGGATGTTGGATAATAAAAAACTCTCAAGCCCATAGCCCCTGAATTTATATTGATAGTTTATAATTTATTAAATTCATACAAGTAGCCAGCAAGTGTTTTCAAATTTAAATAGGCTCATGTCCAAGTTTGCAGGCTGCAGCATCATATTCCTGGATAGAATGTGACAGAGGATTTAGGATGGGTCAATAAAAATTCCAATGGCACATGTTAATTTATTCACCAAACTATGATTGTAATGACATGTCCCTGTCTAATATAATATTGTCCACTTTGCCCACCATGCTCAGTCTATGCCCATACATGCACGCCCACATGGTCAGCATGACATTTCCAAGTTTCTCTGAGAAAGGCTACCTAAGCCTTTATTTATATGACATTAGACATCCCTCTTCCTATCCAGTGTCGGATGGGGTGTCGCAATCTACCCCTTTAAATACGTGACATCCTTGGTTGCATTACTCAGGTTATACATTAGGTTGGTGATGTGGGCCTCTACAGTCTCTTGTGTCTACTTCTTTGCCACATTGGCACAGCACCCTTTTTGGGTAGAGGCTCCATGGTATTGTACTCCATGCTTGCTAATACGCTGGCTTATGGTCACTTATAACTCGCCATGCCACATTGCTAGCCATGCAACAACCTGGGCAATGCGTCCTCACGTATTTATGGGGATAAATTATGATGCTCCATCTTACATCAGATAGGAAGAAAAATGCCTAATGTTATATAAATAACAATTTAGCACCTTTCTAGTACAACATTTTTTTTTTTTTTAAAAATGTTTAAAAAAGAAACAAAGAAAGTCGCACATTGACCACATGCAATATTGTATTGGATGGGGACACGTCATTACAATAACGTTAAGTGGAGTAGGCTTATGTAAATCCTAGAAGAACTGACTCATTTTCATTTTAAGGGCAGGCCTTGGAGCAACAGTAAGGTTGCTCCATTGTGAACTATGTGTTATGGGTTCGAATCACGAAAACTCCACATATAAAGGTTAGGTTGTGTACAATCTATCCTTCTAAAGCCCTACAGTGCGGGAGACTTATGTACTTGTGATGCGTAACATTAACAATTCTATTTTAATAATTTAATAATTAGAATTATATTAATTATCTTTTAATTAAAATTCCATTTTGATTCCTTTTTGTACAGGATTCGAAATGTTTTACTTATCTTTTAATTAGGATGTTATTTCATTTTCATTTAATTGTGGATTCTAGTTTTCTTGCTAATTAGGGTTTAAGGCCCATAAATAAGAGATCTTGCTGATGAATTATTCAGAGTTTTATGTATGAGAATTTGAGTTAGAATAGTGTGATTTATTTCTCCTTTCCACACTTCTTCTCTCATCTTTGTCTTCTCACACTTTGTTCTTCATATTCTCTCTCTGGTTTCTACATCAATTGGGCTGCTCTTTTATGACAAATAAAGTAAATCCACTTTATCTGGTTTATCTGGTAGCATGACAGTATACTGCTAAAAGGTAGTAGTCACAAAAACCTTGGGTACTACATATTCTGTTTGATAGAAATCCACTTCATATACATGGTTATGGGCCTTCAAATGGTAACGGAATCAGGCTGCTTCATTTTTGCATTAAAGATATAAAAAAAAAAGGTGACTCTAGAGACATCCAACAACCAATCAGCAAAGTCACGCTAATCTGCAAGCCTAAAGTTCCAAACATACTTTGTCTGATCGACCAACATTAGCAATATATGGTACACGTACAGTCAATGCTTGGTTCAGGTTTTTTTCCCGTCTATTAAAACTGATACCAATCAAGGAGGGCCATGCTCTCACAGTACCAGGATCCAGAGGCAACTTATGCAAGCATGCTTAAAGAGTCAGTACAATTATCCAATACAAGGTGAAGAAAAAAAAATGATAAATGAAAAGAGTAGCAAAATATGCCTGACCTGTTTTATCATAGGCAGTATAAGCCCCAAGCATTATAAAGTGTATTCCACCTGCGTTGAAAGAGTAGTAGAATGTGGATAAAGACCCACTTTCTTCTGATGGGAAAGCAAATCGAGAACTGTAAGCTGCAAACGTCTGGTTTTGAACCTGTTCTTCTATCTCATGGTTCCCTTCTACCACCATTATTGGAACTTTTGAAACTAAATTTTGCATAAACCTGATGATAGTAATGCAATCAAAAATAAAAGGATTAAAGATCCATGTCGACAGAAACCAATCCATACATATTAGAGGGAAATGTTAAGAATTACTGAAAGCATAGGTGTGAATGATGCATTTTCACCTTCCCCAATAGTCCCAACGAAGTTGATAGGTCTCATGAATGGGAGTTCGTCGAAATGAGCACGAGTAGCAGTCGGAGCTAGTCCCATTTGTGAGATATAGGTTTGCATACGTGATGTCACCAATCAACAAGACAAGATCAGGATTATTACCCATCAAGTGACTGACAGTCATCGTCATATTGTATGTGAGACCTAGATCTCCTACAATTCCAATTCTTTCTGGGTAACTCTTTGGCTGAGAAACAGGCATAGTCTTGAAAGAGAATATTTCACTCATAGCTGGTATAGAAGGATCCCCACAGCGATAATAGTATATTGTGCTAGGTTTCAACCCTACACAAAACATAATGAAGCAGGGCCAAAGTTCATTGTATGCCATCTACATGTAATGAGCTTAAAGTATGAGGTAAAATGCATCTATTGAGAGGTAAACAATATAGGTAATGAACAAAATCATATATACAACTTGTGGCACAAGTCTGCAGACCATAAACCATAGTCCTTCTTGAATAATAAATAAAATTTTGCCTATAAGCTTCTTTAGGCCTCTTGACATATTCCAAGGAACATCAAAACCGTAACTGTAGTATCAACAATTCAGAAAACATGATCTGGATTTTATTTGACAAATGGCAATCACTATTAGAAAGAAGGTCCATGAACAATGGACTAATCAATGAGGTGATAGCTCTTATGGTTAAGATTAGCCTGTTCGATTCCTCCTATAATTTTTCCCATTCCAAGTTTACCTCATATGCTTGTGTGTCACCGTGCCCATTTACATATATGTAGGTATGTATGTAGGCATGCACATACGTCCATCTCTCCCACTTGCAGTTTTAATGTTAATCACTTTCTACTCACATTCTAGTAAGCATCAAAGACATAACTAACAAGCAACATGAATTCACACACACAATCTATCTAAAAGTATGTCTATGGACCAAATGCAACCAAACAAATACCAAAAATCAATCTGTTAGTCATGTAATATGAGAAACTAAGAACATTTTTTTGTTAAGTCACCAATTGTCCTAAAAAACTTAAGCTGTTAAGAAATGGGCCTAACAATGCATATCAAGCTATATCCAACACTTTCCCTCACGTGCAACTCTGTCTCACACATGGAGAGACGAATAGACTAAACATGTGCACCAACACACAGAGTGCACAATAATAATAGAAAAACACATCACGAGACTCGAACCCAAGACCTTGCATAACCAAAGTTCTGATACCATGTTAAGCCACCAATTGTCCTAAAAACTTAAGTTGTTAGGAAATGAATCCAACAATGTATATCAAGCTATCCAACATTTTTAGCCATAGTTCTTGGAAATATCTGAAGGAAAAATAAAATAAATGCTTTGAAAATATCTTGTTCAATTCATTCTTTAGGTTTTGTTATACGTATATGTGGGAGCATGTATCCAAATCTCCCCGCCTATAATGCCATCATCACATCACTATCTCCACATATTTAGGAGGTGTCAGCCTTGTGAGATGAAACATGGTTTAATCTTTCATCTCCTTGAATCTTCATAATCCATCTAGGCTCGAGCCATGTTAGCTAATATTAATGTGTCATGCTTTAGCATAAAGCCTAGCCAATTAGGGAGGTTCTGAGGCCTCTCTTGTTAAGATCATCTAGATGTGCTTGACCTCCCCAAAATACGATGAGTGAATTCCACTTGATTCAGTTGCTCCTTCCACTTTGTACCCTCGACTCGACCGACTGATCCTCCATTCGAACATGTTCTCGTATGCATTAGTCATCTCCTAAGCTATTTTTTATAGTTGTCTAATGGCACGCTAGTGCTCCTAAGAAAACTAGGTGGAAATAAGGGGATAAAATCCACTTGAGGTTGTTAAAGCCGTTATAGAGCGCCCCGGTGACCCTATAACCTTCGTGCAAGACCTCTGGGATAAAGAGGCTAGCAACTAGAGTGGCAAATTCCCAATCGTCACCCTCTGTTGAGAAATTCACACCTTAATTAGTTGAGAAATTCACACCTTAATTAGTCTTAGAGAAATAGACCTCCACTAAAACACATTTCCCGAGTAAAGATATAGATACAAGACGTACTCTTTAACCCCTCCGTACCTAAAGAGTGCATCTTACTTTCTATATTGATTTCCATACTGATTGCACACCAGAAAGCCTTCGAAGATTTCAATGCCATTACTAGTATTGATCATTAACCTCTAGATTTTGAGGCAAGGAAAGAGGACTAGTCACCTGTTCATTGCCACCATTCGGGCAAATGACATAATGCGCTCAAAAGAGTTGGCATCCTAGCCTTAATCCTCTATAAATATTGGTACTAACGGACGCATGATTTTAACTACGGTGAAGCAAATGTATAAGCACAAACCTAATAATTTTAAAATATTAAGGGCTAATTCAACTATAAGAATGGAGTTTCTTTCGTAACTTAGGGGAAAGTTGGCCCTATCCACCACCCTCTTAGTCCGTCCTTAAATACTAAACTTTATCCACCTTCATCTCCAAGCTTGCAAGTGAGAAGTCTTTCTCTTCTAGTAAGCTAAGTCCCTGTTTGGGATAAATAAAAAAGTTAACTTCTTTTAAAAAGCCCAACTTTTAAGCAAGATTGTTTGGGATTGCATCTTTGCACGGCTTTCAAGGCAACTAAAAAAAATCAAATCTTTTTTCTTCCTCTTTTTTTCTTCTAACATCTATTTTTTCAAATTATCACAAATACATTCACTTTTTTTTATTTCTCTTTTTTCAAAAAAAGTTAAATCTCTTAAAAGCTAAACTTAAAAGCTATCCCAAACAGTCTTTAAGACTTTTTCTACTCTCTCTTTCTCCCCCCTATGGCGATCATGGTTGTGAAGGGATAGAAATTAAAATAGGAAAGACATGAACAAATTTTGATAAATTTTAATCTATCTTCCCATTCCGTTTCTTTTCCGTCCACAAATTCAAGAGTTAAAGTAGCTTTAAGACTACCCCGTTTTTCACCTTGTACACCTCAGTGGTCTCTTATCATCTTAGTGCATGCTATACTTCCAGAGGGATCCATGGCTAACCACTTACCAAATGATCTACTAAACACAGTTAAGTTAATTTGCCTCTCGCCGGTCAAACAAAATGTGAATGTTGTGAGACTAAATTAAACACCAGTTCCATTGGCATATTTTTCGCATGGAAGACTCTCTATGTATAACAAACGTCTACACAAAGTATTTCAATCCACATTAAATTTGTTATTCATACAAAACTACATAACCTACATATGGGGAGAAGGTCAATTGTACCTGTTAGATGAACATGATGGATGATTCCAGAAGTATAGTTCTGAAGGCCTTCAAAAGGATAAAGTTGGTTGTAAACGAGAGAATATCCTCTGGCTCCATGAGGCAGCACTGGCTGTCGTACTCTCCCATAACGAACAACACTAGAAACACTTCTAGGATCTAATGGCTTTATGTGGTAGCCAATTTTGGATTCTCCTGCAAATTAAATAGCATATGAATACAATTCCCAAAGAAACCATAAAATCCCAAACATTGTATCCATGGAGAAAATAACCAGCACAAAAAGATCAGCATAATGAACCACTCTCACTAGTCATTAATCTTTACTTAAGTTCCCAGAATGACAAGGATTATATAATTTGGCAAATATGAATTAATGTCTGCATGTATGTGGAAAAAGTAACAGTTGTGCTTCGTGCATAGACAACGAATCACCGATAAAACCACATACAAACACAAGTAACAGTTGTGCTTCATGTATAGATAACCAATCACCGACTAAACCACATACGGACACAAGAGGTGAGACTCTGACCGGTCAAGGTCTGTTGGCAATAAATTCTAGTAGGTCAGAGTCTTACCCTTGTGTCCGTCTACCGAGGGACGGACGCAATATTTTAACTTAAGAATGGTGAATTATTCTTATAAATTTTTAGGATAGCATATATTAAATTTTTTATAAAATCTTAGAAGGACAAACCTATATAATTATGAAATATTTTAAACTAATACTACCTATAATAGTGAGTTTTTTCAAAATCTTGGAGAGGCGACCGCCCCATCCGCCCCCCTTCGGTCCATCTATGCGTCTACCCAGAATCAAGCAAAGTTTTTTTTCCCCTTTTTGGG
>JAOTRH010000022.1:13226704-13250981 GCA_034768845.1 Heliamphora exappendiculata
ATAACCCAATCAGCAGTTATTCCTAGTTCCGACAAAGAAATCTGATTCGTCAACCAATAGCACCAATCTGAGAAATTCCACTATGGATATCAGAACGGTCATCAAACATCTGATTTTGCATAAAGATTACACAAAACCGCAACAACAAAAAGCCAGAAAACAAGAAAATGAGAAGAGGACCTGTGATCCAAGAAATCCAAACCGAATCATAGGTCGCGGAGAGAGTAACCGATATCTGCTCCGGCTCGAACCCGTTGACGCGCCTTCGAACTCTGGGATCGGTGTCGGGCAAGTCGACGGCGTTACCGCGCAGAATCTCATCGAAAGGGACCGTCACGGGCTCGAACGGGCCGTCCAGAGTCGTCGGAATCTTGCTTTGAACCGCGGCGAGACTGAACAGAACCAACAGCGAGATCGCGTATGCAGACGAAGAGAACAAGATATGCTCCATTTCTAGGGTTTCCTCTCTACGTTAAAACTTGAGAGAGAGAGAGAGAGAGGAGTGAGTGAGAAGCGGCGTGGGTGACTGTGCGAGAAGCGCGAATACCAATCGTAAGTTTTAAATTGTCTCGGTCATTATCATTTATAGACCATGGGCTTGCTTGACCGTTACTGGGCGTTGAACTGACAAAATACAAATACAGGTATTGGTAGGAGAAGAACCATGTCGAGATTTGGAGCATTTTATTTAAGGATTTTAGAGTCATGTTTTACTCAAATTATTAAATAATGCCCCCGTTCAGTAATTTATTTATTTATTAACTAATAAATTAAAAAATAAATCACATAATTTAAATAACTAAATAAATTAAAAATAAAAAAATAAATAAATATACTTATTTGAATAGTCAAATAAATAAATAAACTGACTTATAAGTAAATAAACAAATAAACTCGTTTGAATAGCTACTTTATAAGTAAATAAGTCACAAAATACCCAAACAAACTTACTTAAATGGGACTTGACTTATTTGCTAATAAACAAATAGCCAATAAGTAAGGTCCACACAAACGGGACCAATATATTAAAGTTCAGTATGGGCTAATTTTCTTGTTTTTTTGAAAATTTGAATTTTTGTATTATAAATTTTTATTTTTTTTAAATTGTTTTAATGAAATGAGCCGGAAAAAAAACTTATTCAATAAAATTTTTAAAAAAATTATTAAAAATAAAAATAAGTAACATAAAATCTAGCTTATTAGCTTGTTTTTGTTTTTTTTGAACTTTTTTTATATTTGATAAAAAAAATGTACTTTTTGACTCGTCTTGATTAGTTGAGTCAAAAAGTATAATAATTTGACTAAACGATAAAAAAAATTCGCTAAAAATAAAAATAAATCAATTAAAATAAACAAATAAGTATTGCTCCAAACATGGCCTAAATGTTATATATGTTGGAAAATAGTAGAATTTTGCTATTTTGGAAGCAAATTAATTTACAATTAATTTTATGCAAATGATTAAAAGAAAAATATTTAATTATATGTAAAAAATAAGTACATATAATTAAATTGGCAAAATCATTATAGGAATGAATAAAGGTTAGCTCCAAATATGGTAAAAGTTGAAAATTTTGGTACCACAATGCTTGGAAGAAAAAGAAACCTTAAAAAACCTTAGAAGACTCAAAATTGGATTTGAATTTGATCTCAAAAGTTATCAAGTTTAATTTTGTGGATGGACAGTACTTATTTAAGTGTGAATTTAGGCTTAATTCGACAAAATATACACTTATGTCACTGTTAATTGTGTCCTGGATTCAATTTTGAGAATGGGTTCCTAGAATTCGTCTATTTATATTTTTTAAATTAGATATATTTTACTAATTATTTATATAGTATTTTTACTAAATAAAAATATTCGATACACGTTAAGACTTTATATGGTAACTTGAATTAAAGTCTGAGTGTTTTTTTTTTGCTTTAAACTAAATGAGTAAACAAATATTTGGTTAAAAAGTTATTTAAAACAAATTATGCAAATAAAAATTATTGTGATTTGACAGTTATTTTTGTGACTTTAAATAACAATGCTAAATTTCCAACTTTAACTGAGAGTCAAATGAGATCTACATGTCACCTTTTTTTTTTTTTCACTATACAATGAAGATGGATCAACCTTGTTCAACTCAGGAGCAAAATTAGGATTATAGTTGAGTGATAACAAAAATTTTAAATTATATATGTATATTTTTATTTTTAATAATTGTAAAAAATAACTATATTAAAGCGTTAATCAAAATATTCATAAAACTTGAGTTTACAGTTACTCACAATAATTTTTCATGTATCAATTGATCATTTATTTTGTTACGAAACCGATCAGTTATAATCTTTATAGCAGAAAATATTTTATTTATTGTAGTTGTCGCGATTGATAAAACTAATACCTAAGTTAAAAGTTTGAAAACCAATTGATATTCTTTTGTGGTTTTAATTATTATTTGAGCAAACTTGTTAATTTTTTTAAAATTTAAAAGCTCAAAACTAAAGCGTATATCTAAGATTAAAATTTTAAATTGATAAATAATTATTCATATATTAATATTAGAAAAGTTTGAATGAAATTTGGCAACATTGATCACTTTATCCTTATTAATTCTTTCAAAATTCCAAACGATACTCTGAGCTAAAAATAATATGTGGTGTAAAAATATAGATCTTTTCCTTTTATATAAAAGAAAAAATGAGTAAAAAATTTTAAAAGTACACAAAAATAATTCAAAGTAAACAAAATTACAAAACATTAAAATATATATAAACATAAAAAAATTTAAAAAATCCGTGGGGTGTTTGCCCCAACTCGTCCCTTAATAGTTTCATCTATGATTCTACTCGGTACTTTTTACTACATCATTAAATAAGAATACAATGTAAATAACATTACATATTTTAAAAATAATTGAATATTAATGTATTTTTTGCATTGTTATTAGAAAATAAACATTTATTTACGATGAGGGCATTGTCAATTGTGCACATAACAAAATCTTTGACTTAGGGTGTGTTTGAACCTAATAAAAAAATTATAATTGTTTATTTATTTCTCAATTTCTTTTTATTTTTTTTCTGTTCGGTTTGCAAAAACGAAACCACGAGTCCAAAGTGAGTTGAGTGTAAAAAATTGAACTGAAAAGCATGATTCACCCACCATAAAAACTGTCTAATTCAATCATTACAAGTAAATCACTTTTTAGGGTGCGTTTGGCATAATAGTTTATTTATTTTATTTTTATTTTTTAGTATTTTTAAATTATTTGATTAAATTATTATAATACTTTTTAAACTCTTTCAATCGGGAGGAGCCACAAAAGGTATTTTTTTAAATAAAATATAAAAATATATATAAATAACAAAAATAAGTCAAAATAAGTCGATAAACGAGATTTTATATTGTTTCCTTTCTCCTTTGGTGAATTTTTTTATCATTTGATAAAAAAATTATTTTTTCAATTTTCTCTTTTGAGACAATTCACAAAATAAAAGCGTTTATCTAAATGATATATTAAAAAAAAGAGTTCAAAGATTAAAAAAAATTCAAAAACCACACAAATTAGCCCAAACCAGGAATGTTGGATGTGAACTCTATATTCAATGCTCTAATAAAGGTTATGGTTATTATCTTTTTGTATTTTTAACTAAAAAAATTAAATCAGATTCTTTTAGGGAGTTGTTTGATAAATTAATTTTTAAGATAGTTTTTACAAAATTAGTCGACTAGGTAAAAAATTAATTTTTTTTTTCTTTCGTTCAAAGTAAAAGCTATTGCTATTCTATATAATTAATTATAATGATTATATAAGTTGGCATTAATGGTAAATAAGTTATTAAATAAAAATATTATTATCTTTTAAAATGAGGTAAAAATTTAAATAAAATTTTCTAATAATGTACTTTAAGTTGACTTTTTAACTTATAACTTTTTGCCAAACAAATTATATTATTTTTTTGTATTCTAACTAAAAATCCAAAGGGATTGCCATTTAAACCCTTAGTTTATTTCATGTTAACATAAAGTAATATGAATTGAAAAACTAAAATATCCCTACAAAGTAAATAAAATAAAATCAACCAGCCCAACGTGGCATTTTACGGCATCCATTAAATAATGAGAACTAAGAACTATTAAGATTTTGATTGGAAATTAAATTAAAAATTAATTTTTTTATTTTTGTATTTTTAGTTAAAAAAACTAAATTTAGTTCAAATTCGGTTATTTAGCAACATAGTTTTTAAATAGCTTTTTTAAAGTTAGTTGTTTAGATAAAAAGTTAAATTTTTTTATTTTTTGTTCAAATTAGATAAATTTATCTTTCTATATATTTGATATTAACAATTATATGTAGTTGATAATTATAGTAAATAAGTTATGAATAAGAGTATTATTGTATTTTAAAAGTGATTAGAATTTAAATAGAAAATTCTAAAAATTAATATTTTGATTTGATTTTTTTAGCTTTTTAACTTTTTAATTTTTTTACCAAACGAATCATATTGACTTTTTTACGTTTTTAATCAAAAGGTTAAAAAACTAGAATTGGCAAACGGGCCTTCAAAGAAAATGCAGTCTCTCCATTAAAATTTTCATGCTTACAAATAAAAAATAAAGTTTACCCATAGTTCACAGTGCTTGAAGTTGACACTTTTGGATTCTTGTATATTGAAGTCCTAGGGACTACAAGAGAATTGAGAAGACAACAAGCACTTGACACGACCTCTTTTAACACCACCTCTGTTTAAAGGGTACAAAATCTTTTGTTTCAAAAACACTTGTTTCAATTCATTGAATGCCGTAGAATGATATCTCAAAATTCTCATTCATTAACATTTTCATATAATCTAACATCTTATAATGCACAGGAAAAAAGAATTTTTTTAAACGAAAGAGTCCTAACCTCTTTGAATCGTGAGTAATTATTGAGTTGTTTTGAAGTACTGTGTGACATTGTTTATATAATGTTCTCATTAAGTAATATAGTAAAAAAATATTCAGAAAGCAATATCGATCCATTTTTATTGAGTTGGTAGGAGATAAAAATAACTTAATAAGTACTGAAATTTTACGATTATTTAAAACACTATGCAAGTGATGTCACATGTTACTCCGATAATACTTTTGAAACTTTTTCTTGAATTGTTGCCCTCATTCACTTTTTACCCATATAGTGATTGTGCACCTTCCTATAACTGAAATTATAGCACCATGTTTCCAAAAGCATCAAATATGTAACTCCCAAAGCTCCATCATGAGGATACAGCCTTTAGCTTTTGATTACAAAACATAGGCACAATAAGTGGGAGCATGAAGTTCAATGCAGGCTTTTATTGCATTCAACAATCCTTCACTTTTTCTTTCCATTAAAGCTGGTCACAGCAAGCAAGCATGCCACAACTTGACTCCTTTTGCCTAAGAAAAACTGAAGTCATGAACAACACGGGTAGCTCGGATAAATTTAGAGACATGACGTAAATTCACTTCTTCTCTGAGCGTATCTAAAAACTAAATTTTTTTGACCAATAATGAAAAATGGCTACTAAAGATGAAAATAAGATAAAAATAGATTATTTTCTGAACTTTTTAAATTTTTGCCTAATTTTTTTAATTTTTTGATTACTCATTGCTAGAGGAATCTAAAAAGTAAAAACCTGGAACAATATATACATAAAAAAAGTTAACAAAGGAAGATAATAAGCTATTAGGAGAAGATCTCCCAAGAGCCCTAATATCGCCAAAAATGCAAACTCTCAATTCCATCCCTTCCCAATTTTCATATATTCGTCTTTTACAATTTACTCTAAATATCTGAAATGGTTCTAAACAAAGATTGCAAATGTGCAAACAATTGACAACAAAAGAGGATCCCATGATGAAACCTGGGCTGATTATGTCAGGAAGTGATGAAAGTAACCAATGAATTGGTTCAAGAACCCACATTTTTTTCACATTAAATGCCTTGTCCAAAATCAAAAACAGCTGGAAACCTTTGCTAAGAAATTTCCCTCACCGTGAAATGTGTGTGTCGCCAACCCCGACCATGGACAAGAGAGGGAGAGATGTGGTAATTTATTCACGCCATGGGTGCCTGTACTAAATGTGAAATTGTTCTGTCAGCAAAATGAAATTTAAATATGAGGGGGTATTTGGCCAAGCTTCTGTTACTAGTTTTTAACTTATTACCACTAATTTGAGCTATAAATTACAATATTTTTCAGGCATACACAATTTTTGCTACAACTTATAAGTACTTTTTCTTTTATTTCAGCTACAAGCTGCAATCTTTATCAAAACACTCACAATTTCTACTATAAGTTACAATTTATAAGCTACTACCAGTAGCATTCCCAAACACCCCCATAGACTATTACACCAAATGCTACCTCAAAGAATGAGTGAGAAAAATCAATAGGGATATATGTATCTTCACAATCATCCATCACCACAGCAGAAAATATGCATACTTCCTCATATATTTTATGGGCAAGCACATGATCATTTATTTAAAGCAAATGCTACCCTGCACCTCTAGGATATTGGTTAAGAAGCTTTAAAAGGGTTCCTTATAAATGTATGGTAGGCAAGAAATGTACAACCATTTATTTCATTGTTAACCAATCCCCAAAATATTTTGCACATCAAACTCAAAACTTTTAAAGGTGAACCTCTTTTAACTACCAAGTAAGTAACTGAAGATAATTGGGCATTTGCCATCGGGTGAACTGGCAATGAAAATATACATTATTGACATTATTGACGTAACAACTAATTATTACATAATTGTTTGTTTACACATTTTTCTTGTCCTGAAATCCACGTTGCCTTTGAACGGCACATGGTCCCTCACAAAATGTAACCTCAGCATGTCTATTTATTGATAATTATCTCAAGAACAACACACACTCTGTCTCATTAGGATATATAACATTCATTTTCCCAATTGATCTTGTTACACAAAATCAATAAAAAAAAAAATGAATGTAGATATATCTTCGCAACAAGAGCAAACTCTCAGCATAATATATCAGAGAAAACACAGGCTTTTGACAATAAAGGGAACTATATGAAAGCATTATACAACTTTTTTTTCGAAATAATAAGGAAGTTAGGAGGAGGTCATGGACATAAAGACCCTCATTTGACTCTTGAATCAGTCTCACCAGACATAAGAACAACAGATTTTTCAACTACAAAAACTATTTGGGGAGAATGGACACTAAAAACTTGACCTTGGAACATAGTCAGACAAGGCCACAAAAAGGAAGTTTTAAAGTAACACTCATCAATTCAACCTTTGGTTCTCATGATTGTGATGCTGCCTTTTCCTCCTTCGGTGCGAATTTTAGTTTTGCCGACGACTGGCTTCCCAGAAAATGCTGAAGTTGGAAAAGAGGCAGAAGGATCTTCATTACTTTGCTTTATTTTTGAGGGCGGTGGAGTGCGAATCCGCTGGTTTATGTCCTTTAGAGTTACATCTCCATGAACGCCACATGGTTTAATAAAGGCAAATGGATAGGCAACAGATGAAGCCAACTTTGTCGGAGTTCGAATGTATGACTTCCTACCTAAATAAGAAAAACAAAGATTCAAGAATAGTTTAAGTTTACAAGATGAGAACAGGGGCTATGCACAATAATGTGGTGACTTAATGATTGAATACATGTGACTGCTAGTGCAGAGATTATTTCAAGTATCACATCTTGGACATTATTGATTCAAGGATGTTTTGCGCTCACAAAGAAAATAATGAATGTTATGCAAGTGAGCATTATAAAACATTAAGCTGCCACAATATCGGTAAAAAGCTCCAAGTCTACAGCAATCTTGTATTTTACAAATAGGTGCTACAGAAAAAGACTGAGAAGAGACACAAACCTTTGAAAATAACATTTCGACAAGTTCGAGTAGCATGCTCTTGAGGCACAGTAGCTTTATATTCAGGTAGGGTATTGCAGAACTCTACAACAGCAAAGTGACATTTACTAATACAAGCATAAGAAGAAAAAAGATTGAAAGGAAAAAGAAAAAGAAAAAGAAAAATAGAAAGCAAAACTATTCAGCATGTAGCATTGGATGGTAAATACAACTTCATCTACCTGTAATATCAATTTGAACATTGGATGCCCCAGACAGATTCCTGCGTTCAACATATTCATGTAGTCAATTCATTATAAACAGAAAAGGAAGATTGAATTGAATGGCTCAGAGTTGAGAAAAATATACGTATCAACAAGGCTGCAGTGCATTTCAGCATCATTAAAGCAATTGGCTAGCCACCCCTCAGACGACTGATCCAGGTCCTCATAACCAGATGCAGACGTATCCTCTGGTATGCACATTGTTAAGAAATATATACAATAATGACAATAAAATTATGTATGAATATAAGAACCTATTCATCACAGGACAAACCTGCAAAAGCAGATACCCACTGCGACATATCAGATAAAGCCTCTTCAAGTGAATCATCCCTCTCCTAGTCATATTACCAAAAAGTAGGATCTAAGCACTACCCATGGCAGAGTTAAAAAGATTTTCAGAAACTGGATTCAATCACATGAATTAAGACTAAAACGTAATTCCAAGTTTCCAACAAACATTGACTATAAATGCAAGTGTTTGAAACTGCCTTAAATGAAGTGTGCAAGAACAAATTAAGTAGAAGAATATACCAATTAATTACATGATGCGCGAATCTAAACTAGTTTATAAGTATCATTCTGAATGATAATGAACCTTGACTAAACTTTAATAGCTTAAAATTAACTATCAACCACAAATGTAATGCAAGCAGGTGAACTGATAAGAAGTGGCTGATAAAATTGGTTGTTTCCCTGCCAAATGACACGTCCCACACAATGCAACAGAATATGTAGAGGTGGATGATAAATCTCGATACTAGGTGGGTGATAAATTTTGGTTTCACATAATTATTAGATGTAACAGTATTAGATGTAACGATTCCCACAAGGAAATAGCAACCTTTGATTTCAAGAAGACAGATGACATCTCCTCATTGCAAAAGGGGGACTCCAAAGCCTCATTGTCAAACTGCAGCATTCTTCGTCTCTTTACTTGTGAAGAGGTCTCTCTACAATGCTGTAATTCCTTGTTCACGTTCACTGCAATTCAATTTTTTACTTTTCCAAATCAAGAGTGTTCTTCCATTGCATATGCATTAAAAGCTGGCAAAACTCAAAAATATAAAGTATAAGCTACCACCATCAGCAATATGGTAAGCCAAATCCCAGCAGGCCTTAACCGGTGTTGTTTCATCGAACATGTAGGACAGATCTTCTTCATTTTGGCTCACTCCATCCAATAGGCATTGTGATACGTCTGCTCACAACAATAAAACCCACTCCAATCAACAACTTTAATATCTTGACTTGCTAGTAAATTGAAAAAAAAAAGCAAGGCTCACCAAGATTGGTTTCCTTCTGGTTACAATAATCCTCTCCGTGCCGGTCCGACATTTCGCTGATTCCATTTTGTACACGGTAATGATTAAATCTCAATGAAGAATTCAATTTTGAAGTTACAACTTTTAAAAAATAACACCCACAAACACGCAAGCTGAAGCTAAAGCCAATGGGAAGAAACTAGATGGTAGAAGAAATTAGAACAATAAATAGCAAGTACAAAACATAACAAATGAAACAGGAGCAGTGGATCTAGTTAGTATTTGAAATTAGAACAATAAGAAGCTCTGGTGGAGACTAAAGCAGGTCCTCCACAATCATCTGAATCAAAAGGCACATAGAAATCAAACATAAAGATTAAAAAATTGACCCAGTAACTAAAAATCTAGTTTTCTACTTCTAATTGGAATAGAGTAAAAGAAACACAAATGTCAATATATGGAATCAAGCCGGCGAATCTGAGAAACCCAGCATTTCAATCTATAAGAAACTTGGAAGTACAAAATAGAACAAGCAACGACGGAAATCTGCATTTTAGAAACAGACCCACCAACGCAAAACGCAAACAAACTGCATTTCCATTTCCTTTTTCGATTACACGATAAAAAATAAGAGCAAAAAACAGGTCGCAGCGTACTTGTCATTGTCGTAATCCATTTGGGTATATATTGATCCGTCCGCAAAGTGAACGAAAAAGGAGAAGAAAGAAGAAGAAGAAGATTGTGAAGGTATTATCGCAAATCAGAATCGAACACCATGAAATGTAGCCGTTGCAAGAGAACGATTTCTCGTATGCATACAAACAATTTGACAGCGGTGCTTGAGATGTGTGCAGTGGAGAAAGCGCCGACTCTCATTCCTCTTCTCTTCTCTTCTTTTTTTTTCTCTCTCTCTCTCTCTCTCTCTCTCTTGTTTTCTTTTAGGCCATTTATTTCACTTCTTTCCAAAATTATCATCGTAGCAACCATTGAAGAGCACGCTGGTACATCCCAAGTTCATTAATGGGTGGGATTATTTTTCCATAATCTATCGTTCATTACTCAAATAAGCTTGATTATGATTTATTTTTCCTACCAAAATCGTGATTTATTGAGCCAAGAAATAAGCAATTTTTTTCACTCCATCCCGTTTCACTTTCTTATAATTCTATCTTACAGTCTTCATCCTTAAAAATAAATAAAATAAAAATAATATTTATTTTTCTGTGTTTTTTTTCATCTCACTCTTGATATATAAAATAGATATTTATATATTTTATTTTTAAAATATAATAAAACTTAAAACATAAATCTATTATGTTTATTTTTTATTTTTCATTTATATCTCTTGTAATTTATATTTTTACACTAATAATTCATTAATTTCTATTAATATCACTAATTGAACTATTCTCTATATATCTCTTCTGTCCCAACAACTTTAAGATATTCTTCTCTTGTTTCCGTTCCGATTAATATGAAATGTGAATGAAAGACCATATTTTGGTCAATTCTCGCTCTATTGTTATTCTTAAAATATGTGTTAGTTTTTTTATTTTGTTATTATCTAATTTATTTTGATTACATTCAATAATTTAGCCATTCGTTTATAGTTCTTAGTAAAAAATTAAGTTCATTAAATATTATTAAATGTCATATCAAATTATATTTATTTTTAGAATTAAATTATATTATATATTTACTATTTAAAAAAGTTAAAACCTAACGCATTTAATTTTTTTACAAGAATGGTCAATGAAGAATTATTAGATAATCATCGAGTATCATACGATTTTATTTATACAGTACTCCTGCTACATTACAAATAATAAAAGAAGCCGTTATCAAAATTTATATTATATTTCACAACGTTCTTAATATGACACGTGTTTTATGTGACAAATTTAAAAAGTCAAAATTTATTTAATTTAATAACTAAAATTGAGTTTACATTTTCTATTGCTTTTACTTTTCTATCTTTTTTTTTATCTCTCCACTCTTTATCTGGAATTTAACTTCTCTCTTCATTTAAATTTTTTTTTTCTTTATCTCATTAAAAAAATTAGCAAGAGATTGGTATATTAAAATATATTTTTAATATATACACATACATATATGGCCCAAAAATAGAATTAGTTATATTTTTTATTTACATACTAGAGGGTCAATGCACACGCTATGCATGTGATAAAATAAGAAAAATAATAATAAAATTTCAAGTAATTAAAAAATAACTATTATTATTTTTACAAATTTATTCAAAATGGTTAAATATCAATTATATAAGTTATAGTTAACAATCATAAGTATTTTTGAAAAACAAAAATATGAGTTAGAATGATACACTAAATAAAGTGTTGGCTTTTGAAGGAATATGGGCTTAAGGGAGAGTTCAATGGGTCTTGTGCCCCGTACTCAGTACCTCGCCACGACCCAAGAAAGCGAGGCCTGGCATATTGCCAAGAGTTTGGCTACTCTGGGTTCGAGCTAAGTTTGGTTTAGAGGATATTGTGAAACCGAGCGATCGAGCATATGATACATAAAAACGAGTTCTGACAACACATTAAATGCGACTTAACGTAAAAGGTACTACATTCAATGCGATATAATCTAGATAAGACGACGTTTAAACGTAATTCGACCAGTTGTTTCCCATTTAACAACGTTGTGTTCGATGAGGCATTTATTACGCACATTTTGGCCTCGTTTAACGGGTCGAGATGATAGCCTTAATGATGATGTGATATGAATGAATGCACGAGTCTGACATCGCCGCTAGTACGCCAATGGCAGGTATAAAGCCGTTTCTGCAAGGTTATGTGTCAAGAGGAAAAGGATAATCATGAGGCTATAGGAGAGAGAAAGTGAGTCATCCATTATAAAAGGAGCTCGTGGACACCAAACAGAGAATAGTTTTTTTGGCATTTGGGTACGTGGTAATATGAGTTTTAGCATTTTAACATCGTTTTTTTAGTTAAGAAAATTTTCATAACTTCATCATTGGAGTGGCTTTCGGCGACATGCCGCTAGCCAGCTCACGTTCGTTTATTTATGTAGGTGTCGGCATATAGACAAGTTCAATTGTGCTGAATTTAACCCATCAAACAAATTTAATATACGAGTTCGTCCCGTACCGCTTTTATAATAGTAATAGATATTTTTTAATTAAATTTTTAACTAAAATTAAGAGTAAAGATAATAATTATTAATAATGTTAGGAGATTGTGACGAGCTTAAAAAATAAAATATTTAATACATTTTTATTTTAAATTTTTTTTAAATATTTATTATTTAAAAATAATTTTATAAAATTAAATTACAGTCAGAAGTAGCTTTTTAAAGTATAATTACCGTGGGCCACAATGAGGAGAAAACCAATCAAGCCCACCTACTCGCTTCGGGATGGTGCTGCAGCTTAGGTGGTGTGAGCGTGCCGTCGCTCGTTTTGGGTTAGTTTGGAAATATATTTTTATGATCAAATTCGTTCATTACTTAGATCGTGTTAAATTTAATAATTTTGTAAAACTTCAGATTGATGCAATATTTTTAGCTAAGTAATTGAATAAAATATTCTAATATTATTTTATAAATAAATAAATAAATAAAAATTATAATTTTAAAAAAATAATTACTAAACAAATATTATTCAATCACTTAATTATAAATATCAAATAAATTTAAAATTTAACATAAATAACAAACACAATAAATTTTATATAATAAACGAATTTAATCATAAAAATATATTTTCATATTAATCACAAACAAAACACAGCACGCTTAGAGCACTTAAGCGCGCCGCACCATTCCCCAATCCCCATCTACTACCCGTCCAATCATAAGTGCAAAACTGTGGCAGTTGGCCCCACTTCCCTCACTCGCGGATGCACGACCCTTGGTGTGTTAATCGGAAAATTATGAGTAATTATTCGGTAATTTCAAAAAATTAAAAAATAAATAAAATTCCTCCAATTTAGCCCAACCAGGGCAATATATATTGCATTAATTGGAGTGCTATTTCTGAGATTGATTGTGAATTGCCAGAAATTTGGTTCCTTGTCGGAGATGGGGTTAAAAAAATATGTTTTTTTTAATTTATGATAAATAAAATAAAATTATAAATTTAGAGTTATAGACAGTATAAATTTAATAACAAAAATAAATTAATACTAACATAACACACTATGTTCTTAAGACAGATTCGTTTTTGTACTGGTGTTACAGTCGTCTCTCTTTAAAAATACAATAATTTAAATCTCATAAAAAAAACACTACAATCAATAGACCAGTGAAATCAAACAATATTTTGTACTCTCTATACAAATTACAACACAAAATATTCAATAAATTAACTATTTAAAAACTAAAAAAAACCTAATATGTATAAATGTAGAAGTTACTATTCAAAATAATCATTAAACATAAGGGACACAATTGTCCATACCAAACAAAGGTAGCCAAAAAACATACCATTCCAATGGTTGTCGTCATTTTTTTTAAAGTAAATATTTTTTAACTATGTAATTATTAATATTTAATTAATTTAATTTTTTTATATATAATTTTTAATATAATATAGAATGTAGAATATAGAATATTCAAATCCTTAAAATAATCAATCATAACATCATAAAATGAAAATAAAAAGACCGTTTAATTGGGTCTATGGGAAAAGCCTAACAAAAGCCACGAACTATTTCAATAATTTGGCAGTTTCTGATTGGTTGTCCATAAATAAATAATTTTTGAACCCACCATAAATAAGATAATCTCTATCATATCTAATATTATATCCATTTTTTACACTATTTTTGTGTGGAACATTAATTTATATCTATCAATTTATCTCAATACAAACAAACTGGCCTTATCTCATACAAACAAATATGATCTAAATATGGTTTAAGATTTCGACTTAATTATCCTATTTTATATAATTAATAATAACTTAAAAACATCATCATTCAACTATGGCACTTTTCCTAACCGCTTACGCCTTTGATCCGGACCAGGGAGCGTGCAGTGGACGACATGCTCGTGCTACACTTCAAAAGGTATGTTTTTTTAATTTTTTTTTTATGATTCAATTCGTTTATTACGTAAAATTCGTCGAATTTATTAAGCATGTAAAAAATCAGATTTATCAAATATCTATAACTAAGTGATTAAATAATATTTGTTTAATAATATATTTTTTAAAAATTATAATATTTATTTATTTATTTATAAAACAGCATTAGGAGATATTGTTTAATCACTTCGTTACAGGTATCCAATGAATTTAATTTTTTACACGCTAAACAAACTCGACAAATTTTACATAACGAACGAATTAAATTATAAAAAAATTATTCAAAAAATATACCATTTGAAGCGCAGCCCATTACATTGGAACGCCGAATGCTCCGTGGTTCCTTTGATCCAAGGAAGAGCTGCAAAAAATCATCCAGTAATCTGGCACTTAAAAACAATAAGAAACAGTAACACCGATCCAAGGCATGTAGAGTAATGTGACAACACATTTCAACATCATCGAATAGGCACAAAGGGTGGGGGGTAGGGTGGTTTGAAATAGATTCCAGATTTTTAAATTGCAGCCAAAAAAGAGACTAACATCATCCACACATTTATACAACTTGCTAGACCACAACCCAAAAGAAGAAGAAAAAAAAAACTAACTTCATTCAAGTACTAATTTAAGTTTGCATCAGATCCATATATGAAAATATCTACAAGATCTCATAGATGAGCAAGTTTTGAGACCTAAAGACAATTCTCCCACCATGTCTTTCTTTATCCCTTCCATACATATGCCGTGCACTCTCCGGCTAGAAACCTAGATGTGCACCTCCGGTTTGATGCAGCATTGCGTCAATTTCATCGCCATCCTCCATTTCAAGCTATTGATAAAAGACAACCACGAGAAACAGTCAAATTATATAACAAAACCCTGCAGGGTGAAGTTCAAATTACAGAGGGATAAAACTCCCCTATGTGCATGCCATCTCCTCTCTATAGCTAAGGATGGCAATTGGGCAGAGCGGGACGGGGACGGGTCCGGCTCCTCCGTCCTTGTCTCTTAATTTGATTGAGACGGAGACAGAAAAAAGTATCGGAAAAATAGTGAAAAATGAGCCAGGGACAAACATATTTGGGAAATAATTTTTAAATTTTAAGATAGTGATATTAATAAAAATTATAGATAACATAATAAATAAAAAATAGTTATTGATGAATTAATAGAACTAAAAATATAAAATATACGAAATGAAGAAGAAAAAATAAAAATAAAAATAATAATTTAGACTTATATATTTTATCAATGCATTTATATTTAAAAATATTTATTTTATATAATCGAAAGGTGGGAGAAGCAAATGCTGTCCCCACCCCGTTTGTTATTGTGGACGGAAAAAACCCATATATAGCAAGGTAGAAAAAATTGCCATCCCTATCCATGGCCCTCTCAAAACTCTATTTTAAGAGGGTCCACAATGATGATTTGAACGGTAATTCCAACCATTCAATTCGTATGCCTTCCAAAGAATATTATTCATGTAAGAATTCAGCTTGATCGAACACTAAAATATACATAAACAAATTGCATTTTGATTTACAAAATGGCTGATTTTTATTTAAAGGGGACTTTAAGTTTAAAGTGTTCTCCTTGTAAAACAAAAGGCAAGTTGTTCATGCATCTAGATATCCAATCATACTAATTTTTGCATAGACAATCTTCTGTGCGAGCTATACGAAATGAGTAGTCGGATTATTATTATTGATGGGTATGGAGAGGAGGAATGAAGGGGAGCTTCTCCCAGACTGAAATTTGAACTCTTATTCACTTTAGTTAAGCTTAGATCTCCTTAAAGATTTTAGTAATCAGCCCTCGTGCTTCAACTTGCACGCAAGATGATACAAGTCCAAACTCGCTAACCAAACAGAATTTTACCTCATCTGGAGTTTGCTCGCCTCGAAGACGGCGCCCATCGAATAAAAAAGCAATGGAGTTGAACTCCACGGACTGTCGGTCACAGTAAGCAGTCATCAGCTTCCGCAATTGGGTGCTCCGTTTGATCCTAAAAAACACCTCATTTCCATCCTACATAAACAGCAACCACATAAGGAAGATAAAGCAGGAGTTACATAATAGTTGTAGATGCATTTGTAACGCAAACAAATTAACACGAATACTAGTAGTGACATATATAACTTGCACAGCAATAAAACTTGTGTAATACATGTAAAAGTTTGAACAAACTGCAGAAGAAAGGGGGGGTTTCTTCTGTTTGCAAATTATTTCATCATAAGAAGATACATCCTATGTCAAAGTCATCCAATTAGAGAAACGCTTATATGTGCTTCTGCATAACAATATCAAATTATGAATAAAAATGGGGATTTGGCCAAGGATCCCATAATGTTTTGAGTTTTCATATACTAGACTAAGTTCCATGAAAAAAATAAAAAATCAACCTCAAAAATATTGTTACACCCATCACTAAATTGCATCCACATCACAACTAATTCCCCTTTCCTGATCCATCCCTCTCCCTTCCCCTCTCTGGATCGTACTACCTGGAGGAGTCGTACTTGGAAGATAGCATCCCTCACAATTCCACAAACCAAGTCTTCAATCGCGCCGAAAGCTCTTGAACCGAACCGTATGAATAATGTTTGCAGCACATGCCAAAACAGTTATCAGGTTCCTTTGTTCGATAACCCAGACCTTTGGGTCGATGCTTGTGACTTCCTTGAATGTAAACTAGTGCAACGATGTACACCTCATGGTGATTGGAATTTGGGTAATACTGTATTAGTTGGCTATGTTGATTAATTGGATCTTGTTCACTTGCCATCTCTTCAACCCAAGAAAAGTGTGTTCAAACCATATGAAGTGCTATCCCGGAACTGCAACTGAGACTGGTTACCCTTGTTCCATCTTCGAATGCTTCAACTTTTTGCAGTAATCTCAAATTATATTGGAGTTGTGGGTTCATCGAGCTTCCAATAATTTGAAAACTGTCTCCTTGTACAAATTATTACTACTCTTGAATGTGTATGAAGTGCAAAATTCATCTCTTATTTCACAAATTTCTCTTCATATATTTATACACACTTCGAGAACATGGTTGCAAATAGGTACTGTTTCCAAGCAAAATGGTACCTAAATTACTTAATTCCGTAATGTTCAAAATTCCGGTCCATATCGGATAGACAATACTAGCTGGATAGACAATACTAGCTGGTATCAGAAATACCGGGGTACGCACCAATCCACAATTTTTTTTTTCTAAAAAAAAAATTAGTAATTTTTTTGTGTCTTCTTTCCGCTTTTATATTTATACTCCTTGAAGCTTCAAACATAGCATATGACTGGAGTCCAAAAACTAGTCGATCTTAATTCATTATAGAAAATATAAAATATTAAATATAAATCGTTTTCAAGTTAGCTATTCCATTATAAATATTAAAATTAAAATTAATTTCGACTAATTAATGAAAATATTGTTGACCAATATTGTTTATTATTGAATAATATTTTTTTAAATACATATAAAATATTTAATAGATTATAAATCAAAATTTATACCGAATATTTCACTAATACTGGTAGGTATCATTCCGATAAAAAATTGCAATACTCAAAATTGCTTCAGAATAACTTAGGCTCCGATTGGCAATTAACTTAAAAGTAAAATTTTTATTTTTTTGCATTTTTAACCAAAGAGTTAAATTGGTTTCAAGACAGTTTCTTTAATAACTTAGCTTTTAAGCTAAGGGCTCGATAGGAAACTAGCTTAAAAGCTAACTTTTTATTTTTTTGTGTTTTTAACCAAAAAACTAAATTGAGTTCAAAGTTAGTTATTTTGGTAAAAACTTAATTTTTTTATTTTTGTTCAAAGTTGACATTTTTACCATTTTATATATTTAATATTAACAATTATATATAGTTGATAGTGGTAGTAAATAAGTTATGAATAAAGAGTATTATTGTATTTTAAAAGTGGTAGGAGTTTAATTTGAGTTTTTTAAGAGTTTGTATTGCGATTTGACTTTTTAGTTTTTTTAATTTTTTAATTTTTTTACCAAATGGCCAAGGTTGATTTTTTTGTGTGTTTTTAACTAAAAAGTCAAAAAATTCAAGTTGCCAATCAGAACTAAGTTTTTTGAAGTTCGTTATTTGGGTAAAAAAAAATTACTCTTTTTTTATTTTAAGTGAATAATTTTATCCTTATAAACATTTGATATTAATAATTTTATGTACTTGTTAGTAGTAGGAAATAAATTAGAATAAATAATATTATTATATTTAAAAAATTGAAAGAATTTTAATAAAATATTTTTAAAATTTTGTATTTTAATTTAACTTTATAATTTTAAATTTTTAAATTTTTTTTTGGACAGACAATCTTGATTTTCTAACGTTAACAAAAAAAAAAAAAAAAAAACCGTTAACCCTCGACAAAAGCCATCTGTTTGATTGCAGAGAAATCAGAGCCGAAACTAAGGCCCTGTTTGGGCTAAATTTCAGATAATTTGCTTATTTTTATCCTTTTTTTAAACTTCTTTTCATCAATTTGAAAAAGATTTTTTTTATCTTTCAAATTGTCTCGATATAATAAACAAAAAAAAAGTAAAAAAAATTAATTAAATTTTTTAAAAAATTCACTGAAGACAAAAAGAAGTAATACATAGATATTTTAGTTAATTTTTATCTTTTCTAAAAAAACAATTAATTTGATTTAAAAAGTTTACTTTTCTGTCCCAATCCGCAAGAGAAATAAAAAAATTATAATAATTTAATTAATCGATAAAAAATTTCACTATAAATAAAATAAACAATCAAACAATTATTCCAAACAGGGCCTAAGAAAAGAAAAGTAAACTTGCAACCTCATACCGCCATTCCAAACACAAAACATAAACGGATTCCTAGCATAAGCATTCCTCACATTTTCCTTTGTGTTTACTTGGAAACTAAACGGAGCCTATAAACAACTAAGGTTCAACTGATTCATCCCAAGAACAAAAACGGAAAAAAATGGAGAAAAGGGGGAAGAAAACGAACGATATCTCAAACAATCCAATAAAACAGCAAAATTATTGCAGAGTAGAAAATATATACAAACATCCACAAAGACATATATATACATGTATATATGTGTGAGTATGTACCTGGCCTTTGACCTTGAGATTAATGTGCTTCTTGTCCTCCTCCTGACCACCGCCGCCGCCGCCGCCGGTCGCAGACATATTATCAAGCCTTTCTTCTAGGGGGTTTTTTCCGGCAACCACTAGGGTTTCGCTTTCTCCGCCAATCGGAAAAGGTTTGGAACAGACGCAGTTCGTGCCGCAAACGGCAACGCGTTTATATACACGCCTTCTGTACGCTTCGGACTTCTCCCACCATCACCAATTCAATTCATACTCGCAAAACAAACGATTCCAAGGGCAGTTTGGTCAGAACAAGAAAAATAACGCCAGTTAATAAGGCCATGTTTGGAAAGCAGCTCTAAGTTAGACTTATTGCTTAAAGCCCCAAATCCCGAATAATTTTGGTTTGACAACCTTTTATCCTTCATGTTTTTTTACATAAATTTTTTTATATATTTTTTTAATAATATCAAAAAGCCAAAAAAATTGATTTGACAACCTTTTATGCTTTTTTACGTAAATTTTTTTTATATATATTTTAAAAATATCATAAATTTTATTATATTTATTTATATTTTATAAAAATTATATTTTTAAAATTTATTCGTCAAGATCTATTAAATAAGATTCATATTAAATATTTATAAAAAAATATTTATATTAAATATAAAATTATTTAAAAAAATTTCAAAAAATTATAATAATTTTAAACTAAATTTTTTATTTTTTAACTTAAAACCACTTTAAGTTAAGCTGTAAGCTATTTTAATTCAAATTTTTAAATTTATAATTTTTTGGCTTAAAGTTAGCCAAATAGTTCACCAAACAAAACTTTTTACTTATTCAACTTAAAATAATTTTAAACAAAAAAAATAGTTTAAAGCCAAATTGTCAAATGATGCTGTTTGGGATAGCTTTTTATGTCTTTTTAATATGTTTTTTTTCGTTTTTAATGAATTTTTTATGTTAGTTTAAATAGTAATACTTCTTAAATTTTTGTCATACGATTAATTAGAAAAGCAATAAAATATTAATCAAAAAATAAAAATAATTCACATAAGACAAAAATGACACCTTAAGGCATTTTAATTTTTTTTTTCATTTTTAATGAATTTTTTCAATTCTAAGCAAAATGGTTATATTTTTAAATTCGTTTTTTTATAATAAATCAAAAAAATAGAACAAAAAAAAGCTGAGAGAAAATGAAAAAAAATTACAAAAAAGCCATTCCAAACAGTGCCTAAGTATTGGTTAGCGTCCGTTTGGTTCGTGATAAAGTATCCAAAAAATAAAAATTGCTGATCAATAAATAAAAAAAATCAAATAGGATAAAATCACTTAAATAAGTTTTTTGCGATTTTTTTGTTTTGAGAGGATTTTTTTTAAAAATAGCTCAAATGGTTATATTTTTAAGATTTTTCTCATCACATGATATTAAAAAATTAGAAATATTAAATAAAAAATTTAAAAATAAATCTAAAAGGGACAAAAAAATCCAAAGAAAAAGTGAGTTTTTTTTAGTCCAAACGCAATTAGTCGCTGTTCGGGTAAAAAATTGTTTAGTGGGTGCTGTTAGGAAAAAATGATAAACTTTGTTAAACGATACAATTTCACATATTTTTTCAACACTGAATTGTTACATAAATATAATAAATTAAACCTATGAGTATCACGATACGATGTGTTTTTAAACTAATTTTTGGTCGGAAAGTCACAGCTCGTTGGAGTCGATCGGAAAATTTGACGAATGCATGGATCAATTTGCGTCGGAGGTTGTATACCACAATCGGATAATGAATTACGAGTACAGAATAATTAATGAGCACAATGGGAAGAACGAAGATGGCGATAAAAAAGACGATAAATGAGTAAAAGTATTTTTGTCTCAAAAAGATCTTGCGTGATAAAATTTTTATACGGATAGATCTTACTCGTTAAAATTTTTTTATGCTGAATAAAAATAGTAAACGGCGAATAAATTAGACTGTTCACTAATTTTTTATTAATAAAACTATTATAATTTTTAACTCTTCTCATCGAGATGAATAGAAAAATAAGATTTTTTTTATCAAAAAATAATTTTAAAAAAAGTTCACTATAGGTGACATTTTTCATATTTTGATTAAAAAATTTTACTTTCCTAATTTGTCTCATTGAGACTATTCAAAAAAATAAAAACAATTGGTTAAAAAATTAAATAAATTCATAAAAGCAAAAAATATGCAAAACAAAATACATTTAGCCTAAACATGGCCAATATTTTATTCTAAACATAGTGCATGATTGGTTTCACTTAAAACTTGGCTTTGTAAAAAAATTTATCTTTTAAGCAATACAGTTTGGTTTTTCTATAAAATCAACTAATTTTTATCTTTTTTTTTAAAAAAAAATTTATAAACATTCTAAATTTCTTAAAAAATTTTCAAGTAAATTTATTATAATAACTTTAATTAAAAAAGTCAGTTATCCTCACAAAAACAAAAATAAAAATATATTAATATTTTATCCACTATCACTTAAAAATAAAAAATAAAAGCATATAAAATATTTTAATTAAAAAAACTACTAAAAATTTAACTTATATTATTCATCTTTTTCTCAAAAAAATATGTCTTTTTAAAAATCATTGTTTTTTTGGATATCGCCAACAGGGGTATAAGCTTACGTAAATAACCCCCATATTCCGAGGTGGCCGTCAGATAGAGCGAGTATAGGTTCTCGGTTGTATAACGAGAGTGTGATAGTGGTTTACAGTCGGCTCATAAATGCGACCTTTTGTGGTGCAGAGAAAACTGTATTTAATGGGATTTGGATTCCGGGGAACCGAATGTGAATTACAGATTTTGGCCGGTGAAAAGTGGTGGGTCAAATTGACGGCTAGAATTGATTGTTTGGGGAGGAATCTGACGGCTGGGACCGCTTGGATGTATGGTTTGAACGGTGGGCGTGAGGTGTAAAGTCACATTCTTGCTTTACATTGCGGGCGGCGGCCGTTGATTCCACAAGCCTTTTTTTTCCCAAATTGGCATGCTTAGGGCTTCGTTTGGTTAATTTTTTAAAATTGTTATTTAAAAATTATTTTGTAAAAATAAATTTTAAAAATAAATTTATAATATTTTGAGAAGATATATTGCATTTGGTCATCATCTAGAGTTTTATTTTTGAAACAGTTCTGTTCTTTCACCGTCGGAGGTCATTTTTTATTATCTAGTCGATCGATGGCAAATCGACAGCGAGAGAACGACGATGACGGCGAGACTCTATTACAAAATAGTGAGACAGGACGACAATAAGAGGCCATGAACAAGGTGACAAATGGTGAGAGGATGACAACGACAACGACACGACAGTTACACGGAAGTTGAATCTCTAGGGTCGACGATGGCAAGAGGATGACGACGATGGCGAGACGACGACGACGGTGACACAACAGTTACACGAAGTCGAATCTCTAGAGTTATCGACGGCGAGAGGACAACGATGATGGCGATTCGACGACAGCAACAGCTAGGGTTTCGATTCTCTCACATGTCAACAATGACTAGGATTTGTTCTGTTTTGTACCGTCAAGGTCGTGATTATTCTCTACAGAAGACGAGGGTTTTGATTTTTTCACGGGTTAACGACGGTGAGTGGACGACGGCAACGATGATATGATGGTTACACGAGGTTGAATCTCTATGGTCGACAACGGCGAGAGGACGATGACGATGGCGACGGCTATGGCTTCGAATCTCTCACGGGTCAACGACAGCTAGGATATGTTTTGTTCTATATCGTGAAGGTCACGATTGTTTTGTACCGAGGACAAGAGTTTCGATTATCTTATGGGTCAACGACGGTGAGAGAACGACGGCAACAGCAGCGAGGATATGAGGCAACGATGGATGCACAGTTGTGTTGAAAAGCATTGTTAGAAAATTCTCAAAACATATTTTTATTGTTTTCACTTTTTTTTTCTTTTTCTTAGATTATGTATTCAATTTTTTTGAAAAATAATGCTCAAAAAAATCAACTAAATAGATTTTCTCACCTAAAAAAAATAAAAAATGAAAATTAGTTCAAAAATAGCTAACCAAATGAGCCCTTAGTTTTTAAATTTTTTTAGCTAAAAATGTCAAAAAAAATTAAGATCGTCAGTTTAGCAAAATTGTAAAAAAGTTAAAAAATTTAAAAATTAAATCAAAACAAAATATTTTATTCAAATTTCTACCACTTTTAAAATACAATAATATCCATTATTCATGACTAATTTATTATCACTATCAATTATATATAATTGTTAATATCAATTATATAGATGTGTAAAATTGTATATTTTGGACAAAAAATAAAAAATTAATTTTTTTTTCCAAATACCCAATTTAAAAAAAAACTAACTTAAAAACTATGTTGTCAAACAATTTACTTTAAACTCAATTTAATATTTTAACTAAAAATACAAAAAAACTATAAAAAAAAAGAGAAAAAATTACACTGACCCCATGAGATTTCTGACAAAAACAGAAATCTCTCATGTGGTTTCAAAAATTACACTAACACTAATTCAGATTTGATTTTAATATCAAAGATACCTTAACCGTTACAAATTTAGTTCAATTTAACGGAAACCACCATCTCATCCCAAAATATCCATCAAAACCACCGTCTACCCCAAAATTACCTGCCCCCTTCCCCAAAACCACCACCCCAAAATCACTAGCCACCCCCACCCAAACCCCCAC
>JAOTRH010000022.1:13251081-13261683 GCA_034768845.1 Heliamphora exappendiculata
TAAAAGAAAACTTAACTATTCACCTAACTATTCTCATTTTAAGAAAATTACATTTAAAGATGAAAACTAACCTAAATAACTTTTTATGATTTTTGGGTTTAATTAAGATGAGATAAAATGTTATGAGAAGAAAATAAAACTTTAAATAGAGTTTTAAAAGAAAAAATAAGTACTAACATGAAAGAAAAAAATACTAAAATTAGTAAAGAGAAGATTAAAAGAAAAAAAAAGACATTATAAGGGAATTTAAAGTTAGTAATGAAAAGAAAGCGCTAAAAGAAGAAATTATACTAATATAAAAGAGAAGGAAAAGAAAATGAAAAATAAATGTTAGTAAATGAGCAATAAACTAATATTATAAGAAAAGAAAAGGAAAAGAAAGAAAATGGTGCATTAAAAGAAAATCAAAGCTATATTACAGGAAAAAGAAAAGAAAAAGAAATAAAATGCTAAAAAGAAGAATTACACTACTATTGAAGAAAATGAAAAATATTAAAATAAAGAGAAAATAACATAGAACATTAAAAAGGAAGTTAAAACCATATTGAAAGAAAGAAAAAGTAAGCTATACTACAAAAAAAGAAAAGAAATATAAATGCTAAAAAAAAGAACATTAAACTAATACTTAATAGAAATAGGACATCAAATTAATGTTACTCGGAAAGAAAAGGAAATGAAAATAAGGGTTAGTAAGAAAAATTAAACTAATACTAACAAAGCAAAAGAAATTAAAAATAACTATTTAATTTAAAAGTGAATTGTAGTATTGATTACTACGTTCATATAAATGTAAGTGTATAATTATAACAATTAGTAACATTAATTAGTGTAATTGTCAAAATATGTTAGAACTATTTTAATGATTTAATGAAAGAAAGAAAATAACAAGTGTGCTAAGCGTGAGTGTGAGAAAATTAGTTAACTAAACAATTAAAGAGAATAATCAAATTACATAGAACAAATAAGACTGACTATGTTAATGGAAAGGAAATGTGAATTGAAATTGAAAATTTAATTCAATCACTTCAAGAGAGAGAAAGTGGAGTTTAGAAAGATCGGAGATCCAAACGAGGTACCTAAATTACCAAGAAATTCTCAAGTTGGGAATGTGCTTCAACGATCCAATCCTCGGGTAGGGATCCAAGCAAGACTTCAATGTCGGTCGGAGTTTCGGCAGGATTTTGGCGTCGGGGCTCGGGATTGCTCGATATGCCAGCAGAGTCTCTCTCACTCAAAATTCGTACTGAAAACATACGCTGGGGTATGGTATTTATAGAATTCTTCAACCAATGAGGTGTTGCCACGTTTTGGGACACGTTAGGCCATTTGGAGTTGGCGGTCGCCATGTTTGTGGAAGTTTCCACAAAGTTCTATGGCGGTCGCCACAATGGAAGTTGGCGGTTGCCATTTTTGGCTAGGGTTTCTACAAAGTTCTGTGGTGGTCGCCACAATGCAAGTTGGCGGTCGCCACAATGCAAGTTGGCGGTCGCCTTACTTGGGCAGCAAATTTCGATGGTTTGACAAAATTTTATTGGTTTGAAGGTTCCGGGTTCAAATACCGAGCTTGAATCACTTCTCGAGGATCGTACTGAGGTACTATTCCATATGTTTTCATCATCAGATTCGCCTATGATTGGGTGGGTCAAATTGGGGTGTCTACAAGATCCAATTGAAGGAAGAGAAAATTTAAATCAACTCGCGAGTGGTTACAATGATGAGGCAAATGTCTTACTTTCCAAGAATAAGGTTGGGTCACAAACAGCAGGGTATTCCGAAACCTATCCAAGTATTGCAAGCTTCACGCTATTTCGATCTTGGGTACAATTCGATGGAAGAAGATTTGAAAGGACCTAAACGGGAACGGAAGGCTAAACACTTAAAAATGCTCAACGGCTACTTTGTCAAGGAAGGAGAAGATTTCCCATACTATGGTTTTTCGGAGCTATGGATTGATGAAGAGACTAAGCAGAAGCTACTAGGGCTGGAAATCTTCTTTGGCCATTAATTATCCAATACTGAAGAAGATGAAATAGTGAAAGGGGAAGAGGAAGAAAAGAAGATCCAAGATGAAGATTGGGCAGACAAGCTTGATGGTATCGACATGAGAGTGTTGTTCAGCGAAAGATGGTTCAGCTGCACATAACTAACCAAGACTGCTTCATGATGGGCTTCAGTGCACCAACTGACTGCACCAAGCTCATTATAGTGCGGCTGTAAAGGAAGTGAAGAACTGGACCATAGAGTACTGTAATGTGCATGTTGTCTGTCCTGAGTTTGGGTCTGAGTTAGAGTCTGTGATTGAGGGCACGCTTGTTTGTGCACCTCCCCCTGCTTTTGCCTTCAAGCTTGTAATCCCCTCTTTCTTCAATGAAATAAACTTAATTTTTGATTACTTTGGTTTGTTTGATTTATTTCATATAAAAAGAGAAGAAAAAATGCGTGCCCAACCAATAATTGAAGAAACTTTGTCGATAAATCTGGGTAATGAAACTAACCCACAAAATGTACAAATTAGTTCTTCTTTATCCTTAGTTGAACGTGAACAGTTAATAACTTTATTAAAAAAATTTAAAGTTGTATTTGCATGATTTTACGAGGATATACCCAGAATTGATCCCAACATTGTCCGACACCATATCCCCTTGTACTCTGATGCTAAATCAGTCAAACAAAAGTTGAGACGAATCGAGCCAAAATGGGCTCTAAAGATCAAAGAAGAAGTTTTCAAGCAGATCAACGCTGGATTCCTGATGGTAACCAAGTATCCAAAGTGGGTGGCTAATATTGTTCCAATTTTGAAGAAAGACGGACGCATCCGGGTCTGCATAGATTTTCGAGATCTTAACAAGGCCAGCCCAAAGGACGACTTTCTATTACCGCACATTGACATTTTGGTAGACAGTACAGCGGGGCATGCCTTGTTATCATTCATGGATGGCTTCTCCGGGTATAACCAGATTCTAATGGACCCTGAGAATAAGAAAAAGACGACGTTCATTACACCTTGGGGCACTTATTGTTTTTGTGTAATGCCGTTTGGTTTGAAGAATGCTGGGAAAACCTATCAGAGGGTTGCCACCACTTTATTGCATAACATGATACGTAATGAGGTCCAAGTGTATGTGGATGACATGATAGTTAAGTCCAAAGATCGGGATGGCCACATTGTAGCATTGCGAAAGTTCTTTAAAAAGATTGGAAAATATAAGATGCGGCTCTACCCGCAAAAGTGTGCCTTTGGAGTCACCGCCAAAAAGATGATTGGGTTTATGATCACTCAACGAGGCATTGAAATCAATCCTTCAAAGATCAAAGCAATCTTGAAAATGCCTCCTCCAAGAATCGAACAAGAAGTCAGGGGCTTTTTGGATAAGATACAGTTCATTAGCCGATTTATAGCCAAGCTGACAACTACCTGCGAGCCTCTGTTCTGCCTTCTAAAGAAAGGAGTCAACTTTGAATAGAATCAGAAATGCCAAGATGCCTTCGATGCCGTGCGATAGTACCTACAAAATCCACCTATTCTACCTCCCCCCAAACCTAATAAGCCACTGATTCTCTATTTGTCAGTGATTGATTCAGCTATAGGATATATGCTGGTGCAAGAGGGTGAAATCAAAATTGAAAAGGCAGTCTACAACTTGAGCAAGAAGATGACGGAGTTAGAAATACAATACACACCCCTACAAAAGACATGCTAGGCTTTGATTTGGGTTTCCTAAAAATTGAGGTATTACATACTGTCTTTCATGGTAAATATCATCTCTCGAATGGACCAGTTGAAGTACTTATTTGAAAAGCCGACACTGATAGGAAGGTTAGCTCGTTGGTAGCTGTTATTATTAGAGTTTGATCTTAAATATGTCACCCGAAAGTCAGTCAAGGGTAGAGCAGTGACAGAATTCTTGACCGACCAACCAGTTGAGGGAGATGAAAATATAGAATTCTAGTTTCCTAATGAACAGCTGATGGAAGTTGGAGAGGATAAGTGGACTCTATATCTCGATGGTGCATCCAATCAGTATGGTTATGGAATAAGAGTCTTTCTTATCACTCATGATGAATCACACGTCCCCTTGTCTTTGAAGCTCAGTTTTGAAGTTACCAATAATCAAGCTGAGTATGAAGCGTGTTCATCTGGATTGGAGGCAACCTTAGAATTAGGGGCAAGAAAGCTAAAAGTTATCGTAGACTAGGCACTGGTGGTTTCACAAGCAGGAGGAGAATGGAAGGTCAAGGACGTAACATTGATTCTCTACCATCAAAAGCTGGAGAAGTTGATACCATGTTCTGAATTAGTAATCTTCACCCATGTGCCAAGACTACAAAACAAGTTCGCTGATGCATTAGCTACCCTTGTATCAATGATTGACGTACCACCCAAGGTCAGAATGAGGCCGTTAATGATTGAACAGAAGAGAAAGCCGGCATATGAGATAACGACCATGATCGAGGATAGCATCGATGAACTTTCGAGGTATTTTGATATCCAAAACTTTCTGAAGAAAGGAGAATATCCCAAGTTTGCCAGCAAGAAGGATAAGAGAGCAATACGATGATTATCTACACAGTTTGTCATTTACGGGAGAGGACTATACAAACGAGAGCATTCTGGAGTCAACAAGCTATGTGTCAGCACTGAAGAAGGCCAAGGAGTTGATACACGCAGGAGTCTGTGGGCCTTACATAAGTAAAAATATGTTAGCCAATAATATCCTATGACAAGGATACTTTTGGATGACAATGGAGAGAGATTGTATATAGTTCGTGCGAAGGTGCCATAAATGTTGGATCCATGCGAACCTTATGCACGTTCCCCTATCTCAGCTATATAACTTGACGTCACCATGGCTATTTTCAATATGGGGCATTGATGTGATCAGCAGGGTAACACCAAAGGCATCTAATGGGCATGAGTTTATTTTAGTGGCCATTGACTATTTTACCAAGTAGGTGGAAGCAACCTCCTACGCAATCTTCAGAGCTTCATATGTCGCTAAGTTTATCAAGAAGAACATCATTTGTCAGTATGGGGTCCTTCATGAGATTATTTCGAACAACGGATCACACTTATAGGATGAGGTCTTGGATCTCTTCGAAGAATACCGGATAGTGGCCCACAAATCATCACCATATCGGCCACAGATCAATGGGACAATTGAGGCAGCAAATAAAAACGTCAAGAAGATCCTATAAAAGATGATCAGCTCACATCTGGATTGGCCGGAACATCTACCATTTGCACTCTAGGGATACAGGACGTCCATTAGGGCTTCGACGGGGACCACGCCATATTCTTTAGTATATGGGATGGAAGTCGTGCTTCTCATTGAGGTGGAAATTCCTTCATTAAGGGTAGTGGCTGAGGCTAGTATTCCAGAAGAAGAATCACAAAGGAATCGAATGGAAGAGTTACTCTTGTTTGATGAAAGAAGGCTGCATGCTCTATTTCGTATACAAGGGTACCAAATGGGGATAGCTCGAGCATTCAACAAAAAGGTCAAGACCTAGGATATCAGAGAAGGAGATTTAGTTCTTAAAGAAATCAGGGCCCCTATCTTCGACCCAAGAGGCAAGTTTAAGCCGAACTAGTCTGGACTGTTTCTAATCAAAACCATTATGACCGGTGGTGCAATCATCATTATGGATTTGGATGGCAATGTGTTTTTCACTCCAGTTAACCTCGATAAACTTAAAAAATACTACCCCTGAGAGAAAAATGGAGATAAAATGAAAGCTCACTGAGTTGAAAATCAAAAAGGCGACTCAGGCCAAAGTTAAAACAGCCCCCGCAAGATCGAAAACCTGAAAAGGCGGTGTTGGAAAAAGTTAGGACACCATAAAAGGAGTGTGTCAATACCCGAGAGTAAATCGAGCTCAAAAAACATTAAGGCCTGATTCCACTTTCTTGGGATACGTAGGCAGTTTCTTTTAAGAAGTCCAGCCACATTCTTAATTTTTAACCATCTTTGTATTTAAGTAAGACCAATGCAAGTTTATTTTTAAATTTTGATAATAAAGTCATTTAATTACAAAAACTGAAAAACTTTGAATAATTCTGGACCTTGTTAACCTAAAGTGGGATTTTCATTACTTAATTTAAGTCACAAGGTTTTTAGAAATGAAAGGTGGGCGCGCAAATCCTAAACTCTACAACCAACAAAGGAAAGCCATGAAATCCTTAAAATAAAGCAAGAGGCCTCAAATCTTTCTTCTCTTTGTTGCCTTCTTCTCCTCTTCTCTCTTCTCCCTATCCTACATCAGCCATGTCCTATACTCGGCAGGAAGCTCAAGACACTGTAGCTCCTATATCTCCATCCGTGAACGAGACGGCCAGGCATCCTGATATAATGCTAGAATGGGGCCCGTAGTGCAGATGAAAATAAACGACCGCAGATACTATGAAAGATGATCTGAATACGACCGAACTGCCGCATGATCTAATGAGGATAATAGAAAGTAGATTGACGCAAACCAATCAGTAAAACACTAGGGTGACCCATGGTAGTCAGAGTCATGGCAGTGATCCGCCATCAGGAGCATTGCCAGGTGATATCTAGGCCAGTCAGATAAGAGAGGTACTATTATCAGGCTGCATTGGTGTTGCATATCTGGTAGTAAGGGCGACAAAGGAAAGCTGCAGCACTGCGCCTATTAGTAGGTGGTTTCTGCACAAGATTCACCTTCTTCATCAGCCAGATTTGTAGAAAAAGTTAGATCAGTAAGAGAAATGCCTAGAGTATGACAAAAGTAAGAGACATATTTGAGCTTACCTGAAGAAGCAAGGGGTTGTCGACAAAAGTAGTAGTTTCACCACGATAAACAACATCTAGACCTAGCAATGTCTCGGCTAAGACAAGTGGTACAAAGTCCTTCTCCATCCACATCTAACCTGCAATGTCAACCAGTGCATAGCTAACTCACCCATCAGAAGGAACGAGAAGATGCTGGGCAAGAAGACAGAAACAAAGGGCATAATGACGCCGCAGTTAAAAGTTAAGGTTGCTAAGGTCACCAGTAGGATGGAACCTCTCAATGATCTATGGAATATCAACGTAGTCGTCAAAAGTCAAGAGAGAGGCCTCCATCCTAGACAGGCTACAGAGTTGTATGATATGTTGTCGAGTCAAAAGGAAGAAAGTGGGAACAACAACGGAGCTCTACGGAGTCAGATCAAGAATAGCAGCAAATTCCTCCACAATGGGGCATAGCACTTCGAAGCCAAATCGAAAGACGTGGGACTGCGGATCCCATAGTTGAGGAGCAGCTTTCAATAATGGTATGTCAATCTTCAAGGCCATCAGGGAAAATAAGGAGCTGACGCCGAAAGGGGCAAAGTTCAAACGTTCAATATGGGAGAATACCTCGATCCATGTAGAAAGGGAACTGGCCATTTGGGGCTGAGAGTGACAGGAAATGGGGACTCTAGGGCTGTATTTATAAGGCATGAAAAGGCTGGAGATCAAAAAAGAAGAAAATGGTACAATCAATGTGGCGACTGCCACCTTGGAGTATGGGGCCGCCAACTTGAAAGTACGCAGTACAGTGACATCACCTTGCTGACCAGGCAACCGACATGTGACTCTTGATAGAAGTGGCGACCGTCAGGTTGGATTGTGGCGACCGCCATGTTCAAACATGGCGGGTGTGTATGTTTACAGTTTATGTAACTTGTGTAAAGCTTTAAAATTTATATCATGCATTCGAAATAGTTTGAGCAGTAAGTACAAAATAAACCATGCAAGCAGTGAATGGCATGGAGGCCCCAAATGCATCAGTGTATCAAAATGTAAACTGGGGCAACTAGGCTCAATAACTATTATGCTGGGGCACGCAGGCCCATAAAAACCAAATGTAGCTGAATAAATGTAACTGTGGGAAGAAACTCTCTCTCTCTCTCTCACTATTTTCTCGAGCAGACCTGACGGGAGGAAGGACTAGCCTCGTCTGAGCTGATGTTCTCAAAAAGTCTCTCGATGTCATTGCTACTGTCACCATCACTGTAGGAGGAAGAGGATACAGTTCTGGAGCGACTCTTGGCAGAAGCGATGGATCCTCTGGAGCGAGCTCGAGAAGATGTCTGAGACCCACGACCTCAAATTGGAGCTGGGACTGGAGCAAGAGGCCGGATCAGAGCCTGTGGTGGTACTATGCCGGCCTAGCAGTGTTGTAGGCTATTAGAAGAAAACAAAGAGCAAAGTATAGAAAAGTGTAGAAAAGTTAAAAGTGGTTATGAGAACACTCACTATAGCCGCTAGGGTAAAGATAATGCCAGCCGCTCGGATAGTGGCATCAAGCTGATGGATCAGTGCTTTCATAAGTGCAATAAAAGGGTTCGACCGTACCGTTTAACCATGTCCTGCACCACTCTTGGCATGGAAGGTATATACCCGGGTCTATTCAGAAGGTACCCTGTTTGATTGACCAAAATTGGCCTTTTTGCATATAGTAGCTTATAACCCTCCATTAGGTGCTGCTAACCTAATAGGATTATGTGTTTTGTTAATTGTATGTTTTGTTAGCATTTATTAGGATTGTTTGTTTGGCTTAGGATAGTTCTTTTTTCGGGTTTGGTCTAAATTTTTTATTATCCCTTGATGTTTAGGTTAGTTTTTTTTCTTCGGGTTCTTACCCAAGTTTTGTTCTTCGCCTTATTTGATTTTCACGCCGTAGTTCTCTACTCGGGGCCATGCCCGTGTTTTATTTTGAGGTCTCTAGGATAGTTTCTCTCTCTTTCGGGTTCTTCTCAGGTGTTGGTTTTGTTCTCCTATTTTTGTTTAGGCTCATTTTCTTCGAATCATTGTTAGACCTGTGTGAGCTTGTCTTGTTTTTTCTTAGAATCCTAGATCAAATCGATCCCTTAGACCTAGCTCTGTCGCATTGCCAGAGTGCTATCCGTTTAGTTTCTTTGGATAAACCTTCCCTCTAGAATCTAGTTGTTTTCCTTCTTAGCCATCAACTTGGTTTTTGGGTGTCCAGTTGCTATGCTGTCAGTATGAGCCCAGCAGAGACATTGCTTCAGTTTTAATGATTATCTGCTTATGGTTTGCCGTTTTGGGTACCTGAGAGATTTGCTACTTGTCGTCAGAGTTATTTCCAAAGAAGTGTTTGATATTAGTTATTCTGCTTTTGGGATCTAGATTTTCTTCGGGTTTAGATCATTGAACTGGAAAGATTATAGTCAACACGTGTCTAGACTAGGTCAGTAATACGCAGACTCTACAGAATATCTGAACAACCAGTTGAATCATCTGAAATGGCAGAGAATGAGGTGAACTTGACAGCCTTGATGAGGGAAATCACTGAGATACAACGGGCTGTGGAGCAGCAAATCTAGGCTTAAAACCAGTGCCAAGCATAGATCTGGGCAATTTAGGCCCGTCTTCCTGACGTGAATGGACAGCCGGATGACACAAATGAGAACAGTGAAGACTTTTGGGACAATAACCTGGGATAGGATGCACCACAAGTCACTGCGCCACCTTGGGTTTCTCGACATGTCCCTGTAGAGAAAGAGATTACGGCCTAGTCTAGGGAGTTTGCACTAGCGAAAAAGATTTATCGAATGGAGAAGGAACTGAGAAAGGTAAAGGGAGTGGAAGAATACATACTGGATGTAGGCGGCTTGTGTTTATTCCCAGATGCCAAACTGCCAAAAAAATTCAAAATGCCAGAGATGGAAAGGTTTGATGGCACCTAAGCTTCCCGGATCCATTTGAGGATGTATGTTAGTACTCTTTCTCCCATAAGAATTGATGATCAGCTAAAGGCCCAATTGTTCCACCGGTCGCTTTCTGGGGCAGCACAAAGATGGTTCCTCTCTCTAAAGTTAACTAAGACTAGAACTTGGGATGATATAGTCATCACATTCATCAGTTAATACAGTTACAACGTTTAGCTGGACATGACTACCAGCAAGCTAAAAATGACCATCAGGAAAATTAGAAATCATTTGTGAATTTTTTTAACCCGGTGGAGAGGGAAGGCAGCTAAGATGATGAACTGGCCTACTGAGAAAGAACAAGTCAGAATTGTGGTAAAAAATCTACTGTACCCCCTAAAGCGTTATCTTATCACACAGCCGCTCTCTACTTTTCAGCAGCTATTTGATGCTAGGTTGCAGATTGAGAACGCCATTCAGTTTGGAGACATTGAGAAACCTGAGCCCAGTCAGAAACCAAGAAAGACCTTTCCCGCTAACATCCAAAACCAACCCGCTGCTACCAACCTCGTGTCTCGTTCTAACGAGGTTAATCTTTTGAACCCTTCTTCCTCCGCTTAACAGTCAAGTGATACTCCACAGTCAAACAACAGTCAACAGCCGCAACAAAGGCTAAGGAGAGTCTTCACTCCCCTCAACATTTCATTACCCACAGCCATGAATCGATTTGTTGAGAAATGACTTATCGAGCCGTTAGACCCCATGCACGTACCTGATCCCCTACCGTTATGGTATAATGCTTCTTAGTATTGCGCCTACCACCAGGGTCACGGGCATTTGACTGATAAGTGTATGAGGTTGCACCATGAGATCCAGGATCTCATCGACAACAAAGTAATCCCTCCACCATCTGCTACTCTAAAGCCAAATGTCACGACCAA
>JAOTRH010000022.1:13271917-13284989 GCA_034768845.1 Heliamphora exappendiculata
CTCTACAACCTCGAGCTTCTATCAGGATCGCCAAGCTCCGGTAGAGTTCTTCCACCTTGTGCCCTAGATCCATGACCTCTAGTGATTGGGAGGTCGCCACTAGTCTTTGTTGTACCATATCCCCCCCGGGCTCAACCGGATATAGAGGTCAAGATGCTTCGGATTGGGCGTTAAGCTGATCTCGGAGGTTGATGGTGCAGCACCTCCGGCGTCGTTGATCTGGTGTAAGAGGTTACTGGGATCCGCGGGTGCCACCCTCTCCATGTTTTGTGGAGGAACCTCGTCTGGGCGGGATGGCATCCTCGCAACTAGGAGTTCACGTATCTGTTAGAGGGCATCTCCAACTTGTCTCCCGAGGTTCTCCTTCAATTCTTGGTACATCGTCACTGTGACGTACTGATTTGGATCGGGATTTTGAGCATAAAGATTAAAATTAAAAAGGGTAATGCATCTTTACCAATTAATTAGGTGTGATGACACCAAATAACCCTCTGTAGCTTAAGGGTTTCTTCTTCTTTTTTACCAATTAATTAGGTATGATGACACCAAACCCTCTAGGCCCATCTTTAATCCAAGGGCATGCATCAAACAATTCATTATGGAACTAAAGGCTACTGTAGCTGAAAAGAAATGGCCAACCAGCAAGCCTCTCTTAACAACTGACCTGCTTTCCTATCTCATCCATTATAATCATCCTTGGAAGTGATTGGACCTGCACGGAAGATTTTGTCATAACCATAAACTTGACTGATTCCTATAAATTTTGTCATAACCATAAACTTGACTGATTCCTATAAATCAACAAATAAAGACATACCAATCTGGAAAGTGATCCAAGGGTTGTGGCACATGAAAGAAGATTAAAACATGTATGCTGCCGCGACAACACATCCAATTCCCTAAGAAGGATGGAACAGAAATATTCATTATCCGGCGGAACAAAAACTCAATAATCAAAGGAAATAAACCAGCTAAATCCATTACAGAAGATCCCAAAAGATATCCATGGACCACGGTAAAGAACTTCAATGATTCCCAGGGGTTATATTCGAATAATACAGCTGAAATCAGGTACTCCAAGATATATGCACCAGGTGGGTGAAGAAAATCATGTGAACAAGACCCACTAGAATTAGAAACCTTAGAGAAAGGCAGAATAACATTATGGTCTCCAGCTTCCAATAAATCTGTGTGGTATTTGCATAATATATTTTCATGCAAAAAGAACATAAGATCACATATGAAGCTGGCACAATGGTTGTGCAACCTCCAATATTGTTCGCTACACTGTAAGCAAGCTGTGGCTTACCATTTTGTAAAGCCTCTTTCACTAGGTAAAAGGACAAATGTTCCGGATGCTCCAACATAAACGTAATTGGATTTAAGACCAAAAAGTTGCCGCAACTGCCCCACGAAAACTTCAAAAACCTTCTCAAGGTCCTGTTTCAAAATGTGCATGTGTCAATCTTGTGATTATGGATAAGGAGCCATCTGCAGTAGTACAATGTGGATTTTTAGCCATTTCAAATTGAGAAGAACAAAATAAATATTTGGAATGCAAAATAGTTTGTATTTAACATTAACATGTGACCTAATGGAATTTTGAAAATGTTGATATGATGAAAAGAAAGCCAATAGATGTAAAATAAACTACAAAAACAAAAACAAACAAATCCTAGACATTTGTGTACTATTCTTTTGATCAATAGAGAATCAAATAGGCATTTGCCTACATATTTGTAGGTTGACATAGGTAATATAGACACGTCTTCCCTGATGCAGCACATGAAGGGGATGAGAAAGGTGAAAAGGTAGGGCAAAGGGTTGAAATTCTAACACAAAATTACAGCCTTAAACTCAAATTTTCATTAATTAACTCTGAATAATACATCAAGTGAGCCATTTATTTATAAACTTAAAACCCTAATCTAAAAAGAAATTAAGATTCTAACAAAAAGGATATAAAAATAAAAATATTAATTAAAAGATAAACTAGAATCCTAACGAAAAATAAATAAAAATAAAACATTAATTAAAAGCTAAACTAAAATTTTAACCTAAAAGAAAAAATAAAATCCTAATTTAAAGCTAATTAAAAATAAAACTAATTATTAAATAATGAAAATATATCCTTCATGTTCTGCATCACTCTTCTCAGCTGAGAAAAAGAACTCGACCTCAAGTTCGGTTTGACTTATTAAACTCGTCCATGCCAAAGAATCAGGAATTTCAAATAGGAGGCGAATTTGCCTTATGAAATTTAAAGGTTTTCAAACATGCAATCTAAAGAGAATTTATTTTCAAGCAGTTAACAAGGTCCACTAGATAAGAATTGAACCCCGAATCAAAGTCGTCAACACCAATAAAATCAATCATCTCTATTATGATAGAATCTTTTGTTAGGAGATCATCAATATGAAGTGTCAAATTGAGTGCACCATTATGTTCAAGAGGTCGGGTGTTTTGCGTGGGAATGTCTTACTTTTCAGTGGTTGGAGAAGAAGACCTCATAAGATGAAATATAGTCAAACTTGTCTTGATACTCATTAAAATCTGAAATTTCTAATTTAGAACCATTGTCTACCTTAATCACCTGTGGATCCTCTCCCATATATTGGTGTACAAAAATTTGTGAAGGAGGAGCACTTGAAATCCTAGTAATTGTAGCATCGTCCTTGTTTCTATCTTGCAAAAAGATGGTGGCCAATTTATTGGATATAGCTTGGACATGTGCTATATCATCATTAATTTGTCGTTGATCTTCAAGTATCTCTCACAAATTTTGGGACATACTCTCAAATTTGGAGGACAATTCGATATTAGTAACCATGGTTAGACTAGAGATTTTATTTCTTTCCCGGCTGGGGTAATGTTAGATTGTGGGCTGGTTTTTGAACAGTATAATAACACAAGAAGAGGATGGGCTAGGTGTGGGTTTATTAAGAGCTTGGGTTGTGCTTTTTTGTTGTTGTTGATATTTTGGGCTAGTCTTGGCTGATTTGGGCTTGAGTTGTAACGGAGAGGGCTTAAAGTTGGAGTTTGAGAGAGGCAATGTCTTTGGGCTTATAAGGCTTGGGCCGGATTTTGAGATTTGGTTCTAACTTTCGGGTTAAGAAATGGGGTGGGTTCTTGGGCTGGAGGTTTAAATGATTGGGTTTTAAAGAAGATGGGCTCGGGTTAATAAATACAGGTTGGGTCAAAGGATTTGGAATCTGCCCTTTGTTGATACGGCAACAGAGGGCTCTCTAGGGTTTTGGAAGGTGGCAGCGCAGGTGAAGGTGAAGGTGGCGTGAGGAGAGGGGGTGGCAGCTAGGATTTTGGTGGGAGGGGGGTTGGGCGACAAAGGCCTAGGGTTCAGTAGGAGAAAAAATGACGAGCAACCTGAATGGTTGAAGTGGCAGCGAACCTAGGTGGTGAAGGTGGCGGTGAACTTGAGTGGCGAAGGTGTGCCTAGGTGCCGAAGGCGGCGTCGAACTTGGGAGACGAAGACTGCGCAAGGTTTCGACAAGGAGGGTGGTGACGATTTAGGGGTGTTGCGGTGTCGCGATGGTGCTTCAAAGCAGTGGGGAAGAACGGCAAAATGGTGCGACGAGGGAGAAGCAAAGGTCGTCAAGGGCGAAGGATGAAGGAGGAATGTGTGAGGTCAAGGAGGACGACCGTCGAGGCTGATCTCGGCAAACCTAGCGCGATGGTGGCAAAGGTTCACGACTGGAGCGAATTGTTTGTGACTAGCATTGCAATTTTGTCAAAGAAGAAGGTGGTGACAGAATTGGTGCGCCGAGTGTGGGAAAGTCAACTAGAGATTCTGAAGAAGAAGAAGAAGAAGAAGAAGAAGAAGAAAAAGAATGAGATATGGAATCTTGAGCCTAAACTCTTATACCAAATGATACAGCACGTGGAGAAGATTAAAATGGTGAAAAGGTGGCGTAAAGGATTAAAATCTTGACACAAGGCCACAATCTTAAACTTACATTCTCATTAATCAATTCTGAATAATACATCAAGTGAGCCTCTTATTATAAGCTTAAAATCTTAATCTAAAAGAAATTAAAATCCTAACGAAAAAGAAATAAAAATAAAAACCTTAATTAAAAGATAAAGTAAAATCCCAATCAAAACGAAATAAAAATAAAATCTTAATTAAAAGACAAACTAGAATCTTAACATAAAAGAAGTAAAATAAAATCTTAATTAAAAAATAATTAAAAATAAAATTAATTATTAAATAATAAAAATAAAATCGTAATTGGTCCTTCATGTTCCACATCACTGCCCTTTCAGATACATACTATTTTATATAATTTGTTAATTGTAATGCATTAGTTTTATTCTTTAAGTACATGCTTAATTAAATTTAACTCAGATACTATTTTGGGGAGGGGGGGAGGCGGAAGGGTTCCTATAGAAGCAGGAAACTCTCATGTGTTATCAAATTTGAACGTCTTCTTCTTCATTGTTCCATCATCATGAGTGAGTATCAACAGGTTAAATCAAGATACTCGGATGCACATCCGATATTCCTATATGCATAATGCATCCCCATGATACTTTAAAAAGAACATAATCAATACATATAGAAATAGAACCCAATTTGTAGAAACACAATTCACATAGCACAACCAGATGTTATACACTTGGCTCCAATTCGGCCCCCTCCCTATCTCTGAGAACATCATTAATTACTTAAGTGAAGTCAAATCTCAAAACCGTTCTTGGGCCATTTTCTCTGATATGGGAAAATTTAGCTCTTGCTTGTTTAACAAGAAAAGTAACTGAAACATAATGTCATAAATATCATCCTGTTTGCTGCAGCTACTTTTACTACTAGTGATTTAAAATTCCAAAATTGAGTGATATTTAATAAAATCAAATAATAAGGGCGAATATGTGGCTAGTACTGAGAAATCATAAATGTGGCAGCAATTTAAAGGTGAAGTGATCTAATTATTATTATTAATTGGATAACTTGATATACAATGTTGGGCCCATTTCCTAATAGTTTAAGATTTTGGGACAATTGGTAACTTAACATGGTATCAGAGCTCTGGTTCCACGAGGTATTGGATTCAAATCTCGTGACATGTGTTTTCATATTATATCTGTTATTGTGCTCTATTTGTATTGATGCATCTATTTAATTTAGTTTGTTTATCTCTTTACATACGAAACACAGTCGCACATAAGGGAAAATATTGGATAAATTGATATACATTGCTAGGTTTATTTTATAATAGCTTGAGCTTTGGGGACAAATGGTGACTTAACATTATTATTATTATTATTATTATTATTGATAGGTAAGTCATAAGATGACACCAAGACTTGAACCCTGATCAGAGTGTGGGTATGAAAGCTCTTGCCACTTGAGCTCATTCTAGAGTGATCTAATTATATAGGCAATTAAATAAAGTCCAGGGAGGGTTTGATAAGATATTTAATTGATGTCCATTTTCCACTAGCTGTAGGTTAACATATACATACGAAGATGGAATTTACACGTGCTCTTCAGACCTGATGAGAAATTTTATGCCGGAGAGGATGCATATTTTCTGAATCCCTCGAGCAGCCTGGAGGGTTCCAAACAATAACCCCTCCCCACATCTGCAAGATGTGTAATGTAGTTATTTTCAACAAATCCACAACATTGATGGAAAACACGTATTATAATGATGAAGGCTCTCACTGGAGATATATAGCCATTTGTCACAGAAATCTCTCCATCGGGAAGCTGTAACAGAAGAGGGCATTCATGTGCAGATGGAATATATCTGGCAAAAGAGAGCATATATCTTCAGCATTAGCAGTTGTCATTTGCCAATTACCTCAAATTTTCAGTTTGTATTGTCCACATATTAATCAGCAAAATGATCAAATTAAAGATTAGAATAGAAGAAGATGGTAACAAAAAACGAGGATATATACACCACAACTTGCAAAACTTTTGACCGTCCACCAGCTGCAATGGAAGTATCCAGATGCCACTCATTTGAATTCACCTATTAAACTTAAGACGACAACATTAGTGAAGGATATCACCCAATGAAATATAAAGGTCACACTTGCATTTATGAAATATAACAAATCTAACTACTCTGCATGTAAAGTGAAAAAAGTGGAAAGAAAATTTCTAGAAATAATTGCATGGAGAAAAGGCAACCGAAGGTGTCCAAGGAAATTTTTAGTTATTTAATTTACTCTTTAAAAGAACAACCAGTTGCTCCAGGAACAGAGTATCAACCATGACATTATTCGTAATGGCTGAAAATACTACACATCCTATCCGCATTTACGTCATGCATCTCAGTTTGCATCATAAAATATAATTTGCTCATTTAATGTTGATTAACAGATAGACCTTTTTGGTTAAACATGTACTCAATAATGGGGATGTGAGTATTAAAACCAGATGCTTCAGAATAGATAATGTGCATGTTCTTGCATGTAAATGTATGGCAGAATTCTTAATTATTAAAGAAGTTGCAGGAGACGTGTTTAAACTTTAAACTAATGTGGATGATAGGTACACATAAAATTGAAAGAATAATCACATCAAGGCATAGATTCTGACTAATCCAACTAGTGAAATTCTTGTGCATAAACATGAGTAGTTTAAGGAACATACAAAGAAAGGAAGATCTTTGGTACTAAAAATGTTACTCTCCAGCTCGTCATCCCAATTAGAAAATGAGGACTTTGGTGTATGGAATAAAACCTGTACTTGCAAAACAACATAAAATAAAAATATAAACAGATAGAATAATAAACTAAATTTCTGAACGAGGCAGTACAGCTTGTATCTCCTAAAGGAAAAGGCTATGCAGTACCTGACTTTCCACACTTATGTTTGCTACAGGTCCCAAAGCCTCAATAATAGGAGCCAAAAGAATCTCATCAATCTTTTGAAAATCCCTGCAGGTAGAAGGAAGTATTATATGGACAATAAATAGACGTGTGTGTATATGTGTGTACACGCGCGCCCGCGAGGGAGGAGGCACAAAACAAAAAACAAAAAGGGAAACGCAATATTAACATATTTGATTGACTGCCCTAGCATCTTAATGAAAGTCCTGATCAATAATAAATAGACGTATATATATACAAGGGAGGAGGGGGAAGTGGGGGGAGGGAGAACAAAACCAAACAAAAAGGGAATACAATATTAACATGTTTGGCAAGGGTCCTATCATCTTAATGAAAGTTCTAATAAATAATTGATAATATGGATCATGGAACTTCCAACAAAACCTTTATCATGCAATGGCAGCTCAAAAGATAACCTAAAACACTAGAAGTTGAAATAAACAAATGTTTCAATGTTTCTTTGAATACTGTGATAGCTAAATTGTAGTTTAAAGTTTCCTGATCATATAAGAACAAAATTAACAAGTCAAGTTGGACTGCTAATTTATACAAAGTAAAAAAATAATAATAATCCAATCCTTATTTCTATGAAAAAATGTGAAACAGCAGTAGTAGTTATGAGCAAAAAGAAAGAACCTTACGTTTCATTTGGCTGTAGAATTAAATTGTTATTGAGTTTCATCAATAAATAGAGCAAAATTTTCACTGCCTTGTCTATCAAAACATCTACAAATACTATAATTATCTTATCACTTGTTGGTAAATTTACCTATGGAGAACAGAAAATGAGTTAATAGAAATCTATGAGCTGCCTAATCCGAAAGAAGAGCCCGAGAGATTTTGCATTCCATTAAAGATGACAATGACCACATGGTTAATCGGGAGACTAGCATCAAGGCTGCTGCATTTTCTGATTTCCAAAACATCTTAGGACATATAAGTTCTTGCAATGTAAACAACAATTTCCACGTGAGTGCAGGGGAAACAAAGAATCTTTTTTTTTTCACGTAGAATGAGAGAGCCCCCTCTCTTTATTATCATTATTGCAGGAGCAACAAAGCAGGAATAAATATCCGTTCTAGGCTCTGGGAAAGGCAGTACATGTATGCAAAGGTTTCCAGGGCTGATGGACAAGCATAGCACTCAGTCCACTTGATTTGGGACAGATCCTTAGCCAGCCTATTTGTATTTGTAAGATGTGTACGCATCCAAGGATAGGAATCACTCGTTTCAGGTTCGTTTGTAAACCGGGAGGGTCCTCTTAGGCTTTTATTAGGTGGGAGTCAAGATTACAATCTCATCAGTTAACCGCAATTTAATTCAGCTGAGTTGAGGGAATTACACTTTGGATGCCAAAAATATAATGCAAAATATTAGCAAACTCGTGTTATATCGAATCTCCCAAACTTAGCATCCAAATAAAGTTCTACCCCAAAAACTATCCCCATTAATCATCCGGTTGAACAATCAACAACTATAGCTGAACCTCACAAGAAACATATCATCATTATATAAGTTAAAATGTATCCATGCAAGAGAAATTACTTGCCTAGAAAGAGGATTTCAAAATGCATAATTGTCATCTTACAGTAAAGATATAAAGGTTCAGTATTCATTGGACAAACTAGTATTAATTTGCATATCAAGATGTTGCCAATAAACGATAAAGAGAAAAATAAAGCTTCATACCAGTCATAAATCCAGTCATGCGGGTCAGCATTCAACAAATTGAAAGAAAGCACAACCTTCCCATCAGCCCCCACAGGCATAAACTCTCCAGGGATCAATCCTTCTTCCTTCCCACCATTCACAAAGATCTTAACAAAAATCTCTGCTATCTTCTCCATCGCATCCGCCTCCGAAACCCTACCCACAATCCAGGCGTGGAAATGCTTCCCAACCACAGCCCTAACCTCCTGATCCCTTTTTATCACAACCACAGTATAAAAACCCTCACTACCCCGCAATGAAGACTCCAAATACTCATCAACAAACTCGTCATCATCCTTCAACTTATCATCTAAGCTCTCGTCAATCATCGCCCCACAACGCCACAAGCAAGCAGATTCTAAGCTCTTAATGCAAATACAGTCAGAGCCAGAGTCCACTATCACAGAGACGGTATAATTGTTGCCGCAAGTTCCACAAATTGGATCATCACCGGTAAACCTCCTCGTACGACCTAGAATTGAAGACCTTAGCTTATCCGCACTCCAGTCGTTGGAGATTTTGTGATCAAAACCTACGAACACTGCCTGGAAGCTGCAAGGGAACACCAATGGAGACGATTCGATTGAATTTGACAGCGAATCAATGTCTCGAAATGGGAGAGGTGCTCGGTAGATCTCTATGGATTTCAGGAAGAATGGAAGACCTGTCAACAGAACCGAAACAGTACAAATAACATCAATCATCGAAATCAAATTCATACACCTATATATATATATATATATATATATATATATAGAGAGAGAGAGAGAGAGAGAGAGAGAGAGAGAGGGAGGAACCTAAGAGGAAGGAGAAGAGAACGGCGAGGGAGAGGAGGAGGCGTTTCAATCCGGGCTTTGTCTTTCGCATGGTGACAGGATCGAAGTCCGGAACGGGTTCCGAGGCTTCTGATATGGTTTCGAACTTCTTCTTTTGAGAGGAATTTGGTTCATCTTTGGAAGTTTCGGGTGCTTCTGAGATTTCCGCCATTGATGGATAGCCTGAAACGGTCGAAGCTTTTGTGAAGTTCTGTAAACGTTGCATTTCAGTGGCGATTTGTAGTAGTATCATTATTAGTAGTTGCCATGCGCTGGTGCCAGCCGCCTTAGCTCAGCCGGTAGAGCGCACGGCTTTTAACCGTGTGGTCGTGGTTCGATTCCCACAGACGGCGTTCTCCAAAATTTCCGTTATATATTCTTTACCATTTTTTGTTTTTTTTACAGATTAGCACAACGTTGTTTTTTTCTTACAAATAAATTAAATGACGAAGTTAAATGCATTTATGGTCCTCCGATCTAATTAAAAGGAATTGGGTTATTTTAATTTTTATCCCTACATCATTCTGATATTTTTTTACTTATTTCGTTCTCTAACTATTAATTTTATCTATTTTGTTTTTAAATTATCTAATTTATTTTACTCGACCAAAATAAAAATGTTCGTTTAACTAATTGATGAAAAGTAGTCGGTTGTATCCATTTTTTGTGGGTAAAATTATTCCTCGTTGTTTAGTGGGAAAATTAACTCATTTTTATTCTATATATATAATAGCAAAAGTAATCTCATACCCTTTAATTACTATCTCCAGCTAATGCAAAGATATGGAAGCCTACAAAGACATTCAAACTATATATTAAAATAAGAACACAGCAATATGAAAATTATATAGTAAAGTTTAACAAAATACATTACATGCTGCTTATTTTTCTCTAATATAAATAAATTCAACCCAAAATTGATAAGTACTTAAAAAATTAAAAAACGCATCATGATTGAAATATATTTAAGGTCTGAATTGGTAATAAGTTATTTTTTTGGTATTTTTAGCTAAAAATTAAAAAGCAGAGCATTGCATCGTGTTTTGCCTTGAGTTTGGTTTAATTTTTGAATATTTTTTTTATGATTGAATTCGTTCATTACGTAGAGTTAGCCTAGTTTGTTATTCTTCTAAAAATTTAAATTGATTCAATATCAACATCTGTAACTAAGCAATTGAATAACATTTGTTTAACAGTTATTTTTTTCAAAATTATAATTTTTAATCATTTATTTGCAAATCAACATTACGCCATCACTTAGTTATAAGTATCGGATCAACTTAAATTTTAACAAAAATAACAAAATTGACAAATTTTATATAATAAACGATTCAATCATAAAAATATATTCAGAAATTAAACAAGAAATAAAACACTGTACGGTGCTAACCACCTTCTAAAAGTGTAAAAATGACCCGAAATATGACGGGGGCTCGAAACCCGCTACTGTAGAAGTCCGGCCCGGGCCTAGGCCGCCGTCTTAAGCCCGCTGGACTTGGCCGAAACGACCCGCCCAAAAAAACCAGCATGCCTGAAGCCCGCAGGCCCGCCACAAAGCCTGTGTTTGGCCCGTCCGGCCCTCTCTGCCTCAAACGGCTAATTTTGTAAACGAACGGCCCAGATTAAATTTTTTTAAAATTCAACGGCTGAGATTAGTTGACCGTTGGACCCGACCCGACCCAAACCCGGCCAACGGCTAGTTTTTATTTTTTAAATACAATTTTTCCTTATAAATAGGAAACTTTCCTTTTATTTTTTTTCATCCAAACAACTCTCTTCTCTCTACTCTCTACTCTCTTATCTCTAATTTTTTTCTTTAATTACTCGGTGATATTCGGGTTCGGTGTACGTGTTGGCGAATCAATGAGTAAAGAACAAAAATCGAGATCAAGATCAAAACACAACCGATTGAGATCAAGATTAAAAATCGAAATTTCTTAATTTGGTTTGTTTTATTTTTTATAATTTAATTTATTTGTTGCAATTTAATTTTTTACAATTTTATTCAATTTTTTAAAATTCTAATCTTTAATTTCTAAAAAAATTAATTTATGTGTTGCAATATTTAATTAAATTTTCAATACAATTTTTTTAAAAAATTAAATTTTATTTTATTTTTAATTTTTTTAAATTTTAGTGTCTATTCTCTAAAAAATTAATTTATTTGTTGCAATTTAAATTCTAGTCTCTAAAAAAATTAATTTATTTGTTGTAATATTTAATTAAATCTTTAATACATTTTTTTAAAATTTTAATTAATTTTTAAAAAAATTAAAATTCTATTTTATTTTTAAATTTTTAAAATTTTAGTCTTTATTCTCTAATTTATTAATTTATTTATTGTAATTTAAATTATAGTATCTAAAAAATTAATTAATTTATTACAATTTAAATTCTGGTATCTAATTTATTAATTTATTTGTTACAATTTAAATTCTAGTCTCTAATTTATTAATTTATTTGTTACAATTTAAATTATAATCTAGTCTCTAATTTATTAATTTATTTGTTGCAATTTAAATTTTAGTCTCTAAAAAATTTAATTTATTTGTTGATTTAAAATTTAATAAATTTTTTAGAAAAATCGATGAATCCAAATATTTTTCCCGTTAATGAAGAAGAATATATTTTTATATTTTCACCTACTGGTTCTAATCCCACTCCCCTTACTCTTATTCTACCCAGTGTTTCATTTGCATCTGTATCTGCATCTGTAGGTTCATCTAGTAAAAAAATTTCAAACGTGTGAGAATTTTTTTAAAAAATTTTTGAAAAAAAATAATGATGGCACTGTTACTATTAAAGAAAAATATAAAATTTATAATAAATTACTTTCGGGTCACATATCGAGTGGCACTAGCCACTTACGTAGACATGGTGATATTCACCAGAAAAATTCACGTCTTAATGTCGCTTCATAAATGCAAATAAGTAGGGATTCAACTGGTAATATTACAAATTTTTCGTGAGAACAAATACGCGCATAAAATTCTGTTGTTGATTAAATAATAAAATAAGAACAACCATTTTCAATGAGTGAACAACCGGCATTTGAAGAAATAATACAAACTGAATTTGTTCCGCAATTTTAACGTTTTTCTAAAAATACTGCAAGAAATAGAGTTTCAAGTAGATTTGATGAAATTAAAATCGAGTTAATGAATTAATTTACAAATTTAAAAAAAATAGTTTAACTTCTGATTTATGGACTGCTAGAAATACTCAAGAATTTCAATATATTATAGCACATTTTATAGATAATGATTGAAATTTATATAAAATAATTTTTTCATTTAAAATGATAGAATTTTTCTATATTGGTAAATATTTAGGTTGTGTTATTAGGGAAGAACTAGATACGTGGGGTATTATAAATAAAATATTTTTTTTTATTTTAGATAATATTTCTTATAATAATGAATGTATTAATTATTTAAAACATCATTTACAGTTTCCATTATCTGGTTATTTATTTCATATTCGTTGTTCCGCACATATTTTAAATTTAATTGTGAAAGAAAGACTTTGTTAGATTTAGGTAACCCAAGAGGGGGTGAATTGGGTCTTTTCTAGCAATAAGAAATTTAAATCTTTTTAAAAAATTTTTTGAATATTACAATAAAGCAAGGTATGCAAGTATATAATCAATGCAAATATTAAAAGATGAGGGATAGAGAAATAGAACC
>JAOTRH010000022.1:13291710-13342652 GCA_034768845.1 Heliamphora exappendiculata
TTTATGTTTTCCTGTTATTTCATTCTCTGTAATTTCAGATTCTGTAAATTGTTGAAAGTTTAATAAAGATGTATTTTTTGGATCCCCGAGCATGTATTTTATGTCGGCGTTGGAAATTCTCCCAACAAAGCCAACTAATGCCCATGTTTTTCTCTAAACTATACGATCATATGGAATTTTATATTTATTAATAAATTTTTTATAATTGTAAATCTCATTTTTCAACACAATTTTTAAACTATTTAATTTTTTATTTTTTAACTTTTTTAGCTCATAATAATTTTTAATTTTATCTTTTTACAATTAAAATTATACAAATTTCAATCAAAGAATCATACCTTAGTTCATTTAATTAAAGAACGACTATGAAATTTCGTATTGAATTTATTTGACTTTTTTAGTAACTTAAAAATTACAATTTTTTTAACTAAACAATTTTTTTAACTTTATAACTTAAAATTAAAAAATCAACTTAAAATTATGTTACCAAAGAAAGGCTAACTCTCTTTACTCTCACTACTACTTTTTTTTCCCCAAGATGCCCAGTTTGGACTTTTTTAAAAATTACTTTTTGCTTATTTTTATTTTCTTTTGATTTTCTAATTAAATTCCTTTATTTTTAAAATTGTTTTAATAAGATAAATGGAAAAAATAAAAAAACCTAATCGAAAGATTAAAAAATTTACTGAATAAGAAAATGGTAGACTTTGCGGAGGGAGAGAGAGTCTAGAGAGAGAGAGAGAGAGAGAATGGTCAAATATGACCGGTGGCGCCAGTGGACAAATAAATCCCCTTCTCCCTCCCTCCTTCTTTCTCGCTTACACCTTCCTTGGTCGTTGAAGGATTCTCTCTGTGGGAAAGCTCTGACAAACCTGTGTTTGTTTGATCACAGAGAGCCTTGAGTTTTCTTCAACAATTCCTCTCTGCCAATATTCCAAGTGCCCATTCGCAAGCTCGGGGGAGATAAATGGCAGTAAGTTTTCCCTCCCGCGAATCGATTTTATTGTACTCGTCTTTCGCCTCTGATCTTCCTTTTACAAATCGATTTTACTGTACTCGTCTTTCGTCTCTGATCTTCCTTTTACGCCATGAGAATCTAGTTGTGTTTCTTTGTTTTGCTTCTGCTTTGGATTCTGTACTTGTTTAATCTGTTGAATTAGCAAGAAGTTGTTAATGCTGGTTTGCTGTTTGAATCTCCTGAATGAAAACGTTTTGTTGTCAGATTTCGTGTTTTGGTGATACGGCTCTGTTTATGAAATGGATTCAAAAAAGGACTTCGTTTGGAAATGATAAACCAGACTTTTAAAATTAACAATCGTTCCTCATTTCCTAATTTGGATTTGGGGATTTTTTGTTCGCAGTTCAGCTGTGTTTTCATGATGTTTCTCTGCGTACTGGCGGATCCTTGAGGCTGAAAATCATTTGGACTCAGTTGTCAGAAAAATAATAAGAAAAAGTAATTTAAGGAAAGTAAACTGAAGTCAAAGAAAAGAAAAAAACAAAAAAATATGAAAGAATTAATTTTTGTTACCTCTTTAGTTTGGAAGAAAGTTAATAGAAAATGCAAATTTTTCGTGAAGCATAATTTTATACTTTTCACATGACCAGTTTCGAGGGAAAACTTTTCCGTTGGAAATTTGTTTTTGTGAGTTTCATATTTTTTTACCATAACTACAAATATACGGAAAAAAATAAAATAGATATTTTTTTCTTTTTCCATTTAATTTATTGTCAACTGAACGGAGCCTGTGGGAAACATCCTATGAGAAATTGAGCCACTTTTGGCAATTTTTGTAAATTAATGGTGTAAATTTTTCCACACCAACATTGAAAACATCCAACCCGAACAAAATGGAGTTTAGGTGATCCAATAAATAGATAAAATATAGGCCTTTAATTTACAAAAAGCGCTAAGGTGATAGCGTGATACAAATCTTATTGCTTGGACTGCAGCCGAGAGAGAAGTCGAGCTCTTTAGTTCAACTTGGTTGTTCATCTTTTTTTTTTTTTTCTCTGGATTTTATAACATTTTAAGCATTTGAAGAAATCAGTAATCGGACATTTTGAAAGGGGTTGCTTGGAAAGTATGACTGTGGTCCCTAATACAAGACAAGATGTCGCTTATTAGCGAATTTATAACTTTGATCATAGCGATCAGTTTAGCAACTTTTGTTGTGGAATTAAAACCTTTTTTTTTTTTTTTTGCAATTCTATTTTTGGACAACGTTTTGGATGGAACAATTAAGGTTTTTCATTTTGCATTCTACCCTTCTCAGCTATTTGTTCTGTTGAGTTCTATTTCAACCATATGGTCTCACGTCTCATCTCCCTATTTCTCTTTCTTCTCCCTTTCCCTTCTCTTTCATATCTTCTGTTTCTATTCTTCTTCTTGCTCGTGTCACCCTTTTCTTCGTCTTGGTCGTGCTACCCTTGTCTTCTGCCCAGGAAATTTGTCATAAACAGTTTTTTTTACCTAATCCATATTTTTCATGGCATTCCTGTATGTGATACCACGTTCGATGTTACCTGTTAATGGGTAAAAGAATGAGTTCTTCACCAATGAATTACAATACAAAATAACAATGCTCTCGCTACATTTGCAGCAACGTCCACACGTACCGGCATTTGGCAAATGGGAAAATGATGATAATATTCCTTACACACTCTACTTTGACAAGGCAAGGAAGGGTAGAGGTGGTGGGAAGATGATAAACCCGAATGATCCCCAAGAGAATCCAGACATGTTCCCAAACATGGTTCCTCCGGCTCAAGCTTCTCCATCCAGGACCAGAACTGAACCAGAAGAACCAATAAGAAAGGGAGCAGCAAGGTCACCAGTACGAGAGCATCCGATAAGCAGAGAAGATGGTGACTTTCGGCAACTCACTGATTCTCCCGCCCGTAATGATAACAATGGCAGGAGAATTTCTGGTGAGTCACAAAAGGGAGCACCAAGGCCACCAGCACGAGAGCGTCCGATAAGAAGGGAAGATGGTGACTTTCGGCAACTCACTGATTCTCCTGCCGGTAATGATAACACGGGCAGGAGAATTTCTGGTGAGTTACAAAATCAGCGTCATGGAGGTCGACCTGTGATACCAAGTGTTGGCCCTGATCACACTATTGACCAATCACCACTCCATCCACATTATCAAGTGAAGGTCGCGGAGAAAGGTAGTGCCTCTCCTGGAGGGGAAGGAAAGAACTCTTCCGATGGCAGCCATGGTGCCCCCAGAAGATCGAAACCTGTTAAACGAGGCGAAGAGACTGTAAGTTACTTTCTAGGATTCCTGATCATCATAATTTCTTTTTTAGCATTGTGTTCCTCCGTTTTTATAATTCAATCCGTTCATACTTTTAGGACTGCTAATTAAAGTTCTTATACAAAATATAAATTTCTCGAATATCGATAAATACGTAATCGGATCACACTGGTCTGAGAAAATTATATAGCAAGTACAATTTTGGAAAGAAATGAAGATAAACAAATGTAAATTGGTCATGGACTATAAATCTCTGACCAGTCTAATTTTTTGCATTAATAATCTACTCAACGAACATTAAAAGATGAACAATTCAGGTAATAAAAATAGATTCGAGGTTGGTTCCACCAAAGAGCACAACCTACTCCTGATCTTGGATAGTATACAGAAATGGAAGTATTTGAATTCCAAAGCTATCTAACAAATTTCTAAAGTATCCCATTGTCCCAAGTAAGGCATTTCCCTCACGAAATGCTCATTGTTAGTTGTATTGGTCAAAACACGTGTTTCACTGTCATTGTTACTACTTGAAACAAACTCTAATATCCTTGTGATGAAATGATTTCAATTCCAACAAAAAATCTACCAATTAAATATTAGTCCCCTTTCATGAATGTAGATTTACCAAGGCAGTCTATATTGGAACTTTTGCTCAAGTAGGATTATGCTTATGATACTAGTTTCTAACTTTGCAGCCCAATAAAGTTGTTGCTGTCCCGAAATTCGGGGATTGGGGGGACAACCCAGACGGTTATACCGATATTTTCAACACAGTGCTACAGCAAAAGCACCTAGGGACCGGAAAGGCACCGGGTGGGGGTAATGAGCCACCTTACACCACCCCGCGGAAGCTAAACACCCCCGACGATGCCAAGGTACGTCGATCAATTTTCTTCCTTCCCTTTTTTTGTTGTTGTTTTCAATCAAGTGTAATAGACTCTTATGAGTCTTACGCTTGTTCTGTCGCGTTATTACTAATTTCAACTAATTTCCTCTCCTTTCCTCTCTCTCTCTCTCTCTCTCTCTCTCTCTCTCTCTCTCTCTCTCTCTCTCTTTCTCTCTTTCTCTTTCTCCAGTGTTGCTGCTTTCCATGGGGTGGAAAATGAGGAACTCTGGAATTTCTGGGAGATATATATATGATTTGTTAAGGCGTGTGAGGTCTGTATATATAATATAGATCTTAAGATTTTCCCCATGCAGAGTCATCAACCTGATGAATTTATGATTTCTTAATTTCGTTATTTGCTGGTGTGTTCTTAATATATTGTTACAATGAACTTGATGTTTTGATGGGGAATATTGTTTTTTTTTTCCTCTCTTTCTTGGCTTTTTTCTATGGTGGCTTTAAGCCTCATACTTTGAAATTTGAATTTCTATTACTAGGCCGAAAAGAAAAGAGACAGGTTTTTTTTTTTCTGATTTTTCTTGAATTAATATTTGCTTTAAAGTATCTCTAAAGGTATTTATGAAATCATTATTTTTTTACGTGTTTAATTGATTACTCTTGAGTATTTGGCAAAGTTATTACTGGTAGTTTTTAACTTTTTATTATTAATTTTAATTATAAATTATAAATTTTTTTAAACACTCACAATTTTTGTGACAACTTATAATTATTATTTTTTTATTTCAGTTGCAAGTCACAATCTTTAACAAATACTCACAAATTTTAATACAAATTACTACTAATTTTAGCAATATCAAACTCATATTATTAGAGTTGACAAGTATCTATAGCCTTGCTAGATCTTCTTTCTTTTTTTAAATCCAAGATTTTGATTATATTTTTATGAGTTAAAGTAGAATTTGTTGTATGAAAAAACATTGAGTTCATTAGGTATTGATAGTTATGTGATTGAATCATATTTGATTTTAAAATAAATAGATAAATAATAGATTGTTATAGCAAAACATAAATATGACTATTAATCATATAACTATTGATGTTCGATAATTTATTTTATATATATATATATATATATATAATCTACTCTATTAAGTGAATCTTGCAAATGATAGGTTCAAATCATAAGAGTAAATCAACATTGAATTCATAAAAGAAAACACAATAAGGCGGCTTATGGCACAACAGTAATGTCGGTTCCATTGACCATACAAGCATTAGACTTGTGTTATGAATTTATGGTGACAGCTTCGAAATTTTCGTTAGGGTAGACATTTAAAAACATTTTACAAATTAAAAAAAAAATTCACACTATCAATATATTGTCTATTTCTAGTGAATTTATTTATTTAAACCTCTTAAATCACAAAAATAATAAAAATTTAATATATGATATTATTTTTCAACAAAAAAATGCAAATATTTGAACTTTTCATCTATTATTACTTGCAAATATTAATTAAACGTTTTAAATAGGATATTCAAGTTTTTTGAAAGGGTGTTCAAAATTTTAAATTACTAAAATAATTAAAATTTTGTATAAAATTATACATATAGAAAAAATCAAAAACTTCAATTGAATATTCTCCCTTCCCACCTATCCCTCCTCCATCCTTGGAGGATGGAGGATTTGGAGTTTGTGTAGTGTTCAAAGGCACATAGGGGTAAAGGTGGTTGTGAAAAGAGAGTAATGTGTCGGGAAAGACAGATGTAAGGTGTGTGAAGCTAGTTATTTTTAAAAAATTCAACTCATGATTGGATTTTTTTTAGTTGTATTACGAATTTAAATGAATTTTTTGTGAGGCTTAATCTATCAAGCAGAGGTGAAATTGTTATGCTCGAACTGGAGCGCTTATGATTCTAGAGCAGCGCTCTTGAAGAATTTTTTTGAACTATTTTTTAATTAGTTGACCTTGTTGTCCGTCTTTATGTTTATTACTTCTATTAAGGTTTTTGAATTTTTATAATTTTGTGTTGTCTCTTTTTATACCAAAAGTCACATAGCTTCGTGAATATACGTAAAATCATGTTTTCTGTGTGTGATTAATTTTTTTTCGTTGGTTAATTTTCATTTTTTGCTATAACAAAAAAAGTTGGAAAAATTCTAAATACACACCCAGAACTGCTGATTACATATTATATGTATTAAAATATTTGTACAACAATCTGAATATATTTGTACATTTAAAAAATAAATAACGTAAATAATTTTGGGTGTGTATTTAGAAGTTCCCCAAAGTTGGGGACTGATGAAGAAATATGTGAGTTGACAATTTATTTTGAGTGGGTAAGATGTATGAAAGAAAATATGCATACATATTTATAAAAGCATATCTCAAACATTTTACAATTTTGTCTCACCAATGAATATGCTATCTATCTCAATTACTAAAAACTAAACAGAAAATCCACCGCTATGGAGAGGAGAAACTTATCCCCCACTCTATAATTGTCATTCTTTATTTGTGAATTGACAAAATTGTCCATCTATACTTCTGAATCTTTCAAATGCCTTCGAGATGTAATTTCTTCAAATTCCAAATGATACGCACTCAAAAGGAAGGCGCCGCTTTAAAGCAAGTTATTCTTAATAAATCTTTTTTGTTTTGTAAAGCGAAATTCTCCCTTGAGTCGATCTTTAATTGCATAGTTTACGAATTCTGCTTAGTAGGAACCTAAACACATAAATAATTTTTCTCAGAGTCAGACCACGTTTTAGGCGACGATTTGGCACTAGATATTCGGAGGTATAGAAAGAGCAACTGTGAGAAGAGGAAAAATCACCATTTTGCAAGCCATATTAGTTTACCTACTAATTCATTTGATTTTGGATGATGCAATTAATAGTTATTATTATATGATCTCTCAATATGCGTGTAACATAATTTGTTTGTCGAATTTATAGAAAGAGACTGTATTTCATTCAAAAATAATTACTTAGTTGCACTCGTACACTATTTTTTCATTTAGAAGAAAAATGTATAATCTCAACAAACGAGTGATACCGATTGTATTTGTGAGAACTTTTAAGATAGATTAATGTAATTTAACTAAAAATAAATTAATAGAATTTAACTTAAAAAATGGACAGGGTCCATAAGAATAAAAATTGGACACATAACCCAAACAAGTGTAGATGTTAGAAAAATTCCTTTTCAAAATTTATTATTTTTAACAATAAAAAAAATACACAGCTGATCCTTTTAATTGAAACACAAGAGTTTATTATTTATATTATTTATTCTATTATATAAAATGAGAGCACCTATTTAATTATTGTTAAATTAAAATCTTATGATTTTTCATACATCTAATAAGCATAATAAATTTAAAAATATGTTAAAACACGTAATAAGTTCTATTAATTAATTTGATTATTAACAATTTTAAAATGTAATTTTTATCATAATTTTTAAAGATAAAACACACTCATGTTGTAGGTTTGTCGCTAATACACAAATATCCTTACAATTTTGAAAATTAAAACCCTGAACCATATTGCATATTTGGATTAATACTAGTATTTTTATGTTGTACACCAAAGAATTAGAGGAGTTTAATGAAAATAAAATTATTATTTTTATATTTTTAGTTATTAAATCAATTTTAACTAAATATTTACTAATTAAATAGATAAATTTATAATGAGACTAAATTTTATAAAAAAGAAATTATAATTTTTAAAAGTACATAAATATTTATATATTTGTTACAAAACACGCAGGATTTTACCCTAATTTTTATTAAGAAGTGATTCAATTATTAATTACATGTATTTTGCACGTGCGGCTAATTATTTTGGCGAGCCTGTTCCAGTGGGATCGAGTACTGTGCTGTGTTTAAAATACACTACTGTTTGCGTTACACTCTGTTTATTTAATAAATATATTTTTACGATTGAATTTATTAATTATTTAAAATTTATTAAATTTATTTCATAATTATAATTAAGTAATTGAATAAAATTTTCTAATATTATTATATAAATAAATAAATAAAAATTATAATTTTAAAAATTATTATAAAATAAATATTATTCAATTACTTAATTTTAAATATCAATTGAATTTTTAAATACTAAATAAATTTAACTAATTTTACGTAACGAATTACGTCATAAAAATATAATTACCAAATTACCCTTAACAGGCCGGACCGAGCTGTCCTTTCGGCGCAGACCGACAGAGGAGACGTGGCTCTGTTGCGTGCCTCACCGACTTCCCTGTATATCAGAAAATTCCGAGCAACCGAAAGTCTTCTCTCTCTCTCTCTCTCTCTCTCTCTCTGTGGAACTTTACCTCTTTCGAGAAGCCCTATCGAGGGAAGCATATAAAAGCTTTTGCACTTTGTCTCTCTCCTTCATGTTTCAGAACCATACTCTCTTGATTGAAAAACGTTGGAATCAGGTACGATCAACGACCAAAGATAAAATTTGATTGATCGTCTAGGGCTTGAATCTCTCTCATTCGCTCTATATTTCCATCGCTGTTTTTGGTTGTTGAATCTCCTATGTAGAATTTGTTTCGTTCTTTTCAATTCTTCTGTGTTGCATGGTTCATGAATCAGATATGCATTCTCCTAGTTCTTTTTATTTCCTGGTTAAATTCTCGGTTTCTGTAGGTTCAGAATTCACGGCTTGTTCAAAATCGAAGTTTGAGTACTTTTTAGCACAGATTGAATCTTATTCTGAAAACATGTGATTTTTTCTTTCCTTTCATTGCTTGTATCTGGAATTCTTTTTTCTTTCTTTCTTTCTTTCTTTCTTTCTTTTTTTCAACGGACTGACTGGTGTCGGTTTTCCAACTTTCATGACTTGATCGCATTAGGTTAGGTGGTAAAAGCCGTAAAATTTTCTGAATATATTTTTGAAGATGTAATGTGGTTAAATTTTATACATGCGTAGTAGGTTAGTGTTAAAAGGATGATATAGTAAAGTTTAAAAATGCTTCTATACTATCTATATCTATACTAATATATTGAAGGAGAGCACCTATTTGGTGTTATGAAGTTGTGTGGATTTTTTTGTATACCAAGAATGTCCTTATTTAATTTTTTAATACCAAAACAACTTAATTTGATTTTATTCATTAAACTTTCTCTTCATTACCTAATTTAAAAATTATAATTGCTCACAATTTTAAAATTAAATTATTTTATTATTTATTTTAATTTTTAAATATACTTGCACGCCCATGCTTGGACAACTATTATTAGATTGTAAGTTATAGCATGAGCATCCTACTAGGTGTAATATTAGCGTGACACCTTTTCGCGTATCAAGATTATCCATAGCAAAACACATTTTCTCTTCTTGCACAACTTTTCATTCACACAACTGCTAGGGTGAAAAAGAAACTAAAGACTAAATAATCTACCATGTTTTCCTCTCTGCATTACTACTATTTTCGCACTCTTTAAATTAATAATTGTGCACACATGGTGTGCAATAATTTTTCGTGTTACAAATGTAATCACTTTTCAAAAACTCATGGTATCGTAAGACTAGGATTTAAAAATGTGGAAAGAATTTGGTTAAGTTGTTTCTCTTTACTGCAAGTCAAGGGTTTATTTTGAATGTCCTTGCTTTGGTTCTAAAGTCTAATTTCTTTTTTGGCCAGTATCATAGATTCAAAATAGTATATTTTGTTTTTTCACCATAATGCATCTTATCTTATCTTTTCAAATTTTGTTTCCCATGTCAAGTGTCACTATTGGATCCCAACACTCACGACAATTTACAAGGTTGGAATCACTAGTAAGCGTGGAACATCATGCTACTCACGACAATTGACCAGTGAAGGATGATCATTGGTCAACGCTTCTCGTGAAACAAATTCCCAAGGTATGCATGGAGTCACACTCACGACAATTTACAAGGTTGGAATCACTAGTAAGCGTGGAACATCATGCTACTACCTAGACTCCATGCATACCTTGGGAATTTGTTTCACGAGAAGCGTTGACCAATGATCATCCTTCACTTCTGTATACCACTAGAGCCATGAATGCTTTTGGTGGTCTTATTGGCGCAACTTTGGGTCTTTGACTGGAGTGAAAAACAAGAGCCATGGGGGAACTCAAATGCTAGTATAAAACTTGGGCTCTGTTTAATTGTCAGGGGAACTCAAATGCTAGTAGAAAACTTGGGCTCTATTTAATTGTCAGGAAAATCATATAAAAATCAATAATTCACAATAAAAGTGGGTGAAGGAAAAGAAAATATTAGGGAACTAACTTTTGTTACCTGTTTAGTTTGTAGGAAAGTAAAAAAAAATCGTAATGCGTAAGATTATACTTTTTACATGATCTGTTTGGTAGAAAAACTTTTTTGCAAGAAAATTGTTATTGTGGGTTTCACATTTTCCTGCTTCAATTGGACACACAGAGAGAAAAGTAAAATATTTTCTTTTTTCTTTCATTTCCTTCAGCTGAACGAAGCTTTAGTATTAATTATGAATCACATCTCAAGTTATCACGAGATCCATGAAAAAGCCATTAAAAACCTAAAGCGTGAGGAAAACTTACGTTGAAGTTTTTGTGTTGGTTTGTAGGAGTTTTCTTGTTAATGTACTACTATAATCCATTTCTCTTATATGCATATTATATATAAAATTTTCCCTTTTTGAGAATTTATTGAATTATCTAAGTTAATGTAAGTTTAGTGCTAAAAGCAGAAAGTTTGGAGTTAAAACTTAATTTATTCTCAGTTATGAAACGTGATAATTTTCCTTTCTTCAGTATGATTATAATTCTTTTGTGCAGTTAGGGTGCAAAGAAACTTTCAAGGGGAAAACTGTTTTTACTACTAAATTTATGTCAATACACGGATGTGATTCTTGTGTGTAGTTCGGTATGAAATTAGATGAATGTTTAGTGAAAACTTGTATTTTTAAAACTAAGAATGGATATTGTATGTACCCGGAATGTGAGAGCTCCCTTTTGCATCATCAGGCTCATTGAGTGTGCGAGACTTGAACAAAGAACGCATAACTACAGCATGAGCAGCAGGGGTTTAAGGGGACCTCTTAGAGGGTATGTGAGGAGCACAAGGAGGAGGAAGATGGTACTAGAGGTGGACCTTAATGTGCCATCCTATGAGAACCCGGATCAGGAGGGCTCTTCATCTCATTCAAATTCTCAGGATGTGCAAGCTGGCCAACAAGGAGAATTTGTACTGCCTGCACCGATTGATGTCGAGACATTTGATGATGATATTGTTATATCCTCCCCGAGGACTTTTGCAGAAGTAGGCATACTTTATTTTCATGAAGTCTTTATGTATTGTTTCTTCTATATGTACCAGCAGTCTACCCGTCTAAAATTTGAAATTTGATTTTTTTGTGAACGAGGTATGAATAATTAAAAGCAATGAATACAATATTTGTTATAAAGGCGCAAGTATAAGTGTACTCCCAAGTTTTAAAAATTAAATTCCTCAAATTGTCAAATTATTGAATACATAGAAAATAGTTTTAAGATACTGTCAGCTAAAATATTAAATTGATGAGGATCTTTACATACTCAACAGGTTAAGGTATCTAGTACACAAAATGTCAAAACATAATCACATCGAGTTTGCAAATATTGCAGTTGGTAAATGATATCGATCTAAGCTATATATGTGATCAAAACTTATATATGAAATTTTATTTCTTTTGTTTACCACCAAACTTATAGATGGAATTTTCTTTCTCTTCTTAACCTCCGATAAATTTTCTTGTTAATATGACACTTATGAATACAAATATTGTTGGAAGATATCAATGTCATCCATTCTCATAACCATCGGGAAAAAAATCCATAAAAGTAAAAAACTAAATCACAAAAGAAGCAATCAAAATACCTAAAAGAAACAATGCACGTGCCTCATGAGGAACCTTATTATTTTATTGGATTTGTTATGTACTATTTTTTCATCAGAAAATCCAAACTTCTTGAAATCAAAAACCCAATTCCAAAAAGCATTGGAAATATGTTAGAAGGTCAAGCAGATTTACAAAACTAAAATATGTTGCTACTAATCATCATAGCTAATTCAGAAGCACCAATTTTTAATTCGCAAAATTTAATGTTTACAGTAACAAGAGTCATAGAGGAATATGGGGAAGAGGAAGACTTGGGATAAAAAGTAAGCTTAAGATGAATCGGAAAAATAAAGATAGCATATTTCTTTAATTTTGAAGGACACTGTAAAGTTTAACATGGTTAGAAAGGACATATGGCAACTTTTCAAAACTTGCAAATAAAAAGGTAAAGCTTTACATGTACATTAAGTGGTATGGGTTAAATATGGATTCACTTGTACGTTCATTAACTCTTATTATTTTTCTCAACCTTATGTCAGGCTAAAAATAATTCTAGAAGAAGTCGTGGAAGCACTGTTGTAGTTGATGTAGATTCAGGTAATTAATGCTTGTGTTTGGCAGTTGAGCGTGTCTTTTTGCATTTGTGTGTTAGTTTCCGTTTAACTCACTTTCTCTCTCGTGAAGTTATGGTATGCATAGCCTATATCATCATGTTTCCTTATTATTCTCTGGTGGCGAATTGTTGATCTACTACATACTTTCCGAGCTCTTTGGATAGGCTTTTTACTGATTGAATAAAAAAATGTGCATATGGACCTTAGATCCATATTTAAAATTTTAAATCTCATCAGTTTTAAGTGGGGCGCTTGAGTCTTTTATTTCTTGAGTGGATGACCTTTGTTAATATATTAAGGTGCTTGTTTAATCAAATACTTCCAAACAAGGAAAAAAGAAAAAGAATAAAGTAAACATAGAAAGGGGGCATCCCATTTGGACAGACTCTTCGTTCAAAGAAAAATGTGAAAAATATTCAACAACTTTTTCCTTCCCTTCATAGATGGAAGTATATATCTTGCATTTTTCCCACTTTATGCGCATGAGACTTCCATTTACTCCTCATTATACACACTATGTGAATGGAATATTGTGCATAATTAACTGCTGTTGCCAACTCTGGTTTTGTTGATAAGAATTATTCTCTGTGGTTCACTTTTGCTCTTTGGTGTAAAAGAGGTAGGTGTTTTCACGAGGCCAGTGATTCATGAGCATTTAGTGCAAGAATCTTCTTAAACTCAACATATTTCTATAATTTTGGTAACTCTTTCCTTTGCCTCTTTTGACCCAATATCGCCTTTTGGACTTTGTATTACCTATTGGATAAATCGAGACTTCTGTCTTGGTGTTTTTGTTTGGGGGATTTGGCATTATTGATTCTACTATGGAATAACGTCAATTCAAAGTTATATAAAGGCCAGCTTGGTGCACTAAGCTCCTGGTCCTGGAAAGGGAGTGGACCTTGATGGGTCTATAGTACGCAACCTTACTTTGTAAAAGGCTGTTTTCATGCCTCGAACCCGTGACTTATATGTCACACAGCGACAATTTTACCGTTGCGCCAAGGCTACCATTTAATTCAAAGCTATATATGAACACAAATTAATAAATAAGAGCTTGCTTGAAAGGTTATATGTATATATATGAATTTTTAGACAAAAATATATTTTTGGTTTTTTAGACAAGAAGCTAAAAAAAGGGTAGGTCGCTTGGCTACTTTGTCTCCGTAGTGGCTTATAGAAGATTTTCATTTAGCAAGGGGTTTTGATTTTTTAGCTTTTTGCTTCAAAATGAGAATATTATCCTTCATTGATAGGTATTGAAATTGGCTTGTAATGTTTGACGATAGGTTTTCCATTTTGCATTTGTATTGGGATGAAGACACACACAGAAAAAAGCTAAAAAGTTAGCTTTTTGGTCTTTTTGTGTTGCGGAAACAAACCTTTTGGATTTTTATTTTTTTTGCTTTTTTTAGCCAAAAAGACATTACGCTTCACCTACCAATTGATGCATAAATATGGTTTGGGCTTTTATAATATTGAAAAAAGTGAGGCCCATTTGGAGGGGAGACTGTAAAGCCTTGTGTGCTCGAGGCTCTTTATTTTCCTTATTTGAGAAAATTCACTAAAAAAAACCTAGATCTAGGTTGTAGCCATGGCTTCGTCGCCAAGACGGCATGCTCTAACTCCAACGTCAACAAATGATGCAGGTAAACAGGAATCTCTCTCTCTCTCTCTCTCTACACACACACACACACACCTCTTGTCATCATGTCGACTACCGGGGGAGGTCAACCTGTCTGTGTACCTTTTTTGACTACTTGGTTGCTTGTATATTTTATAGGGAGTAAAATTGCATGTTCTGATATTGGCAGTAAATGGGTTGTTGCTATTTTTCAACAATTTTGTTGATTTAATTAGCTGACTCTGTTGCATTTTCTAATCGGCGTTGCTAGCTTGTAGTTGTTATTTCCTTCTTCTCAGATTCATTCTGTTTTTGTGTCATCATTGCAGAAGAATGGACATATAGCGTTGGTCCCAATTGTCACAACAAACGTAGGAGAGTTCCTTCAAACCAAGCAATCATAAATTGTGACCTTTACATAAATTTGGAAGGGAGTAGCAACCCTATGGTAATAATTGAGATTTCTTTGTGATATGTATATTTGTCTTGAAATTATGTGTCCTAATCAATTTCAGCTGATTGAATTAAATTGTTTTCCTTATTTTGCTGAGTTCTGAGACAGAGACATCTGGATGATTACATTATATTTTCTGATGCTTATTGTTTAATGCAAAGAATCATGATAAGATTTCTCTTTTTATGCAGAACACTAATAAATTATGACCATTAAGTAAACTTGGAAGGCAAACAGTAACTTGATGGAAACAATTGAGATTTTGTTGCTGCATATGTTGTGTACCTACCCTTAAAAAGTTTTATTTTGTAGATTGTTTTGTCAGAATTGTTTGTTTATTTTCTTATTTTCTTATTTTTTCTATTTTGCATTATAACTGGATAGTCTCCTCTTTTTGACTGATTACATAATCTTGGCAATTTCTCATTTGAGGTATACCACTTTTGCTACTTTAAGTCATGTCAAATGGTAGGTCTCATATGGCTAGCATATTTATGAATATGGGGTGTGTATGGTGCTCCCTTTCCTAGCAGGGATGTGCCTCATTCTTTTTGGAAGGATGGATGGATGGGAGGGAGGGTAACAAGAGAAGCTAGGGAGGGTTTCCGTCCTCTGTCCAAAAGGTATAGGAATATGGGGGAGAGATTTGAGAAGCTGTAGCTACTTGGAAGAGGCAACAATTTTCTGAGGTAGGTAGGCTCACTGTTATCAAAAGTACTCTATCTATATCGGTGGTGAAAGGGATGGAAAAATTCATGCGGGATTTTTTGTTGGAAGGAATTGGAGAAGAGTTCAAGCATCATCTTATTGGGATGGAGGTGTACCCACTATTGGATAAATGGGGGGTTTGGACATTCACAAGTTATCTTTGTTCAACGAGGTTCTATTAGGAAAATGGTTGTGGACATTGAGGGGGAGAGAGAGAGAGAGAGAGAGAGAGAGAGAGAGAGAGAGACTGTTGAGGGTGGTTTTTGCAGATATCTTTCAGTTGGCATTGAGGTTTAGTGGCGGAGTATTGGAACTCCTCCTCTGTGGTGCAATAAGGGCTCTTGTTTTCCGAAGACGTTTTCAGGATCGAGGGTTGGAGTCTATTGAGGCTCTTTCTGGGCCGCTTTAGGATGATCGAGTTCAAGAAGTTGGAGGATACTCTTAACTTGGAGGGAAGTAAGGAATGATATGTTTTGGTGTCTTGGAAAGTGATCTCAAGGTCTGCACCAACCCCCCCCCTAAAAGGGGGCTTTCTTTGCTTGAAGACATATTGGGAGGTTATTTTAACTACAGACAACTTGAGAAGGGACAAGTTCTTACTAGATTGGTGTTTCATGCACAAGAGGGTGGGGGAGAGCATGAATCATCTCATTCTGCATTGTCCAACAGCTAGGAAGGTTTGGAGTATGGTGTTCTCAGTTTTCTTGGTGCTGAATGGGTGTTGCATGGCTTGGTGCAAGATATTTTCTCAGCTTGGAGTACTTAAGAAGGGCCACTCCTCTTTGCATTTTGGGGTGCATGTGGGAATGAAAGAAAATGGAGGTCTTCTGATAATATGAGCATTCTATTGTGTTCCAAAAAGGTTCTATCCTTATCTCCTTGCTTTCATTTTTTTTTAGGTGAGGGGGGCATTTTTGCTTTCTCTTGAAGATTTTGTTGGCTTTCTTTGGGAAGGATTTTATTGGCTTTCTATGGGAATTCTACATCCAGGTAGATATATAGGTGGGACGCTTTTTGTATGCGTCCAGCATTCAGGGTTGCGCCCCTTGCTCTATTTTTATGAGCGTAAATGGCATGGTAAAGAGGTGCATAGACACAAAATAGAATTCTGTTTCCTTTACTTAGGGCAGCCTTTTTATCCCTTTGACCTTCATTCCTCACAGTTTGTTGTTGATCCTACTTATATGGAATATTGCATATTTTTAGCTCACAAAGGGTTCCCTGTTCACTTTGGACTTTGTTGCAAGGAAAAGACCATTTCCTTTCTTTAGCGCAACCTTCTTCAATTCGTCAAATGTTCCCTAATTAAGTTTTATCTTTCTACCAAATTGATCATTAAGTGCGGGAACATATTCTAGTGCATTGTTATTTCCTTCCTGTGTTTTCTTAACTTTGTTTCTTCTTCTTCTTTTTCTTGTTGGAGGACTCTGGACTTCATCGCAAGCACTATCCCTAGCTGACATGTACACTTGAGCTCTCATTAGGGAGTAGAAGAAGAAACTTGGCAGTCCAAACATTCTTATTGTTTCCAAGATGCAGGCATGGGACCAGTTGGGCATATAAATGTCCAACAGGTCCCAATGTGGTTATTTTTTCAATATCATGCAACTTTATAACCCAACCAGGTTTACTAGCCTTCTGTAATTATGTTGCACCAGAGCAATTCAGATGTGGTGACCATTGATGCATGGATAAAGACTGTCAGTTGTAACACTGGATGTTTCCAGCTTGGTGTATAACCCCGTACCCTCATTCTTCTCTCTCTCTCTCTCTCTCTCGTTTTTTTTTTTGGTGTGTTTGTGTGTGTATCAGCAACTCATGTCCTCCTCCTCAACCTATTTTATCTGACTCAAGTTGACTTAATGCTGCACATGTCATTGAAAATTTGTACTTCAATTATTTGCATGGTGGTGAGTAATTTTTCTCCTTTGATTGATATTGTGCACTAAGACCCATTTATTGTGGTGCAACCCATGTACATGTACAGTTGTGGTTTCCTAGTAGTCATTAAGATTTTGTCTTACCAATGGCAGAGAGAGAATGTTCAAAGTGTGGAACCATTCCCACCGTTGCCCCAACCGAAGGAGCCCACTTTTAGCTGTCCAATTTGCATGGGCCCATTGGTTGAGGAGACGTCAACTAAGTGTGGCCATATTTTTTGCAAGTTGTGCATCAAGGCCGCAATAGCCGCTCAGGGCAAATGCCCTACCTGCCGGAGAAAAGTCACCATGAAAGCTACCGTCAGGGTCTACCTTCCAGCAACCAAATGAACAAGGTGTGTACTCAATAATTATTTGTTGTGCCTGTGGATGCTTTAGTTCCATAATCAATTTGAAGGATGCTCAGTGTGTGGGCAGGAAGTTTGGAAAGTTTCATTTTGAATGGGATTTTGATCTGATGAGAAGGAGAGAAATTCTGAACATTTGATTATCTACGATTTATCTTAAAGATTTACTTGGAACAGCATCTAAATACTTTCTGAAAATTTAATTTGTATAGTAATTTGTAGAGCTTGGTCATAGTTTTTGTGAGCTTTTGTCATCAGTGGCGGAGCCAATGCATGCCCAGAAGGGGCACGTGACCCCTATCACTTTTTTATATGTATATTATTACATATAGAAAAATAAAATTATGTATCTAGACTCATAAAATTTGTTTAGTGTCCCTCCTAAATATAGAACTATTCTATTTTTTTAATTTTTTATAGAAATATTTGCAATCACGGGTCTTAAAATGACAAATTTTAAAAGATAACATATTAAAAACTTTTACTAGGTTAGGACATTTATTCAATTTTTTACACTTATAGATTTTGTTTATATGCTACTAGCGAGAGAACATTTAATACATAATATAATTTTATTTGTTATTTAAATATCATATAAATATCATGATATTCTTAAAAAAATTACAAAAATTGTTAAGACATTCAAATGTTGAAAAACTTAAAAATCAAGATAACAAGTCAATTAAAAACGGTTGATCTGACACTATAATATTTTAATTAGTTTGATATGTTTTTAATAATGATTTACATCTACTTAAATATATAAGTTTTATTTACCCAAAATAAATGAATAAATAAGTTTCTGCCTTAATTTTCACAAAATTTTGTAGAAGTATACATTACAAATTTTTTATATTTATTAATAGTTATTTAAGTTTTAGCAATATTCTATTATTATTGATTATAAAAAAATTAATATTTTAAGTTAATTAGTGCTCGCTCTAAACTAGATTCCTAGCTCCATCGCTGTTTGCCATGATTGAGTTTTACATTATTGGTTGAGCACTACATGTTTCTTTTGTTCCATCATATGCATTTTATTATTTTTCTATATATGTAAGTAAATAAGATTCTATAAAAAGGGTATTAAAAAATATGACACCCGCATACAAGGGGAGAGCAGAAAAGGGGTCTCACAAACAAAAATAGAGGGTGACTTGCAGAAAACCTCTACAATAAGAGTCTACCCACAGATAACGATGGCTGTAAGAAAGCAATTGTATCATTAGTAGACTCTGTTAATCTTTCAGATAGCTTTACTAATAATAATACCCTCAATCTATACAACGGAAGTTCAACCCCATCAAACGATTTGTCTATTGTGCTCTAACCAATCACATCAAATGCAAAGCAGTCAAAAGTCATGCACTTCTCTTTATACTCGACACTCTTCCCTCTTTCAACCTAACAGAACTCCAGCAACCTCCCCAAAAACTCAATCTATACCAAAAAGTATCAAGGCAAAACTCTATAGTTCCTTCGGAGATTCACCGTATATAAGGATCTTCTAATACGATAACAACCACATCAAACATAGAGTAGTTAAAAAACATTCCCTTCTCCTAGAAAAACTCTAGCAACCTCCTCAAAAATCCAGTCTACACCCAAAAGTATCAAAGCAAAGCCCTATAGACTATAGTTCCCTCCCAAACATTAGTGGATAAGAAGATAAGAAACAGTCTCCTGCTTTTTACACAAATAACATCAATTTGCCAATATTTGCTCCCTCCGAATAAGGTTATAAATGGTGAGAATCTTACCATGCACAACAGACCAACCAAAGAACGTCATGTTGAAATGAGCTCTCACCTTCTATGCACTTACCAACATATCAACGGAAAAGCAGCCCTCTCGCTCCTCACCAAGCACTTGTAAACGACTTGACAGTTAACCTCACACTAAGATCCCCTCTCCAACAGACTGAATGCACTCCATCATCTACACCTCTGTCACCTCTACCTATGTGGTCTTACAGAAGGCTTAGCAGGGACAATAACTGATCTAGCTCCCAATTCTACACATCACTCTTCAGCTCAATATCCCAGAAAAAAGTAATTAGAAGCCTTCCAAATATAATCCCTCCGAACATAACCCACAACATTTCATTATTTACTGATATGTGGAACTAAGTGTATGCTTTATCTTCTTTTCTTGTAAGCTTCTGTCCTTGTGTTTTTAGGTATGTATTTACATGTTTCATGTGCTTTGTGAGCCGTGGTATGTGTGAGTTCATGTTTTCTTCTTCTTCTTCTTCTTTTTTTTTTTTTTTTTAACTATTTTGTTTTTTATAGCATCAGAAATTTATTTTGCTTCCCTCACTAACCGGCTCTCTTGGTGTTTTATGGTGTCATGCAGGAAGATGCATACAGGCTGCTTTTCAGCTTTCTTGTAGGGAATTGAAACAATGGTCCGATCTGTATTCCGGTCTGTATTCCGCGGCCGTGAGAATTATCTTTTCTTTTGGAATTACTTAACGTGAGACTGTGGGAGGTTACAAACTGTAGATGCCTATTGGCATTGGGTTTGGTTTGAAACAATACTTTTTGGTTCTTTAATCAGCTTAGACATCATCCGGTCTGGTGGTGGTTATTTAAGTTTGCTGTTATTTCCAAATACCTACCTAATAGCAAGATCTAATCTAATAAGTTGCTTAGTTTAGTAAAAAATAACGATTGGTGGTAGTTTATTTATAGAGATTCTAGCTTTAGATATTTGGTATTTATATCACATGGGACTGGAATTAGAAGCGTTTGGTGGGCTGCGGGTTGTTCAACCAACTGTTCAGCTATCTGTTAGGAACGGACGCAGAATTTTAATTTAAGAGGGATGAATTATTTTTATATATTTTGAGTAGAACATGTATTAAATATTTAAAAAAAATTTAGAAGAGCGAATTTATATAATCATAAAATATTTTAAACTAATACTATTATAGTAGTGAAATTTTTCAAAATTTTGAGTAGACAGCCGACCTCCTCCTTGGGTCTATCTATGCTATCCGCCAAGCATGACTTTTGGATCTCATCCGTACACAAGTAATTATTTTGTAGTATGGGAACACAACGTGGCATTGGCTAGTTAGTGTTTTGGAGTGAAAAAATATTGACTTGCTTTTATTAAGTGGCAGGTAACTTCATTGACTTGGTATTTTCGGAGCACCTTATAATTTGTCATGGGCCGCGGGCTTGAGAAGCTAAGGGTTATACACATTGGCATTGATAAACCTGAGTAATTATTTGGTGCTCGCAAAGTATTATGTGACAAGTTTACATGGTATTTACCATTGTTAGGTAATTAAGAGACAAATAATGAATCATTTTGTGTAAGTTGTAATTATTTATTTATCAAGAGTATAACGTGGTATAATTGGTACTCCAAAAGTACCTAATAATTTGCCGGTAAACTCTAGGTTACTACGCATCTTTCTGGCATGTGTTATTGAGACCGGCCCATGTGAGGAAATACACCAACTCAATCCTGCCAGGAAGTACACTCTGGGAGCTCTTGTCGTAACTCCTACTGTCTTCCTTCGATCGAGTTTACGGCCAAATTTCTATAAAGAGTCAGTAATTTTTGGAGGTGGCGACGTTCACGCACCCGTTTTGCCATTTGTGTGTGTAATGCTGCTAATGCTAAAGGCCCTGTTCGGTTAACAAAATTTGTAAAAGAAAAAATAAGCAATGAAAAAGTGAAAAAAAAAAAAACTAGTTTTTGTTACCTATTTAGTTTGTAAGAAAATAATAATAAATGGAAATTTAAAATTTATTGTAATGCACAGTTTTGCACTTTTTATTGGGCTCCCGTTCAAAATTATTTTATGTTAGAAAATATATTACGGTGATTCACATTTTTAAGATGAGAAAAGTAGTATAATTCTGAAGTTCTCAAGATGAGAAATCATCCTATAAGTAGAAAATGTTAAATGTTATGGTAGCATGCTAATATAACGTGTTTATTCAGTACGTGTGCCGCATGTGATTTTTTATATATTGCGTTATAACTGTTATCTCATAATGTCATGTCAAATTACAAATACGTGTATATATATATATATATATTAATTAATTAAACACGTTACATTAACATACTAAAAGGATGTTTCTTATTCTAAATAATTTATCTGTCAAGACATTTGTAGCGGAGGGATGCAATTTAATTAAGTGGGTGAGGAAAGATCTATTTGTACGGAAGTTTGTTATAATGATGGAGTATATGGGATGAAGGGATGAGTGTTAAATGGCATATCTTGAATTTATGGTTGGGATGAGTGTTAAATGGCATATCTTGAATTTATGGTTGGGATGAGGAGGATTAGGTATGTGAATGTCTTTTATAGTAGAATTGCTAAGCTACATCTACCCTATTCCACCATAGACTACTGGCATTTGGCAGTGGGAAAATTCAAAAGATTCATGTAATTTGCATCTCTCTCTTAACACTACTTCGAATAGTAATGTTATAAATATTTATTTATTTTATCAAATTAATATTTTAAATGATGTAATATAATTTCAAGCAAAATTTTAAATAAAATTCATGTGGACTCCATTACATCAATTATTGTAATTGTGTCATATTATTTAAAATATTAAATTAATAAAATAAATTGATATCTCTAGCATCATTGCTATTAGAAAGAGAAAGAGACCGCCTCCTGTGCCACATATCATGAAATGGATTTATATGCTATATTTCAATTTTAATTAAGGAAAATAAAAATAAAATTACATCTCTTTTGTGGGTATCAAAGCCAAAATAGTTTGTTTTTAATAATAATTTTCAATTAATTTTCTCTCCGTTTTCCAAACTCAATCCCAAAAAAAAAAACGCATCCTATTAACTTATACATAGCCCCATGAATTTCTCAGGAGCAGTGAGAGTTTCAAATTCCAAAGAACATGCATTTAAGTTCCCTATAAGAAAACAGCAAAAACTCCAAGAACCAATAAGAAATTAATAAAAAAAAAACAAAATATAAAGAAAGAAGACAATGGAAGCAAATTAAATCAGCCTGATGGCTAGATAAAGAAAGACGGCACAATACAATAATATAAAACTGAAGAATGATTAGCTTATCTTCCTGGTTTCTTTCTCCACTCTGTGCGGCCCCGGTTAATTTCAAGCCCATCACCGGACAATCTCAACAAATGCAAAAACCGGCAGTAGTCTTGTTCGTCTCTGGCTGCTCCTGCAGCAGATCCAGTGCTTCCGTGAAGATCTAAAAGTGCAGTGTCTTCAACCGGTTCAGGACTTGTGAGAGAATCGACAACATCATCATGCTGACATTCCCTTTTGTAATCTAAGGTGATAGTTTGCAGTTCATGAGTGTCGACGATTTCTTGGGGCATGCTCTGTGTCACCAAAGAAAAAGGCTGTTAGGCTATTATAAACCCAATAGAAAAAAGCGAAGCATAATTGTTGCCCAGACTTCATTGAAACGTCTAAAATTGTCTATGAGCAACATTTGGTGAAAATAAGATTCTTCTATGTAATTATTTTCTGGTGGTGTTGTGATTCCAATGTATCTCACAACATAGACGAGTTAGGATTGGATGTTTATGGAAGGTAATAAAATTTTTACGAAGATGCATTATACATTAGATTTTGATTAAAAAGGTGAAGAAACAGTGTTCATAGGAAAAATATCTTATAGAAGACAAGTCATACTTCTACTGACCTCTAGAACCCATCCCATATACGTAACATTGTTTACATGCTGGTTCATGTCCAGATCAGCTCTTCTTGGCTGCAAATTCCACAACACATTGAGAGCTTGAGAGCAGCTATTTGCCACAACTTGGATAAACGAAAACTTAGATAAATGAAATGAATTTACCACCATCCCTACTCGAGAAAACTGAGCAGGATCTGCCAGTTTTGATATCTTCTTCAGGCTTCCATTGTTCTCCTCAGGAAATGCTAACCTAGAATGCCATTAGAAAATAGATCGTGAAGACCAAAATATTTAGAAAATCATTAACTCAGGCAAGAAGAGGGGAAGGTTTGAGGTTTGGACAGTTTAAGGTCAGCAATATCTACCATATTTTATGTGACTATGTTCCACTCTTTAGAACCTCAAAGGATTATGATATTGGAAAAGTAGAACACCACCCATGCTGGTCAAGGCAAAAAAGCATCAAAACATTGAATGAGAACAACCCTCTAAAGCCACTAATGCACATGCCTACGGGAATACAGATAACGAAAATACTAACTTGAACTTCAGAAAAGGAAGTTCAATACTCTAGCTCTCCACCTCCCCAAACCAAAGGAAGTTCGGTTACTTTAATACTCTCCCTCCCGAACCAAGAAAATAAATAGGTAAATAATTGATGACTTCTGAACAGTTACTTGGACCATTGAAATTAAAGTGATTTCATCGACACAAGTATCTGAAATATACTTTTGTGTTACACTATAAGTGATTCATAACCAATTTGGCATAGTTCCGTGAATATGATTTGCTTTATCCCATTTTGCATTTGAAATTCAAGGCCCCCCAACCCAAACCAAAAAAAAAAAAAAGAAAATGCAATGGAACAAAAGCTGATTGTATTCACAATGATATTTAAACTTGCTTAATGAATTGTCTTTTAGTGGAACAAAAGTACAGTTCTTCCAATTATTTGGACGCGTTACAAGAATATCTTTTACTAAAGCCCTTCAAAATGAAAATACAACGTAAATTTCTTCATTCAAATCATACCCACATGCAAACAATATGTGGGTTTCCAATATATCTGCTAATGCTGATGGACGGTGCAGGAATTGAAAACATCAATAGAAAATAGGATATTTGCTCATATGTGAGGATGCCATCTTAAGATGACAAATCTCCAAAGCATAAAATCAAAGATGCATTCATGTTTGCTTGCGGATTAGATTAACAACAAATGAGAACAAAGACTGCAAAGACATTTTTCAGTATTAAATGGTAAAAAGATGATACACGTCCAACAAAATCTGACATGAGCCCATAAGAGCAGAAGACCATCAGTAATTATGTGATCTTATGCATGCAATGGATTTCCAACCTATTTGAGATTTTTAGTATATTCCATAACGATTACAGGTTAAAATCCTAGACACTCAAACTATTCGCAACACCTTTTTCTCCCCATCATGTAAAATCCGAAACATCAACTTTAAAATTTGCGATTTTTTTCCTCTCAAGCTTGTACCAAATTGGAGATTTACGGCTATAAGATCATCTGGTGGTCATTGAACATACGGTTTCTGATGGGTTATTTATGATTGAATGTATCTCGGGTACATATAGTCATTTTAGGATAAAGACACTATGAGAGTTATGATAGTTTCATGGTGTTTTAAGCAGCCAACACCTTCAATCTCATGATTCGTCTAATGGTGAGAAAAAAGGGCTTGAAAATTCAATTACAAATATGACGGAGGGGATGAAGTAGACTCTTATTATCCTCCAGAATGCAATCAGAGAACTGGAAATGTTGCTTATTTACAGCATTCCATCATTACTAAATAAATTAAACAGCGGTACAAAATCATATGTTCATAACAACTACGCCTAGAAGGGAAAACAAAAATCTTACCTAAGTTTCTTTGGACAGTAAATTAAATATTCTTCTCGGACATCATCTGAGACTTTTTGGAGTCGCCTGGTATCTTGATTCATCATCACCCACTTGCTGCACTTAAAAAAATCCGTAAATGATTGGATCTCAATTTCCAGAAAAAATAAGATCACAAGTGTAACATAATCTGAAACATGGATGGTAAATATGAAAAATAGAAAGCAAATGGTTAGCAGAAGGGGGGATTTTTGAATTGAAATGGTTCACATAAAAGGGGAGTTCCAATTCAAGTTATTGCATTTGTATTGTAAAATGCAATACAATGTTTGTTGCAACTGAACTTGTGGTAAAAGATGATTATTTAAAAGTAAGAGCCAAAAAGCATGAAAACATAGCTTCTCAATAATCCACTTTTTAAAATTTGTTTTTGAATCATAAGTGAGAAGTGAAAGCCCTAGCAAACACTACAGCACAACTTTCAATGCAAAAAGCTAAAAGGCGCAGCTAAAAAAACGCAACGAGCATGCTAGCATAACATGGAGGAAAAGAATCACACTTTTAACTCTTCATAAAAAGGGACATAAAATCATAGCCTCGTATCAAGCCCTATATTTTGAAGTTTTAAATGCTCATTAAAGAAAGTGTCCATCCACAACATTACTTCTCCAAATTTAACATGTTGCATTGGGTTAATGGTAAGTGCCTAATTGGTTGTGGGACTGGCATCTGTTTGTATCAGAATATAACTACATATTGCTAGGGTCAATAATGAGCTTTGGTGGACAACAAGACAAATTCAACCTCAAATGTTGTTGATTATCTTTGGAGAATTATAATTAAGATTAGAATCTGGAGAGAGTTTTAATTAAGATTAAAACTTTAAAGTTGAGTTGAATTTTTATTTAAGATTAAAATTCTATGGCTGACTTCTAATGATGTCAATCCAAAGGGACTGTCGAGAATGTAGCCAGATTTATGTAGATACAAGCACTCAACATGATAAGCAATGCTTAATAAAATCTTCAATAGAACTTCGGGCCACATGAAAGGTGAAAATTATTTAACAAAATAGCTTCAAAGAAACAACCAGATGAAGAAGAGTAATGGGGAGTCACCTTGTAGCCCTCCCAATGACTTCACCAGTAGGATAGTCCTTGAGAATCCAATCACGCCTAGTCCCGATCCGTCCATCGCTTTGACACCAAGTCTCAATTTCAATCACATCACTCCTGTCCGATATTATATGGAAGACAAATTAAAAACTGAATATATAAAAGAGAAACCCAAATTGTGATACGGCTTATGAGGGAGCAAGAGTTTCACCAAGCTGGGTATTTGTAAACTTCGATGTGCATGCGAGCAGTCACCCATATGAGATGCAGTTTTCTCATGGTATGGGTTGTTGCAAACCCATCTGTTGAAAATCCAACGCTCTGAGCATGATTACATCCAACCTCCTACAACACAAACTCAAGAACATTATTGGAAGGAAAAGCCAGAAAAATGTAAAAAACGTGACAAATTATACCCATTGCCAAAATTGATCGAATGCAGGCACTTAAAGCCGCAATATGCAATATCACAGAGTAATATGAAACAAAAAAATGATAATTAAAACAAAGCAGAAATTCGCATAGAAAAGAGGGTTGGTTAAGCAAACTCAGAACGTGTTGATTCCGATGCATCAGAGAAATAGAAACATATGAAGAAAAAAAAATCACAAGCATTTGATTAAGATGGAACAGTTCAAATCAAATAAATACAATGAATACGGGTGAGGAAAGGGTACAGACTGTTCGAGCGTATGCAAACAAGAGAGAGAGAGAGAGAGAGAGAGATCAGGACATACCCTTTGATAGAGATTCAGGGGGAAAAAAACCAATAATTCAAAGCAAAAATGTGAGAATTTTAATCAAGCTAATGCACTTGTAAGGTCATCTCCAACTCTTCATTTTTTTCCCATCAAATTTTAATGAGCCAAAATCGAGCTCCAACCCTTGCATCAAATTTATACCAAATAAAGAAAAAACTCAATTTTTCATCAAAAAGGATAAAATTTTCACCAAATTTGGTGAAAGAAGCTTTTTGGGATAAGTTCAGAATTTTTTTAAAAAAGATCTGATGACATGCTTAAAAGATGAAAGTTGGAGCATTCATTTTTTTTTTTTCGTGTTAAAATGTGTTCTGAGAATAAGTTGGACAATTTTAAAAAGATTTGGTGAAAGAATTGCATATGATTATTTGAATGTAGCATCAAACGAAGCTTTAAACCAAAAGATTCACTCAAATCTGATGAAATAAGAGATGAAAGGTTGTAGATGGCATGAGAGAGAGAGAGAGAGAGAGAGAGAGATTAGGAAATATCCTTCCTTAGGGATTCGGGGGGGAAAACCCGACAATTCAAGAGAAAATGTGAGGATTTTAATCAACCGCATGCAATTGCAAATGAAAGAAATGCACAAACAAATCCAATTCTGGCATACACGAAATTACAAATAACTGTACATTTGTGTTACACACACAAACACGGTGGGGGCCATACCTGCAAAAGATTAGCAATGGTTTCAACGGTCGCAGTTTTGTTAATCCCAACCTCATAACACCTCACTATGAATTTCTCCTTATACGACAGCCCGTCTTCCGTCAAGGACCCCAACCTAAGCCGGTCTGCCCAGCTCCTCCCGAAGCCGTGGTCCCACCCGTTCGGCTCGCCGGCGAGAACTGGAGCCCTCTCAGACGACGGCAACGAAGAAGAAGAAGACGCGCACACGACGGCGGTTCGTCGGCGAATTGAAAGCGGCCTCGACGAAGCACCAACCAATTGGCACTGCTTGTATAAGGGTTGAATGTGGTCTGAAATCGGCTCGTCGGCGAGAATTAGAGCTCTCTCAGGCGACGGCAACGAAGAAGAAGAAGAAGAAGACGACGACGCGCACACGGCGGCGATTCGTCGGCGAATTGAGAGCGGCCTCGAAGCAGCGCCGACCAATCGGGGTCGGCGCTGCTGGTTTAGGGTTTGAATGTGGTCTGAAGTTGCAGCATTGCACGAGGAAGACGATGAAACCTTCAACATCTCTATACACTTTCTCTATCTACAACCACGTATTCAATTGAAGTGTCCACCTCAATCAACGCAATGTGATGCGCAGAACAAATGAACAATCCGATCGCTCTCAATTTTCCCCAAAATATATAAATTTCATATGAATAGGGGAGCTTCAAAATATACATTTCTTAGCCATGTCTATTCTTTCTATTAATATTTATATTGTTTAAAAATGCATAATTGTATTCACCAAAATTACATATACATCAAGGACTTATTTGGTATGTTAGATAGAATGGATAGTGTAAGAAGAATAAGTAATATGGTGGATATTACTTTTTTTTTTAGTATCGAATGATATGAATGAATTATATTTATAATGAGAAATTTAATTTATATTTAATTAGGATGTGATAAAATATGTAATAAGAGTTGTAAAAATATTTTTTATTATTAAATAAAAAAAAAGTAATTTGAGATCTTGTACTAATAATAGCAAAGAAGCTAGTTTATTATTATCATGAACGAAACATTATTAATTTAGTATTTGACAAATTATTAATTCCAATCCTACAATACAAATATAAAATTAGTAATCTCATAATACAAAATTTGAAATATGCCCATATATTTTTTAATTCAATCCAGTTTGGAGCCTTTTCGTCACTTCAAACATGCCATTTTCCAAAGAACAATTACTGACTTAGGCTAAGTTTGGGATTTAAAATTCAAATTTAGATAATTTTAAAAATTTTAAAACTTATTATTATTTTTATTATTATTTTGGTTTCCCTTGTCGAGATAAACTGAAAAAAATAAAAAAATTTACACTAATTTTTGTTTACTAAGGACAAAAATATGTTAAGAAAAATTGGCCTATTAATTTATTTTGAATAATTTTTGCCTTTTAATTTTTTTTTAAATTTTTTTGGCCAAGCTTTGAATCTTTTAATTTGTCATTGATGTGAAAGTTTTAAAAATAATTATGTACTAAAAATGAATCTTAATGGAATCACTATTTATAGATTTGGTTTGGTTAAATTGCATGATTTATACAACTAAGTTTTGATTTCTAAATTTATACAACCCTTAAGAATAATTAATTCCAATTTTAGCTCAAAATATAACTAAATTAAATCTTAAACACTTCGGTCCGCTTGGTTGTGTTTTTTAAAATTATAATTTAAAAATTATTTTTAAAAAATAAATTTAAAAATTATTTTCTAAAATTTTGAAAAAAAAATTACATTTTGTGTACTATTTTTAAAAACTCAAATCCAAACCCAAACTCCCAAATCTTAACTCTAACCCTAACGCCGACAACACCCAATCCCAGAGGTCGCACCACTGCCGGCGAGTATTAGAAAACTTATTCGCGACGACGGCGGCGATAGTGGATGTTCGACGACGACGGCGGCAAAACTTGAAATCCTGGCTGACGACGACAATAACGACTTTGAACGGCGAAGAAAGGTCGCGACGACGACGACGCTTTCGACGGCTAAGACAACTCACGACGACGACGGCAACTTCGACGGCGACAACAATTTCAAACAGCAACGACGACAACGGCGAAGAAAGCCTCTGTGTTTAGGTATTGTCTGGAAAAAAAACGAATTAAAAAATTTGAAAACGTAATTTTCTTGTTTTCAAAAAAATTTTAATTTTTAATTTAATTTTTTTAGTTTTTTTGAACGTATTTTTTTAAAAATTACTACCAAATAAAGTTTGAAAATTTTCAAATTATAATTTTTTGAAAACTGTTCTTGAAAAACAGTTCCAAACGGGACCTACTATGTGTTAGTTTTTGCTTTTTACTCATGGGTTTAAAATAGGTTTTGAAAAACTCTAGTTTTATTTGTTATTTTTTAATAATTTATTTTTTTATCATAAATTCAACTATAATAAATATTCATAATAATGATCTCCTACACCTACAAATTTGGTGTAAAGAGACAAATAAAACCCCTCCAGAATCTCACATAAATAATGGCCCGATAATTGCTTATTTATTTATTTTAAATTTTAATGAATTTTTTTAATATTTAATTAAATTATTATATATTTTAAATTTTTTTGTCGACACGAATTGAAAAAATAAAATTTTTTGATTAAAATATAAAAATAATTTAAAAGATAAAAATAAGTCAAAATAAGCTAATAAATCAAATTTAATGTTAATTATTTTCATTTTTAGTAAAAAAATTTCATATTTTCATTAAATATTTTTATTTTTTCAACAGAGACGATTCAAAAAATAAATAAAAATTTAGTCAAAAGATAAAAAAAAATTTTAAAAAAAACAAAAAATAAGCAAAATTTTTGCGATTTATCCCAAACAGGGCCAATATTTGGTAGTAGGTGTTTGACATTTCTAAAACTAGTAGTTTATATATTGTAATTTGTAGTAAAATGTTGTGAATGTTTGATAAAATTTATAATTTATAACTAAAATAAAAATAAAATATTTATAATTTATAGCAAAAATTATTAATGTGTAAAATAAATTATAATTTATATAAAAAATTAATAACAAAAATTAAAAACTATAAAGAAAGCTTTGCCAAACAACACGTGATGTAAAGAGAAATTAGAAACTGAAGAATTCCACCGCTCCTATATCCGGAAAATAAACATTTTAAGACCTTACGTACAATTATTTATTTCAACAAATCAAGAATGGTGCTGTTAATGCCAATGATACACAGGGGTGTTTGGCAAACACTTCCAACTTATAAGTTACCAGTTATAAATTATAAATTTTTTAAAATATTTATATAATAATTTATAATAATTTTTTTATTTTATTTACAAGTTATAATTTTTATTACATACTTATAACTACTACAAAAAATTACAATCTATAATTTATTAGTTTCAGCAATACTAAACACCACCGCTGAGCGCTTAGGGGTTAGGACTCGTTTGCTAACTTAGTTTAAAGTTAAATTATTTATTTTTTAGATTATAAGTTAAATGGTAACAAGTTTCTTATATTAAAAATAGCTTTAAATCACTATACAGAAATAACTAATTATTTTTTTACCATTGTTTTTTTTAAAGAATTTAACCAAAAAACTAGAAGCCCAAATTTAACTAGAGCCAAATGAAGCCTTATTTTCGATTACTTGAGGAATTTATTAGTATTTTTTTCCCTGAAATATTAAAGAAAAATTTACTAAAAATAAAAAGTAATTTATATTATTAAAACACAAAATTTTAATTTTAAGTCTGATCAAATATTTAACCTTTATAGTGATTATATATATAAATGTATGTAACACACGACTTATTTGATAGGGATGATAATTTATTTTCTCCCGCATGCAGCACGTCCATATAAATAGGGTGGGAATAGTATTTATTTATTTTATTTTATTTTTTTTTTGTATTATTTTTGATTAAATAAAATAAATATTTTTAAAATATAAATACATGTAAAAAATATACATATTTTAAAAAGTAATAAATCTAAACATTAAAATATTATATCTATTTCTAAATTTTTTTATATTTTATATTTTGTATTTCTAGTTTAATTGATTCACCATTTACTATTTTTTATTTTTTATTTATTATATTATTTATATCACTTTCTTAAATTATTTATCCACTTTCTTAATTTTTTGAATTTTTTAAATATATTTTGATAACAATTTTTTAGTTTTTTGACTTATTTCGAAGAGAAATTTTTTAAAAATATATAATAGTTTGATCAATCAATTTTTTTTACTAAATATAAAATTAAAAAAATTAAATAATCGAATAAGTTATTATTCTAAATGGAAGTGGATTTACACCTAATTGCATACCCAACAAAAATAAAATAAAATAAAATAAAATAAGAAAAAACGTGTGTAATCAAGTCCCCAATCCGCCTCCGCGAGTCCTACGTTTTCCTATTTTCCTCTTTTTCCAAATGCTAATGCCATGCATGTGCGCTGCACGGGCTGAACATCAATTTTTAATATATATTTAATTTAAATTAATGATAAAACTTAATATTATATTGTAAAAATTACTTTATAAAATTTAAAATAATATATATAATAATTATTCACAAATAATTATCATCTTCAACGTGAAAAAGCTTTCAAATATTGCATAAGAGAGAGATATATTGTCTTCTTAGTTTTATTATATTTAGTACCAAACATATGCTATGCATAGGTTAATATCAATTACCATATAATTATTTTTAATAAATGTTAATAATAGACATTATGTTGTAAGGGAATTGGGCTGAAAAAATAATTATTATTTAATAATTATTCAACATCATTGATCTCATGTATGAATGCCAAACTTGTGAGTATTGAATATGATTTTTGTCAAAATTAAAAAATTAATTATGAATATTATTTTTCTAAAAAAATAGACAAATATTTGTGACACACGGTAAACTTCTTGAATCTTAAAAGCTCAATTAGTGTGTTGATACCCAAAAAAATATTTAAATACGAGTGTCTAACATGAATTTTTTTTTTATTTTTTACGAGACTTATAAAGGTTTATTTAACTATTATAGCAAAACATGAAGTATAAATATAAGAGGGCGAATAATTGTTTAAAGTCTTGGCAGTAGCTAGAAAAAAAATCCAAGCGAACAAGCAACCCAAAAAATTATGGTAAAATTGTAATTTGAGCTATTGATGAATTGAGAAAAACCAAGAAAGTCCCTATTTTGTAGAGAAGAAGAAGTTTGAAAAAAATAAATATTCATTGCTAAATTATCATGATGTAAGGTAATTTAGTAATTTGTAAAGTAAATAAGAGTGTTTAAGTAAATTTAGTAGTAGATAGGAGGAGAAGAGTTGCGTGACTTGCGGTTATTAGTATTTGACCTAATATTGATCATATTATTCATATTAATAATTACATTAAGAGATATATACGGAAGAAAATATTTATGAATAAAGATTCGTGTGTCCTTTATTGTCATTGATAATTAACTGTTTTACCGTTTAAAAGTGCACCATGTAAGATTTTTTCAGAATAAATAAATAATAAACAATTATGGAGATATGAATTTTGCAAAGTAGACACAAACCCCGCGAAAAGAGATCAGGTTAGATGAGGGGAAAGGCTAATTGAGTTTAGAGTATTAGTAGTATGAACACATATCGCGTGATATGAATATGATTCCTTAGGAGTACGACAATCTCTCTTATTTATAACCCTCTGATGGAGTTATTAGGATTAGAATAAGACTCTAAGAGATATAATTGAATTAGGAGAGGTAATCTCCGGATCAAGAGATAAGATCCGTATATTAATTATTTTTCAGAGAATCAATGTTCTACTCCAACTCAATTAGACCGGCCAACGGGTGCCCCGTCGATATCTGACCCCTTCAGGTCAAATACTTGACTCACTCGGGTCGAGTGACTCGGGAGCCACTTGAGTGATTTGAGTAAGTGGGTCCCGTGGCTCGACCAATCATTTTCTTAGCCACATGTCTCTCAACGTCCTGTGCAGGTTTGTACTGCCATTATCTTCACTGTCTTTATGATACTTTTGAATCTCAATATAGTATGTGCTATATGTGTTTGGCTTTATTCAGTATGTGATGAACCACATAGTATGTGCTATGTTACCTCAATTGGGTAGTCAGAATTATATTTATAGTCTATGCTGTCTTCGTGATCTATGCCATGAAAATATAGTCAAGTAGTCAGGGCTACTGTTATAGTCTGTACTATACTTTACAATCTGTGCTGTGAAATGCGTTCATTCGTAATCAAGACTACATTTCATAGTCTGCGCTATGGAATTTCTTACAATAATATTGACTAGCCAAGCTTTGGGGGAGCTCAACATTCTAATAGCCGAGCCACTAGCTTGAGTAACTCGAGTTTTGTATGATGCGAGTGAGTCAACTTTGAATCTTCGAGCTACTCGAGCATGTGTGATCATGCTTCCATGTGCCTTTGTATAACGGGCGGTGATTTACACTCTGTTGAACCGCGGAGGTCTTAGCAGCTCAAGTTCTCCAATGACTTCAGTTAAACATCCTTAATAGCTCGAGCTAGTCATGTGATTTAATAGCTCGAGCTCCTCTCATTGAGTTACACGTGTTTATTTTCTTTCCTTTTTTGAATACTTCTTCTCACGAATTCCTTTTTTGAATACTTCTTCTCAATTCGTGTTTAAACTCCCTGGTCATTGCCGAGTGACCCAGCTAGTATATATGCTTTAGCTGTCTCCTTCCTCTGACACGCCATTATTTAAACACTTGCATTACTCGCTTCTAGACATACTTTGCTTCTTCATCAACTTTATGGTAGTTACCCTCTACACATCATATTAGTAAATTGAAAATAAAGTCTTAATTAAAATATATGAATAAGGTTGAAATCAAGTTTTCATCGCTAGAGTTAAAATTTACAACAAAATCAATAATTGTCCTCAAAATTGAACAACAAAATGACAATTGAACATTGTTACAATAAAATTGCAAATTCAATTATTATAGTATAAATTTGTATTTTTAAACGTCGAACTCATAATAAGTGGTACTGATGAATTTTTACAAAAATGCTAATTCAAACTCTAACAAAGAGAATATTAATTACTTATTGTTATCTTAATAAACTATTATAAAAGGATTTCGTTTAATATTTTTTTTATTTTTATAGCCAAATAAGTTACCTTTATGCACTTTTTATTTTTCGTTTTGGGTGGAGAAAAAATAAATTACATTTTTTTTTTTAGTTTTTCTCCACCCAAAACGAAGAAAGTCCCTATTTATGCACTTCTTATTTTCCGTTTTCTTTCATGAGCCAGTTAATAAACTTAAGAACTTGGTTAAAGGATTATTTTTATAGAATAATTAGTGTATTTAAATTATTAGTATATAAATTATTAATATAGTGTTTATTGTAATAAATGATATTTGGTTGAAAGTAGAATAACTTACGAATAAATTGATTTGACATGATTTTGGTAAAATTAAATTTTTTTATATATAAAAAATAATTAAAATAATTTCAGGACTAACTCACTGCTTTCTTAGGTTTAAGATAGTTTTCCATAAGAGATATTAAGTTAATTGGGAATTTCTTAACTTTCTCTAAATAATTGTCGAGCACATCTATATATAAAGCGATTAATAAAATAGTCCGATCACAAGTTCTAATCTTGCAACCAAACAAAACATTGGGTGTTGTTTTGTAACGTTACCCAATAATGTTTCTCACTTATAAGAACCTATAAAATATTTGGGTTCCATTTTGAAATCAATATAAGCAAAAAAAAATATGTATACCTTGTTTTACTTTTTTGCTTGAGAGAAAAAGAATTAATGGCGAAGGTCGAATGTAACAATTTATATTGGGAGTAACAATAAACACTCAAAACTCATTAGGGATCTAAAAATGGAGAAAGGCCTACTAGAACGGAATAGTAGGGAAATAATCAAAATAATACTATTTTGATACTAGTTGTTGGGGATTAAACATCACACTAATTCCACTCACAACTCTCATGAAACGCACATGCGCCATAAAAGAATGTAAACGAACAAAAAAACAACCACAAGAATATGATGTATAAATTTACGTAATTTGACAAGTTGTACATATGCCCAAAAGTTTACACTTTCTTACTAGAATTTTGGGAGAATATAAGAATATTAAAGAATATTAAAAAATCAACAAATTCGCAAAATCAGTCCAAATCGGCAATTTAGTTTGGGTTTTTTAGTTTATCGGGCTGGTTCTGTTCGCAAAAAAAAAAATCCGTATAATACGATTCTATTCTCGATTTTAGTCTCACAGTTTTGGTTAGAATCGAACCGAACCGTTTGACATATGTTATATAATAATTTTTCTAAATTTATAATTATATATATACATATATATAAAATATTAATTAATACTATATAATTATATTATGTGTGTATATATGTATATACATAATATTTTGTATTAAATTTACCACAATTTTATAATAATGGGATGGCTATTTTCGTAAATTTATAACTATATGTAGATGGCTAGAATAATAATAATAATACTAATAATAATAATAATAATAAGATAAATATATAATAAAGAGACCTTCAGACTAGTCAAACAAAACTCGAACCACCGTAGAAGATAACTCGATCTTATGAACCAAAAAATCTTCACGCATGTTTAAGTTATTAAGGGGGCGTTAAGGTTAACACAATAGCGTTAAAGTTACATTGATAAATTTACAATTATTGTTAACGGCGTTAAGACAACAACATTACATGAGAAGTTAGTTTAATTTCAAAAAACAAAAGAATCTGACTATATTTATCAAATACCTTATGAGAGATAAGTGTAATTTACTCTTCTTTCTTTCATTAATAATGCTATATTTATTTTTTATTTAATTAATAAAAAATATATGTAAATTTAAAACAATTACACATAATTTTCTATTTCTTAAAATGTTTAATATTATATTTTTACCCTTTGTTTGTAAGTTTGTTAAAATATTTTTTGCATTTTAGTTGGAAATAATTGACTTTTTTTTGCGTAGGGCATTATTCTCATTTCCAATAATTAAAAGATTAGATTGTTTAGAAAAACAAAAAAGGGCTAAGAAATGTAAATTCCAAAAGTTTGTTAAATACACCAATTTGGGAGCACAACGTATAATTATAATCACCTTAAAAACACGATTATTAACTGTAAATGCTGCTATAGAACACAGTTGACTTACTTCCATTCTTTAATTATAGTCTTTTAGGATAATACCTAATTTAGATTTAAAATTTGTTTATTTTTGTCTTTAATAAATATTTTTCCATTTTAGAGTAATTTTTTTTATATATCGATAGAAATTCCCATTCATTCCTTAATTTCCGTCTCTACGGATTGATTGTCCCTATCTCACCATAATTAGAAATAATAAATTATTACAGCTTCTTAAGTATTAAAAAAAAAAGTACTAAACAACATCAACAATAATTATTACTAAGATGTAACCTAAGCATTACCAATCTTCTCTTCTATATTCTTCAAACCACATATTACTCTGATCTTCAAATACAAGTGCATCCCATATCACATTAAAGACTTGGCAATTTAATGAAATCAGGTATGAACTAGTTGGCGCAGTTGAAATTACCAATCTAGCCACGTAACAAAGGCATGGGTGAAATCTTTTCAATAAACCCATGCCAGCCGCCAATGGAAAAAGAAACTAAAAGAAAAAAATGTTTCAAAGGCAAGAATGTCATTTTACGAAGTAAGGATGAAGAGCAACTTAAACTTCATTAATGGGAAGGAAATGCTACACTCTCAAGTTGTTGGTCTCGACATGTCTATTAATAGAAGAAGACTCTACTAGTAAGGGGGTGTGGTAAATTCTATATTGCCGCAAGGACGCTGAGTATAATTTAACATCAATGCTAGATTTACCGTATTCTCTTACTAAGCTTAATTTACTATCTCATGTATCATCATTATTTTAACTTAATAAAATTTACCACTCATGTTTATTTTAAAGAAAGTGACGACAAATCATATGATAAACAAGATTTAGTAGTAAAAAATGGTCTTCATATCATTATTGAGCCCCAAAAAACGAATTGGTCAGTTTTTTTATATCAGCGCAACATATTCAAAAATTACGGACTATTATCCACAAAAAATAATCTGCTAAAACTTCTTCAACAGCAAAACATGTCTCAAAATACCAAAAACAGAAGCACCTCTATAAATTACACATACAAGAACAACTCCAAGCAACAAATGGAAAACAATTTAACAAAATTAAACATAAGAACAACAAAAAACACGTCTTATCCAAAATTAAATATAGTTAGACTTCAGCTTACCTATCCTAAAATCAATCATCAAGCACTACAGATTGAGCTTCTGATATTTTCCCTCCATTAACTTCTAACAGAATTGAAAAATACAAGACACTAAATATACAAACAAAATAAAATAAACAATTTAAATATCCTTTTTTGTTTATAGTTTATGAAAATTTTGAAACAAAAACAGTGGACGTAAAAGTTACCAAGCATGGCTTAGTATATTTTAGAGGTGTAATTTTGCCCCGTTTGGTAGTGGCTTAGACGGGTCAAAGTCCGACCCAAGCCCATTGGGCTCTCACCAAAAGTTTAGACTGGGCCAAGCCAGGTTTTTTGAAAGAGGGGTAAGCCCAAACCCATGGGTAGTGGCCTCGGGCACAGGCCTTGGACCGGACCAAAAACGGGCCTGAGTTGGGCCATTTGCGGGCTTTTCTTTTTTGTTCTTTATTTTTTATTTTTTATTTTTTGAGTTGTTGTATAAGAGTATAAGACTATAAATTATTAATTTTAGACGTTATTATAAGTTTATTTATTAGTTTATTATTTTACTATAAATTTATAGTTTATAATAAATTTATATCTTTATAGTTTTATTAGTTAGTTAGTTAGTGTAATATTAGTAGCTTATTAGTTTATAGTTTATGATTATTTTATTAGTTTACTATAAATTTATGGTTTATACATTATTAAATTTATAATTTATTATCTATTATAAATTTATTAGTTAATTAGTTTATAAGTTTATAATTTATTATATAAGTTTATACTTTATTAGTTTATAAATTTATTAGTTTATTATTGGTTTATTAGTAAATGCAATAAACTTGAACACTTTAAATAATTAAATACAATATAAATTTTATTATTTAAAACTCAAATTTTACTAATTACATAAACATTATATTTTACACTTTACAGGTGTATTCTACTAGTTTAAAGTTTATTAGTTTATTAATTAGTTAAGTTTATAGTTTATTAGTTTATAAGTTTATAGTTTAGTAGAAACTTATTAATTTATTATAAATTAATAATTTATAGTTTATTATAAGTTTATAGTTTACTTATTATATATTATTATTATTATATATATTAATATTCAATGGGCAGATCTCAGGGCGGACCGGCTCACGGGCTCAGGAATAGTGGCCCAAGCCTGCAAGAATGCTCCTTGGGCAGGCTTGGGCTTTTTTTGGACCGAGCTCTGGCCCGCATAATAACGGACCTCGGGTCGCCTCAGGCCAAATTTACACCCATATGTACAATCTACAAAAATGAATGTTGTTACCTAATTTCAAGTGATCCCAAACTGGATCTTTTTCTACCACCACTCCTAGAGATTGAATATAGGCCTTTTTTCTCGCCTTGGGATGGCCCACAGTGTCATCCATAACTTTGTCAGGGCCAGCAGTTTCATTTGTTCAGTTCCACTATCCATCTAAAAAAAGTCGATCAATGTACCAAGAGATATAACAGGAAGGAAATCAAGAATGGCAAGGAAATGAGGCGAAAATGAAAACAGATCAGGAAAAAAAATATATCATATCAGATCAGCAAGAGAAGCCCTATTTCTCACACACAGAAAAAAAAATACTCCAATCGTGCCTTGAAAATCAAACATGCTTTACCCATGTCTTAAAAGAGAGTAATAATCATAAAAAATTGGAGTATGCTAAAGAATTCCAGAGAACTTCAACATAAATTTCAAGCAATACTAACTTCAAATGGGGATAGTAAGCCTCTTACTGTCTTGCCTAATCCGTATGCAGCAAAGTTAAGACAAAAGAAACAAAGAGAAGATTTTCCAATTTTGCAAAAGTGATGCTTTCAAGATTTCTGTCACAATAAGCATCGAATATTAGTGAGGAAGGCAATGATTGTCATGCAAGAATTTAGAGCTTGCAGTCCTCAAAAGGATCTTCCAGCATGCTTCTTCGGTGCTTCCAAATGCAAATTGTCCTGGTTAAAGAAATATGAAAATGTGATTAGAGAAATCAAAAGAACTTCTACACATTCAACACACACAAAAAAATGAAATGGAAAAAAGAAGTCAGATCCACAATTACATAGTCTCCGTGTAAGACTGAAACACAAGAAATTAAAAGCCTCTTACCTCTTTTAGGTTGGGGCTTTGATAGAGACTTGAGCTATCACGTGAACAAAGATAGGGAGAGAGAGGGCTCTACTGGCGACAATGAGAGCATCTACAAAGGCCTATACTTGGCTCCCTAGCTAATTTAGGGAGAATTGTTATCCAAAATGGCACTGATTTACAAAGTTAAACAGAAAACAGAAACTGTTTTAAAGAACAAGATAGGAAATTAAACAGATTCTGGATCTTTTCAAGAAGAAAACTGGAGCTGTATAGACAATAACCAGAAGCGTAAGTGAACTTAAAAAACTGTAAACTTACAGTACTTCTGTATTACAAACAGAACAGATCAAGATGGGTGTTTCACACTCTGTCCTTAAAGCAAATTTGCCCCTCGCTAATAGTGCTTACAGACTCAGACGTCTGTTTCCCAGGAAAGGCAATACAATATGCTGCGCGGCGAACAGCGAACTGAAACAATGCTCATACTCACTTTTGACAAAACAAAATGCTGAAAATGGGATGAAGTGAATGCAGTGAGGGATCTCTTATTTATAGAGGAGAGGATGCATGTTTGGACAACCCGAAGCAGTGCGATCTGACTTCGTTCGCGGTGTGCGATCAGGCACCCATATATTGTAACATTCCAACGGTAACAGACCAACGAAAATTTATTTAAAATATAAATAAATAAATCAAATTTATTTTAAATAAATTTCTTCCAAAAAGATAAGAACCTACCCGACCCAAGCCCACATCCAAATCTAAACCCGGCCCGGTCCGACATAGTTGGCCGAGCATGGGCGGAGCACATGCGTGCGTTTTGGGTCAAGCCTAAACCTACACTTGGGTTGGCCGTCCCCCGCCTCTAAAACTAAGTACCCCCAAGGGGTTCTTCCTTTACTCCAAGATAAGCTTACATATATCCATAAACTTTCCCATAATTTCAAAGTGGGACAAAGGTGTTGCCATTAAATTTTTAAGTTTATCTTCTTGACTTTGGAAGTCATTTTCTTATTCAATACTAAATAGTTTTGAGCAACCAAATACATTTAATTCATGTATTCAGTGAACCCAACACTATCCTGATCCAGTTTAACCGGTGTATGGGTCCCACTTTAATTACAACTCAAAATTAGCCAAAATTTAATAAAAAATAAAGCTCAAAATTTATTTTTCCAACAAGGATAACTTAAAAAACCTTCTCCTCAAATGGACTCCCTACTCCCTATCAAGCTCTCTACTTTAGCTTCCTTTAAAATGGCTCCATAAAAAGTCGCGTCATTATCCCAAGCAGTAGGGGTGTAAAAATAGCCCAAGGCCCAACGGGAGCCCGAAGCCCGCCCGAAGTCAAGCCAAGGCCAGGCCACTGTTCATTTTCCGGGCCCAGACCGCACCCTCCAAGCCCGTGGGCCGGCCCAACCCGGCCCTAGGCCTACCCACCCACAGCCCCGGCCCTAGGCCCGCCCAACTTTAAATTTTTTTTGTTTAATAAATAATATAATAAATTAATAAGAGTGTGTGCTTGCAAAATAATAATTGTTGTTTGGTTACTTAAATTTTTTTATAAGAAAAAAGAGTTTATCAAAATTAAATTTTAAACAAACAAAATAAAAAGGGGCCTATGTTTGGTTGCTTTTTATTATTTTGAATTAAAAAGTTAAAATAGTAAAATTATTTTTATAAATAGAAATTTTAAAAGATTAATAAATTTAAAATTTTATTATTTTAATTATTCAAGCTTATTGCATTTAATTGTTAAACTTATAAGTTATAATAAATTAATAAACTTATAATAATATAAACTATACACATATAAATTAATAATAAATTTATAGTAAACTAATAAACAAATAAAATATAAACTTAATATAATATAAACTAATAAAATAATAAAGTTATATTTATATAATATAATAAAGTAGTAACTAGTTTATAGTTTAATTTAAAAACTTATTATTATAATTTAATATATTAGTTTATATTATATAAACTAATAAATTTTAAGTTTATATTATAATATAATAAACTTTAAGTTTATAATTTTAAAGTTAATATATTAACTATTACTAATAAAGTAGTAAACTAACATTATATTATAAATTTCTAAACTAAATAATTATAAAAGTAATAAAAATACAAATTAAAAAAAAAAGGCCCTGTCAAAGCCCGTCCACAAGCCTGAGCCTGAGGCCCGAGGCCATAGCCCAAGCTCGACCCCTTTACCCCTAGGGCTTGGGCCGACCGTCGGAGAAAAAAACCCGGCCCGAAGATTTGGCGGGAGCTTGTCGGACCCGGGCCGGGCTTAGCTCGCCCGGTCCACGGCCGGGCCGAGTCCAAATTACATACCTGACTACATTCAAGAAGAGGTTGACCAGATTGCCAGATTTCAGGAATAAGGGAATCAGTACCTTACTGTAAATATATTGACTCGACTACATTGACGATATATAAAAAAATTGAAGGTTCAAAAACTTTTAGCTCAAAAAGTGGATATTCAAGAGCTTTGAGAAAAAGAGATTTTCCACTAAAAAACAATTTCATATAAGCTCACAAAGTACTCAAGCAAATTTATCTAGATCAATGCCATTTTAAAGAGATTAAAAAACTTATGCATAGAACACAAGCTAATCATTATTTTTTTTAACACCCTAAAAACTACTAATCATCATCAAACTCAATATAATAGCAAAACCTTTTGGGCTAACATTTCACTTCTAGAACCAATCTGGCAATCTAGTACAATTAAGATAACATAATATGTTATGAAGATCCAATAAGCAAAATACCCTTTGAGTCCTACTGACTTTATACAACTTGAGTAAAACTAAATCAGCATCCTATCAACTTACTAACAAGATAAAATAGGATTTAATGTGACACATGCCTTAATTATGCTAGGTCTTAGTGTCGCCTGCATTGCTAACTTGATATGATATAACTTTAGCTATGGTTATCTACTTATCTTCTTTTGAATTTGCCTTTTGTGATCTTTTTAGACCGCACCTCTTGGTTTTTCTTCAAATATAGCCTTTCCCTCAATGCATTGCTTGCAATTTGCATTGTCAGGTATTGATGTCAAGAAGAATGTTATTGTCACAATTTCTTCGGACAAAGGTCTTTGTGGTGGAATTAATTCTACATCAGTCAAGATAAGCAGGGCTCTTCATAAGTTGAATTCTGGTATTCTTGCAAACTCTTCCGATGCTGCTTCTATTTTTTTATCGTCAGGAAAAGTTGAAAGCATTTACTAGTTGAATGTTGTGTCATTACACAGGTCCTGATAAAGGGAGTAAATATGTTGTTTTGGGAGAGAAGGCAAAGGCTCAGCTGGTACGGTACTCGAAGAAGGATATTGAGATATCCATATCTGAGCTGCAGAAACATCCACTGAATTACACACAGGTTATGCTGTTATATTTACTGCAGCTTATGATTTGTTGGAAGAACTTACAAGCTAATTTTCCCCCTCTTTTTCTTCCTTCCTATTATGATTTGTAGGAGGAACTAGAGCTCAATTGAGTTTCAGGCTTTAAGTAAGTGGGATTGAGCAATTTAATATAGCAAGAGGGTCCTAATTGATAATCCAAATGACTAAACTGTCCTCAAACTATGATTAGTGATTCCTTATATTCTTTTATTTATCTTGTGGATGGCTCCCAGTAACCTATATAGGCCTATGGTGTTTTAATTTCAACTTCCTGTTTTTGGCATTGTATGTCTTAGTGCGAACATGATCAAGAATTAAATGAACTTGTGAGCTAATGCTCTTGAGGTATTTGTGTATTTAAATGCTCCTTTCTTCTCAATCCATGCAATGGTCAATCGGGATATGATCTCCCCAAAACACCTATTTCTTCGTGAGAATCATCAAAGAAAGATGAAATATTATTTAGAAAGGAGAATTTGATGCACGCAACTATTACAATAAACTATCCTTTGAAAGCTCTAGACTAAGTTAATACTTAGTTTTTGTTTCTCATTTTTCTTCCCTCATCAAATTGTTGTCCTTTCAGGTTTCTGTTATTGCAGATGACATCTTGAAGAATGTGGAGTTTGATGCTTTGAGGATTGTTTTCAACAAATTCCAATCGGTTGTCTCATTTATGCCGTCGACCATAACTGTATTATCTCCTGAGGTGATTAATTTAACTGCCTTGACTTCATCAGAAAATACAATTGCTTCGTTTGGGAACCTTCCTTAAATTTAGGCTTTTTTTTTTACTTTAAGCCAACTAAGAAAATATTCATTTGGTGAAAAAGTGGCTCTAAGCCACCATGCAGATAGGAAATACTGCGATTCAACAATTGACTTTTTTGTGACGTCAAGCAAAAGGCTAAAGTCCGGCTTTAAGCTGAAGCTAAACGTGGTTCATTTGTTGCTTTATTTTGTGGATCTTAATTTGATGCCATGTTAATGTAGATTGTGGAGAGGGAAGCTGAAGCAGGTGGAAAGCTTGGTGAGCTGGATTCCTATGAAATTGAAGGTGGCGAGACAAAGTCAGAAATACTTCAGAATCTATCAGAATTCCAGTTTTCTTGTGTAGGTCCTACCTTATAGGCTAGAATACTTTCTGAATTTCTACGTTGTTGCTGGAGGTGGTACTAATTTGATGACTTGATAATAGGGTATTTCCAATATGAACCTGATTATTTATTCTTTTGGAAGATAACTCCGTATTTGGCATTTTTAACGCATATTGGAATTGGCAATCTATTAGCATATGCTCATCCTTCATTCAAGGGCTAAGATTACTTTCCCTTCTCTTATCCAATGCTATATATTACCCTAGACAAACATAGCATCTATGGCCCATAGGATTATAACCTCTTCTCCTAGGTATTATATATCTCATTATGCTTCTATATCCTCTCATTTTATATCCGGACAAACAAACCGGCCTTAAAAGAGGTTAATATTTCTAACTCTAAGAGGGGTTTCCCCCCGAATATATTTGCATAAGAGTGCTACATGTTATCAATTTATGTAAATTATAGTTTCCGACCTTTGCTTAATGGGAAACAAATCTTGACAATTTCCCCAGGTTATGTTCAATGCGGTTTTGGAGAATGCTTGCAGCGAACAAGGAGCAAGGATGTCTGCCATGGATAGCTCCAGCAGAAATGCCGGCGAGATGCTTGATCGACTTACACTTACTTATAACAGGTCTCTCTCTCTCTCTCTCTCTCTCTCTCTCTCTCATGCATGCACAGTGTTATTTACCTGGGATGATTCAGCATGTGATTTGACTCATTTGAATGCTATTAGGCTAGGGCCGCTAGGGCTTGTTTGATAATGTTTATAGTTTTTTATTTATTGTTTACAATAAACATAAAGCATATTTTTGTAAAAAACAAAAAGATGTTAGAAACATACACATATTTGTAAACTTCTATTTTGATGGGTGTTAAGTCCCACAAGAGGGTGGTTAAGGTGCAGAAATCTAAGGTTGCCGGTGGTGACCGCTTGAGGTAATGGTCGAAGGAGGTGGTGGAGGAGGCGTAGAGGTGGTGATCAGAGATGGCCGCCGGAGATGCCAGTTGCTGAATTGGTGAGGGCGGTGGCTGGAGGTGTTTGCCAATGATAGTAACAAGAGATGTTGGTGGTTGGAGGTGAAGGAAGGGAAGAAAAAATGAGAAATTTCCAAGATAATTAAACATACTTTTCTTTTTGTTTTCTAGAATTTAATCAATTTTAAAAACTATTTCTATTATGTTATAATAAATAGAAAACAGTAAACGGAAATGTTACCAGACATGGCCTTACCTAAAACTCTCATTTTCTGATTTTAAAGTTTTGATGCTGGTACATTTAAGTTCATTTTATTTTTCTCATTCGAGTATCTGATCAACCTTATTACCGTCGTATTTGACAGAACCCGTCAAGCATCAATTACCACCGAACTGATTGAGATTATCTCCGGAGCATCGGCATTAGAAGGCTAATTTGGTGAATTTTCCGCTATCAATTATTTCTGATGTTGATGAAATAAAACCTTTTAGCTGAGGGCATAGTACAGTGGTGATCGTGACGCCTTTTGTGAGTTATTTGCTGGCTACTCTAATAACCTCCGCAGGTCAACTTTTTTTCCTCTGGAGCACAGATTGTCTTCTATGGTTTCAATTTGTTTTTTGGAATGTGTTGCCTTGTTAGATCTGATTGAAATCTTATGTTGAATGGTTGGATAATCATTTTCAACAATTTAATTTTCACTTCAATCTTTTTCAAAAAGTGATAGTGCTTTATTGTATTGCATGCTAGCTAGGATGCAACCTTAAGATTGTCTTGAGTTTCCTCGTTCTTTCTTTTCCTGGGAATCTTTCGTGATGACTGTGGTCACTTGTCAATAAAATCTTGATAAAATTATGGTAGAAAATCATTTATAAGAAAAAGTAAAGTGAAGGGGAAAAAAGGGTTTCTTTCATAAATACAATTTTATTAAGCACAAAATTCATAAACAAAAATTTTAACGCTTAAGCTCTAACCTATTTAAAAAGTATGATTTTTTTAAAAAGTACCCAATAGATAAAAATTATGCAACAAATAGATAAATTTATCTATTTACAAATTTATCTGTTTTATATATTAAATAGATAAATTTTTATTTGTGTGCAAAATAAACAGATAAATTTAACTATCTGCCTTAATTTTGAGTTTAATTATTTGACTGTCTAATGTCAGATTAACAGGAAAAAATGAGCTAGAATTTGTAACCATAATTTAAACTAAGTTGGGTTGATTCGACTCATTACTTAACGAACCAATTTTTTTAATTGGTCGAGATCTGTCGGACTTCATTTTCCGTGTACGTATCGGCGGTTGGTGGTTTACGGTCTGGCGTTTTCGTTTGCTAGGGAAGGAAGGACAACTTGAAGTCTGAAGGACCCGTGTATCTCGTGGACGTTGTTCTTTTTTCTTCTTCGAGAGTACGGTTTTTTGTAATAGCAACTTTGTTCCTAAAATTATCAAATATTAAATTAGAGAATTGTAGACTTTAATATTTTTAAAATAATAAATTTAAAAAGTTAAAAAAATTAAGTGAACTAAATGCAGAATAAAGGCTATTAAATTAGAGAATTGTAGACTTTAATATTTTTAAAACAATGAATTTAAGAAGTTTAAAAAAATTAAGTGGACTAAATGCAGAATAAAGGCTAGGAATTGAATTAGGGATGATAATTTTTTTCGTCTTATTTTGTACAGATTTTTTTCACACAATAACAAATGGGATGGAGACAGTATTTGCTCTTTCTGTTTCGTTTTTTTTTTCACCCCTCATTCGATTATATAAAATAAATATTTTTAAATATTAATATATATATAAAATATATATTTTATAAATATAATAAGTTCAAAATACTAAAATATTATATTTATCTCTAATTTCTCTTTTTTATTTTCTATATTTTGTATATTTAATTGTATTAATTCATAAATTATTATTATTTATTTATTATATTATTTATAACTTTTACTAATATCACTCTTTTAAACTTTAAAAACTATCTCTAAAATATTTTCGTCCCCGTTCCATTTCCAACTACTTTTTTGATATTTTTTTTTGTTCTTAATCCGATTAAATATGGAACGGAAATGGGGAGCTAATCCCTTGCTCCTGTCCCATTATCATTCCTAAATTAGACATATGACTAATTATTTAGAAAAAAAATAAAAAAGAAAAAGTATAAGAAAAATAATTTTCTATTACATGGTTAGTTAAGAAGAAAGGTGTTAGAAAATTTAATTTTAAAGATTTTTATAATGCATAATTGTATATTTTTTATAAGATCTATTTTGTGGGAAAATGTTTTTGCAATAAAAACTATTATATTGAATCCTTCATTTTCCTGACGAGTGGCCCTATGGGGCAACGGCTTCACTGTGTTATATGACGACAAAAATAGAAGCAGTTTAGTGAGTGGATTTCATTGGGACCTTTGCCCTCCTTGAGAAATTATTTTACAGGTAAAAAATATTAAGTCAGTATATTAATATGGTATGGTGTGCTAAACCAATACAATGAGTGTTATGTACTCTAAAAAATGTTATGTATACTGACATTAGAAATCAAATAACTTTTAAACAAAATGTAATTAGGTATTCTAGAAAAATTCTCAAAAATTTTATTTTGAATTTAAAATAAAAGGTTTAAATTTAATTGTGTGTTGTGTGAACCATACTATAAGGGAATTTAAATTATTAATTTTGAATTCTAAACAGATTTTTGAGCAAAATTTCCAAATTTTTAGTATTATTAGACTTCAAAACTGTCTCACCAAAAACAATTTTTTTTTCCAAACAGAGTCTATTAAATGCGATCACAGGGAGGTGACTTCACCCAAATACTAAAAATAAAATAACTTCATCAAAAAAGCACTAAAGCTGAAAATGAACCGAGTCACAAGATTTTTAGCATAGATTTTAAGGAGTAAATTCTCCAAAGACGAGCAAGGCGCCTCTCACCGTGGTTAAGGGACTTTTTGGTATGCTCATTAACTTGGGTTTTAATCTTGCCTCTCTCATCTCCTTATATCAAAAAATAAAAATTGACTTAAAAGCTACCATTTTGAAAACCCAAAATAATTCACTACCGAAATTAAGTATACAAAAATCTAGCCACAAAACATCCATAATGGCCTCATTTGGTTTCCGGCATAAAAGCAATTTATACTTTTTTGACTTAAACTCAAAAAACGTATTTTAAATTTATTAGACTAATTTGACTTATTGTTTTTTTACTTAAATATTTTTTAGCCTTTTTGCTCATTAACTAAAATATTTGTATACATTTTTTTTAAAAAAATGTCACCCATTTACTTTTTTATTTATAATTTTTAAATTATACTCGTCAAGATTTATTAAATGAGACCCGTACTGAATATGAAGTTATATCAAAATACAAAAAAAAAATAATAATCTTTCTTTTACTTAAATTCACATTAAAAAAAAGCTAGTTTAAGTAATCCTTTTACTTATTTTGCTTAAAGCTATGTAAAGTTACTTTCAGCCAAACAAGTTCTTAGCGTTTAAAAAACTTGTTAAAATTATACCAAACAAACTTTTTTATTATTTGATTTAAAATTACTTAAAATAAAAGTACGACTTTAAGACAGATTACCAATGAGGTCTAAGGCCTCATTTGGAAAGAAAATTTGAGTTATATTATTGTTATTTGGTTTAAAGTCACAAAAAACTAAAAAACTCAACTTGTTTGACAAATAAGAGTTGCTCAATAGATACTCCATGGCAATTAAATTGGCTATCTGGTATAAAAGGTCCCACCACTAGAAATAAAAGAATCATTGTATAATTTTAGATGAAAAATGAGTGAGCCAAGCAATAACTAAAGCATGAGTTTGCTTACACTCTCCTTTCACCACAATGTCCACAAAAATTTCGATAATCGGTTTTAAGTTGAATTTTTTGTCTTTTCGTTTTAAATTTTAAAAGTTAAAAGCCTCACTTGAGAACCCAAATTTTTTTAGCATTTTAGCCTTTTTGCATTTTTACATAAAATAGTTTTATATATTTTTAGAAATATCATAACTTTTATTATACACATATATTTTTTTTATAAAAATTATATTTTAGAATGTACCCGACAAAATCTATCAAATAAGATCGATATTGAATATAAAATTATATAAAAATAAATTTTAAGAATTATAATAACTTTAAGCCAAGTTTTTTACATTTTAGCTTAAAGTCACTTTAAGCCAAGATTTTTAACTTATTGCCTTTTGACTTAAAGTTAACCTTCGGATTTACTGAACAAACTTTTTGCTTATTTGGTTTAAAGCAATTTTAAGAAAAAAAAATCTGACTTAAAGCCAAGTTGTCAAATAAGGCCAAAATATGCCTGCTTTTTTGTTTTTTTAGGGGGTTAGAAAAAAGATGAATAATAATAATTAAAATAAGATATTTTTTATTATTTATTTTACATACTTTATTGCTATTTACAAAATTTTGATATATAAAATGCCAAAAAACCAAAAAATAAACAGGCAAACAAAAATCGAGATTTTTCAGAACCCAATACATGGTTATGTTCAAATTAAACTAAGTTTAAAATTCATCTTCCATTAGGTCATAACACTGCCCTAACATTAGCTTTGCAGTGTGTCTTTGATTGTGAATGCATTTTAACAACATTCCTTGATTTGATTCTTGACTTTTTATTAGGATTACTAATGATATTCATATAATGCACCTGTCTTCCATATTTTTGGATGATCTTTTACAAATGGCAAAAAAAAATTTCTTAGCATATTTTGCATAACATCTCAGAATATCATCAACAGAGTTGAATATCATTCCAATCACATGATCCTCTACTTGTCCTTCCACAGATTTATTTTAAGGATCATTCCAATCACATGATCCTTTAGTTTATTTTCAATGTTTACTTCATTAACCTTCATATTTGATTTCTTTGTAAAATTGTTCACATGATTTTTATCAAATCCTACACTAAAAGACCCAGTAGAAACTTCTTCTTCCACGCCTTTATAACAACAAGAAAATAAATTAAATAGTTAGATAATTACATCCTATTGAGCAAAAAACTAAAAATAAATCAACATTAACCCAAAAAAACTCTCTTAGAACTTGTAACAAACAGTTAGAGTGCCAAAACAAATAGATAGAATGCAAAACAAACTTTATTTCAAAAATTCCATAACGAATAAAATCTACCAACCCATCATCCCAAACCAATAATTTATTGAATAATCTTTAAAAAAAATATATCTAAGAAAATCTAAAATAAGAAATTAGAACGCCACATAATTATCAAAAAAAT
>JAOTRH010000022.1:13342752-13354664 GCA_034768845.1 Heliamphora exappendiculata
TTATTTACAGCAAAAACTGAAGGTTTTCTTTCTTAATTAAAAAAACACAAATCTTTTTTTGGGAGGGAGAATTTATTTATTTCTCAAATCTCCTTTCCCAAAAAATTAGTTTAAAACAGTTTTTTTTAATAAAAAAGAAACTACTATTTTTTGTTTGTGGAAGCTTGACTTATTTTTTTGTTTACATTTTTTTTGTGTGTGCGGGGAGATGATATGTTTTTTGAACTCTATTTTTGTATAATTTTTGTTGTCTTTAAATATGTAAAAGAATACAAAATAAAAAGACAAAATAGAAAGAAACCAAAGAAACCTAAAGAAAGGCAACCAATATCAGTTAAAAGAGAATACAAAATAGAAAGACATTTTGAAAATGAATATAAAATAGAAACCCAAAGAAACCCACTTCCTCTCTCTCTCTCTCTCTCAGGCATTCTGACAATGAATATAAAATAGAAAGAAACCCATTCTGAAAACCAGAACAATGAAACCCATTATGAAAAGCAGAAGAATGAAACCCATTCATACCCACAGATTTGGTGGCGGCGCGGAGATGGGTTGGAGGTTACCGACCGCGGCGATGCACTGCGGCGAAGGACGGTAGAGAGAGGCGGTAGAGAGAGGCGCGGTGCGGCGGCGGCGATGAAAGTTCGGCGACGACGACGACGATGGGTGGCAAGGACGGCGATGGAAAGCAAGAGAGGGGGAGAGAGGTGCTGACAGAGAGAAGAGGGAGCGGCAGAGCAGTAGCCGGAAGACGGAGGAGTTTGAGGAGCGGCAGAGATATGGAAGGCGGTGGTGGTTCTGGACAGAGATATGGAGCAGTTGGTATGCTTTGCGAAGGGGGTATGCTTTGCGTGTTTGTGAAGGAATGAGAGCGAGATAGAGGAAGAGTGTGCGTTGGATGAAATTGCACATAAATCATATATATGGTCTCAACTACATAACCATACTACCAATTTTCAAACATAATGCATTCAACAGAAGAAAGAGAAACAGAATTGGGGTCTGATTGGGATAGTTTTTCTGCTGTCTTTTCATTATGTTTTTTTTATATATAATTTTTTAAATATTTTTGTGTTTTTGTTTAATTTTTTTAATTTGTAATAATAAAACAAATCTAAAAATATACTTATTTTAACTAAAATTAAAAAGAATTTAATATTTAAAAAAAAAATCTTATAAAAGCCCGTCGCAGAGAAGTCACAAAAAGTAGTTAAAAATCATTGTAACTTGTATTCTTTGCCCCCACAGTGAAAACCTGCATGTGGATGTCGCCCCAATTGGGTGAACCACGTGCGCGAATTATTTCTCAGATTTGTTCTTCGTTCTATTCGTACCATGTTAAAATTGAAGAAATTAATCCTTAGGGATCAAAGTAGAACTAATAAGGGGCCCAATGGGTACCAGAACTTCCCATTTTTATATTTTGTGCAATTTTATAATTTACGAAGCTAATTATATATATTTAATAAAAAAAATATATTATTGACACTCGTACTTTCTCTAAATATAGAATTTTTTTACAATGAGTTGGGTGTTGAATCAATTGAAAATTCTTTTAGGAATAATTACATATATATATATATTTATTAGTGTGATATGTTTTTACTATTTTTATTAGATTTTTCAACTTAAAATGATAATTCAACCTCTAATAGTAAATAAGTCAACAACTAGGAGGCTGGGTGACAAATGTGGCCAAATATAAAAATCAAATCACTAGGGATAAAAATAAATAACTTATAATTTGATTTATTCACTTATTTTTATATTTTTAAACATTTTTTTAATAGTTTGATCATAATTCCTTATTTATCCAACTTGATGAGGTGAGTTAAAAAACTAAAATAGTTTAATCAAAAGATAAAATAAGTAAAAGAAAAAAAAAAGCAAATAAGTAATTATATGTCAAAATTGAACTTATTGCCTTATCTTGATATTTGAATTTTTTAATATTTTTATTTGATTAAATTATTATAATTTTTAAAATTTTCTCATAAAATCCAGCTCAAAAGTAAAAAAAATAACTCAAAACTAAAAATCAAATAAATAAGCAAATAAACCATTGGCAGTGTTTGTAAAAATGACTTATTTACTTATTTGTCGGTGATTGGAAACCATGATTTCTTGACTTTTTGGAAAAAAGAAAAATGCTAAAAAATTAAAGTTATCTTTTTGGCAAAAAATTTAAAAAATTAAAAAATTAAAAAATTAAATTAAAAAACAAAATTTTAAAATATTCTATTTAAATTTTTACTATTTTTAAAATACAATAATACATTTTATTCATAACTTATTTACTAACCACTATAATCTACATATAACTGTTAATATTAATTATATAAATGGGTAAAAATATCTACTTTTAACAAAAAATTAAAAAATTAATTTTTTTTACCAAAACAACTAACTTAAAAAAACTAGTTTAAAAACTAAGTTACCAAACAATTTTTTTAGAACCTATTTAGTTTTCTAACTAAAAATGCAAAAAGGCAAAAAAATTAGTTTTTATGCTACTTACCAATTAGAGCCTTTATATTTGCTTATTTTGATATTTGGTGAGTTTTTATTATTTAGTCAAATTATTATACTTTTTGAATTTTTTCATAAAGCCAAGTTTAAAAGATAAAAATTTTGGCCAAAATAAAAAAAATAGGAAAGACAAAAAAATAAATTAATTAATAAAATTTTATGTTGTTTAGTTTTGTATTATATAAATTTTTTATTATTTAGTCCAATTATTATAATTTTTGAATTTTTTATTGAGGTGGCAAGTTACAAATGAAAATTTATTTGGTTAAAATATAAAAACAATTTCAAAAAGCAATAATAAATTAATAAGTCAAATTTTAAATTATTTATTTTTGTTTTCAATTAAAAAAAATTCTTTTAAATTTTGTTAAAAAAAATTTATCATCAAAATAACTCAAAAAAGTAAGAAAATAAAAAAAAAATTTAAAAACTTAGCATATTATCCAAAACAGGACGATGCTACCAAACCACGCTCGTGCTGCGACCCCTTGGGACACATTTTTCGAGCATATTTTTATGATCCAGTTCGTTTATTATGTAAAACACATCGAGTTTATTTAACGTGTAAAAATTTAGATTTATCGAATACCTATAGCTAAGTGATTGAATACGATCTATTAATATTATTTTATAAATAAATAAATAAAAATTATAATTTTTGGAAAAATATTATTAAACAAATGTTAATCAATCACTTAGCTACAAGTATCTGATAAATCTGAATATATATATATTAAATAAACTCAACATGTTCTAGATAATAAGTGGATTAAATCATAAAAATATATTAAAAAAACGTGTCCCAGCAGCACGAGCGTGCCTCGTGCCACCCCAAAGGGCGCAGCACGCTCCCCAGCTCGACTGCCAATGGGGTGGTATCTGATTGTGTGAGATAATTGAAAACAAAAATTATAAATCAGGCAGAGGTCCCATTAATTTGAGCAGGTGTCTCGAGATGCTGACGTTCTTAAATAGACCTAAAAAAAAAATTTTTAATAAATATTTATTTAAATTTAGAAACTTTTTGAAGAGAGTTTTATATTTAAAAATTATAAAATAATCAGTTTTATGCCTATTTTTTAAAATTTAACTCCTATTACATTCTTATTTATCTATTATATTTCTAATTCCATTTAAATAGTTAACTTTATTATTTAGCACTCAATCCCGTTTGATTGTTCTTCAGGTAAATAAAAATAATTTTTGATTCTTCATAAATAGAAATAACTGTAGCTGGGAGAATTTCTCAATTTAAAATTGAAAAATTAAGCAATAAAATTGTGAAATTTAAAATTAAAAAATTTCTCTGTTTTGAAAATGAGAAATTATTTATAGAAATTGAGAAAAATAAATAAATAAAAACATAGAAATTTCCTACTTTTTTTAATTGATAAATTTCTCAGTTTGAGAAAAATAAGAAAATTATCAAAATTTTAGGTTTCATTATTCTTACCTAATTTTATATTCACCATAAATCTTGTTTAATAAATCTTGACAAATAACTTTAAAAAGTGTTAATATTATTAAAAACGAATCAATATATTAATAGTTATAAAATTTTGTGAAGCCTTTTTAGCTAGGGGTGCACACGGTCCGGATTGGACCGATTTCTTAAATAATCGAGAATCGTACCGTTATCAACGGTTCTAAGTTTTTTAGAATCGTATTCGGACCGTTCAAATAACGAAATCGGACCGAAATCGATCCGTAAAAACGGATTGTACACGGTTCAGTTAACGGTTTTATTAGTTCAACAAAAAAAGCATTTTTAAACATGGAGCAACTTAAACATCCAGTTCAAACACCAAGTCAATTTTATAAGTACAAAGCACCAGCAACTTCAACATCCGGCAGCATCCATGGCCATAATTCCAGCAACTTCAACATCTAATGATCCAAAAAATCCTTCATCTTAAAAACAAAATTTAAAAAGGCTTTATTTGCAGCTTAACCTAGCCTTTGGTATTGATGTAGATTTGCTCTTGAACCCAAAAAGTTCCAAATTAATTACAGAAACCAATTCAGGCTGCATTTACAGTAATCTAGTCAATGAAATTGGATCACAGATGCTGATTAAACCCTAAACCAAGGTAATGCCAAATAAGATCAGTACAGCTGTTGAAACTTGAAACAGTGACCACAAGTTTATGTTTAAGAAAACTAACAAGCTAGATGTGAATATGAGAAAATGCATTTAGTTTAATAGTCAATTGATGTTTTCTTTTTCTACTGCTGAAACTTCCGAACAATATTAGATATGTTTGAATTAGATGTCTCATGAGTAAATGATCCTGAGGCATACTGAGGAAAAATATTGAGGCAAAACACAACTAATACCGCCTTATATAAGGCAAACGAGGCTCAGGTGGGTTGCCGAACACAGAGACCAGAAATAGCCTTTTTTTTTTTTTTTTTGGTTTTTCTTGGATGTTCATCTCACATGTAACCAGGCACCCACCTGAACAAAGCAAATCAAGGCTAATGGAGGAAGATCTGAACAAAGCAACACCAAATCAAGGCTTGTGGAAGAAAACTAACAAGCTGGGGTTCTAAATTCGAAAAACATTCAAAAAAATCTTAGATAAAGAAGCTCAAAAAATCTTACAGTTTCTGAAGCCGTGGTCACAGGCAATTTGCGAAGAGTCGGCTAGGCGGCGTCCGGCGTGAATTGAGTGAGGCTTGGAGGCGGCGGCGAGACACTCCGGGTCGACGAGAAGGAGGCGGCGAGGTTGACGGCTGAGAGGGAGTGGATTGATGTAGGTGACAAGGTCGGTGACTGAGAAGCAGTGGACTGACAATGAGGCCAGCGCCTGAGAGTGAGGCGACGAGGTCGGTGCGATTCGTGAAGACTGAAGAGTGAGTGAAGACACAGTGAGAGGCGCTGAGGCATGTATGAACCGGAGAGACTAGGGTTAGAAAATATGAATTAAGTTTCAATATATATATATATATATATTTAAAATTTTTTAAGTAAAATCGGCCTAGTTCGATTTGGAACTGTGAGATTAATCTAAAATCGAGAATCAGACCGTTCTCAATGAATTTAAAAATTTTTAATCTGAAATCGAACCGTGACAAACAAAAATCGGACCGAATCGGACCGAATTATCGATTTTTTAACTTTTTGTGCAATCATATTTTTAGCTAGGGCACTCTTTGGCCTTCTTAGTCTAAAGGTGTGCAAATAATTTGCTAACACGCTCTAACTCGCCGACTCGACTGGACAATTTATGTAAATGGGTAGGTTGAGTGGAAAAAATAAGAAAAGCGAATATTATTGTTAGAAATATTTAACTATGTTGTTGTTGTTATTATTGTTGTTGTTATTAAATTACTACTGTTATTTTTCATTGATCTTTTGCTTAACGTTTTGAATATAATTTTAAAAAAAAAATTGCAATAAATTTTTAAATCGCGACTTCAAATGCCAAAAAATATCATCTAATTCGCTAGTTTTGATGATCGAGGAGTTGACGATCGATTAAAAAAACAATTACTCACAAAAAGTGAGTTGATTGAAAATTTTCTCTCCACCTGTCTCAATTCAACTCAAGCATACACTTTCTCCTCACTTAGCTTAGAGTTCGAATTCTCTCTTTTTTTTTAGGCTAATAACTTCCAATGTATTTTTAAAAAATTATAAAATTATAAAATTTATAGGTAAATTTTTTTAAAACTAAGACTTATTTATATATACGAGCAAATATGTCATAATTAATTATTATATTTTAAAATAAAATTTTATTTTTAAAAATTTTAGTAATAAGACCAATATTTATACAAAGCCAGGCCTAAATTGCTCTCAACAAAATGGTAGAAAAATGAGGTTGGTAATACCATAATAGAAAACGTCTAATCATCCATATTTATGCAAATTTTAATGTGCCACTCCACGTCACATGTTGCTCTCGTTTGGTGAGTTTGGGGTTGGTGCTGCGGGCCCGCGTGCTGCGAGCGTAAACGACGCCGTTTTGGCATTAAAAATGGGCTGCGAAAGGGGGAGCTGACACGACGTTGTTTTGGCGTGAGTTTAGGCGCCAAAACAGAGGGATCAGATTTGGGTGAATCAGTATGTTTAGGCTTTAGGCGCCAGAAGCTTCGCCACCACTGTCGAACCACCGAACAACCACCGTATGTCCACCGCCTAACCACCGAGCAACCACCGCCTGTCCACCGCTCAGCCAGCGTTCAACCACGCTTATCCACCGTTCAACCACCGCGTTCAACCACGCTTATCCACCGTTCAACCACCGCGTTCAACCACGCCTATCCACCGTTCAACCACCGCCCAGCCACCTTCGAGCCACCGTTCAACACCCTCCCACGCAGTAAATCGCTCTCTCTCACTACTGATTTGGGGTTTGTATTCTTTGACACTTTTAATTTTCTTCAATTTCGTGGTGAAAACTACTGATAAATGCTTTCTTCTTGCATTTTGATTCTTGTTATGGAAACTACTGATAAATGCTTTCATCATCCTTGAGTCTCTCCAGAGATCGAAAATGGGTAGGAAACCTTCCTTTTGGTTGAATGCAGATAAAAAAACATGGGTAGGAAAATGAAGCATCCTTACTGTGACAGTATCTTCTTCTATGGTAGCATCTTCATCCTTCAATGTGTTTTTTCCCTGTTTCCAAAGTCTGCTTTGTGTGCCGTTTTAATAGCTTTGCTATTATTTTCTTTTTAATTGATATGAGTTCTCTTCCTCAGAGAAGTAAAACTTTTTGTTGCTAGCAATTGAGCAGAGAAGTAAAACTTGAATTTGCATTTGATATGAATTTGCTGAGAATTTGCATTTATGAATTTGCTGAGAATTTATGAATTTCGCATTTATGAATTTGCTAAGAATTTTTTGAGAATTTGCATTTATGAATTTTCTGAGAATATTTTGAGAATTTGCTGAGAATTTATGAATTTGCTGATAATTTATGAATTTGGCATTTATGAATTTGCTGAGAATTTTTTGAAAATTTATATTTTCAAATTTTGATATGGAAGATAGTGAATTTGAAAGGTGTGAACCATGTGTTGGTATGAAATTTGAATCAGAGGAAGCCGCATATTTGTTTTATAATCAATATGAAAAGGAGATGGGTTTTAGCATTAGAAGAGATTACTTTTCAAAAAGTAAGAAAAATGTTATTATGATAAATAGGAAGTTTGTTTGTTCTAAGCAGAGATAAAAGGATAAGCGATCTGAACTTGTAAAACAACCTCGACAAGATACGAGAACTAAGTGCAATGCGTTTATGTACGTCTCATTTGAAAGGGCATTGTCGAAATGGGTTATGACCAAGTTTGATAATACCCACAATTACCTTTTGCATCTTCCTGATTGTGCTCATATAGTGCCTTCTTAGAGGAAATCGTATGAGGCTCAAGGTATAAACATTGAAATAGCCGATGCTACCGGTTTATCATTGAAGGCATCACATGATCTCATTAGTGCACAAGCCAGAGGGAGGGAATTTATAGGCTTCACGCTAGAGGACAAAAAAAGCTACTTCCGTGCTAAAAAACAAAAAGATTTACAATGCGGTGGAGCTGGTTCTTTGTTGAGATATTTTCAAAGGCAAGTTGCTGATCATCCATCTTTTTTTATGCAACTCAATTAGATGTTGATAAGATGATAACTAATGCTTTTTGGGCCGACCATCAAATGATTTAAGATTATGGGTATTTTGGGAATGTGGTGTCATTCGATACAACTTTTCGAACAAATAAAGAGTATCGACCATTAGCAATTTTTACTAGATTTAATCATTTTCGCATGACAGTGATTTTTGGAGCTGTATTGTTATGTGATAAAATTGCAGAATCATTTGAGTGGTTATTTAAAACTTTTTTACTTGCAATGTCGGGAAAAATGCCTCTCACTATTTTCACAGATTAAGATCAAGCAATGGCTAAAGCAATTTCTGTGGTAATGCCCAATGTAACTCATGGCTTATGCACTTTCCACCTCATGCAAAATGCTTTGAAGCATTTAGGTTACCTGATCAAGGGTACAACATTTAGTGATGGTTTTAAAACTTGCATTTTTGGATACGAGGAAGAACATGAGTTGATTGAAGCTTGGGGCTCCTTGATTTGTAAATTCAACTTGGAGGATAACTCATGGATGAAGAAAATTTAGGAACTCAAAAAGAAATGGGCACATGTGTACATGAAGTGGTCATTCAATGCGGGAATGAGAAGCACCCAACTTAGTGAGATTTTCAATGCAAAAGTAAGACAATACTTGAAATCTGATCATAGCATTGTTCAATTTTTTACTCATTTCGATCGAGTTGTGCAAGACAAACGATACAATGAAAAACAAGCTATATATGATTTTAGGCAAAAGTTGGCAATGATAAAGTTCAAGAGTGCTCCAATGTTAATTCATACTGCAAAAGTGTACACACAACTGTTTATCGCTTATTCCACGAAGAGTTTGACATTTTCCTTGGTTGTAAAGTGATGAAATGGTTTGAGGATGGAGATGAAATAAAATAAGCAATTGAGATGTATGGAGATAATAGAGAGTACACTGTGGTGGCAACTAGAAAATTTGATGAGATGGAAGTTCAATGTAGTTGTCGAAAATTTGAGAGTTTTGAAATTTTATGTGGGCATGCAATTAAAGTGTTTCATCAATTGAATATTTTGGAAATTCCAGAGAAATACATATTAAGTCGATGGAGGATAGATGCAAAGGATTGTTCATCAAAGGATCATTTCACAGTGGATGAAGTTGATCCTAAATTGGTCATATTAGCACGTTACAAGCATCTTTGTCCTAAAATGGTCAAGCTAGCATCTCGAGCACCTGAATATGATGACGTCTTTAAGTTGGTGGATAACACTATGACTGATTTGTGCGCAAAAGTAGATAATATGATTGATAACACTATGACTGGCGCTTCTAGCAGCGGAGAGCATACTGACATGAGATTAAATGTGATTGATCCTAATTTCGAGTGAGTTAAGGGCTTAAAAAAGAAAGATAGTGCACACAAAAGTGGTGGTAGATTAAAGCCATGGCATGAGAAGATTGAAAAGAAAAAACAAAAGTTGTTTCACGACGCCTTAGTCAGGTATTAATCTTACTTAACTACTTGATTTATTTAGATTTTTAACTTAAAGCATTTACTAAAAATGATGTTTTATAATTTAGGAGGTTCAAGCTTCTTTTCAAGTGATGAATTACGAATATAATCTACAAATTTCTCATGTGAATCGTGTACTTATATTTAAATTTATAAATGTTCATTATCAAATATTATTCTAATGTATTTTCGGAATATTATTTTCAGGAGAGCATTTGATCAACTACAACAAATATTAGTGAATTTGTCGGGCCACACATTCAAGGAAGCTGAGTCATTGATTTATGATAATAGTTTTTATGATTTTCTTAATATCCAACAGCCACCCCCTCAAAACTAATTTGTTGTTTGCTTCTGACATCAAGTGTTCGTATTTCCTTGCGTTTGGGATATTTCGTTTCAGAATTTTCTAATGCTTCATTTCATATAATTTTGCAACTAATATTCCGTTGAAAATCTATGTTAGGCCTTTGACCTTATACAGGACAGGAATATTCAGATGGTAACGGATTCTTGCTGCTTTGATTCCTCTTCAGAAGGAAAACGAGGTGGGTTGTTTTATGTAGTTGGGAGTACTACAACAAACTGTAAAGCCTTCACTGCTATGTTCCATTGTTTCAGTTTTATGCTGTGTTCCATTGTTTCATTTCGATTTTTTGGGTCGAAACATGTCTACAATGCAAGTGTAGCATTTTTGTATCATTTTCGAATCCCTTCTAAGGTTAATGATCCTTGTTCTTTTTACGTATCATTTTTTTAACGACTGAAAATCTTTCTCATAAGTTAATGTTCTAATTTTGTGTCATTTTCTGTTGGGTATCAGGTTTAATTTGATCCTTGTTTTGGATTGCTGTTGCATTTTCTAGAGTGTTGTTGCATTATGGTTGATGGTTGATTCTGTGAGACATGGCTGTAGGGGTTTTTTGGTGCAAGCTATCATGGTCTTATGTATATATGGGCTAGGTGTTGCTGCTGCATAGTGTATAGGCTGTAGTGTTGATGCACAGCCATGTTTGTTGTTGCGGTTTGTTGCTGGTCTTCCTGCTAAGGTGGCTTTAGTGTGCTATTGGCATAGGCTAGGTGTTGTTGGCATAATCTTTCTCATAAGTTAGAGGCTGTGCTGTTGGTAAGATGGCTGTTGCGGTTTGTTCTTGCTGGCTTGCTACATTGTCTTGGTTTTATTTTTTTTTTTGTACATGTTTGGTCAAAAATTTGTGACATCTACCAGATTCACTATAGGAAATGTTTGAAACATATGTACTCATTTATTTGTTATCAATTAAAATGAAATTGCATTAATTTTTATACATTAATGACTGTCAAAGTGTATCATTTATATTTTTTTGTACTTTTGTTCAAATTTAACATTTTTACCATTTTATATATATTTAATATTAATAATTATATATAATTGGTAGTGGTAATAAATAAATTATGAATAAGAGTATTATTGTATTTTACCATTTTAACTTTTTTGTTTTTTTACCAAACGAACAATGTTGACTTTTTTGTATTTTTAGCCAAAAAGTTAAGTTGCCAATCAAGGTCTTAATCTATTAAGAAATAATTTTCAATTTTAACAACCAAATGAATGTTCTTTTTTCAAAATATTACAAAAAAAAATCAAAATTCTTGTTAGAATTTTTTTAAATATGATTTCTGAAAAAATAAAATCAAACCATTTGTAATTTTTATTAAAAAAAACAAATTCAAAAAAAATTGCAAAACTGGAGCTCAAAAATAGATTGTAATTCTTATTAAAAAAATTGTTTAAAAAAAATTGCAAAACTGGAGATCAAAAATAGAAATGGTGAGAATTATCAGGACAGGAGTGCGAAACTGGAGCTCAAAAATCGAAACATGCGGTTTGTCCAAAACGACGTCGTTGTTCGTGCAAATCCGGATAATCCCATTGAAGCCAAACGGCGTCGTTGTACGCTGGCAGCACACGAGCGCGAAGCACCTACCCCGAACCCGGGACCAAATATTGTCCCAATGAAAATATTAAAAAAAAGATATATTACACTTATACTTTTTCTATTTTGAAGTTATATTATTATTATTTTTTTATATTTTAAAATATTATTACACTCTTTATTTTTTATTTCTGGTAACATTTTGGTTCAAAAATTAATTTTATGTTAATTTGTGGATGAAAAAATAATATTTTCACACTTATATTCCTTAATTTCTTTATTTTCGCACTTACATGTTTCTTTATTTTTTATTTTTTTTAATTACAAAATTTTATTTAAAAATTTTTAATTAAAAAATAAAAAATTACTAAAT
>JAOTRH010000022.1:13358343-13371866 GCA_034768845.1 Heliamphora exappendiculata
GCGGAACGCCAACCAGGATGAGAGATAGCCTCTGAAACACTTCCTGGAACAGCAGTAGTATCCAGTGCAGAAATAAAACCCTGTAAGGAAGCTGACAATCCCTTATAAGACTCAACATACCTGGGGTGATCCTGACATTGGCGATATGGGCGACGGGCAGCAATAGAAGGCTCACTTGCTGGCAGATCAGCCGACGAGAGGACTGGCTCAGCAAGGGTCGGATCACTTGGAGAGGAAGGTGCAGGAGGCAGTGTTGAGAGCGGTTCAAGAGATGGAGCAGGAATATCAGTGGTAACCCGAGAAAGCATAAAATCAGTAGACAAAAGGAGGGGGAGATGACTCGCGAGCGGGAGAAGGGCGGGAAGGAGATGGTGAATAGAAAGGGATGGACTCAAGAAATGTGACGTCCCGAGACACAACAAAGCGACGAAGGACAGGACAATAACACCAATACCCTTTTTGATACTGGGGATAGCCAAGCAACACACATTTTAGGGAACGAGAATCAAGTTTGGTGACCTTCGGTCTGGTGTCGCGCACATAGCATATGCAACCAAAGATTTTAGTGGCAAAGAGTGGAGAGGCGCCATAGAAGTAAGGACAGATATAGGAGAAATACCACCCAAAATAGTTGGCAGCATACGATTAATGAGATAGCACGCCGTAAGAACCGCCTCACTCCAAAACTGATGAGGCACATGCATATGAGACAATAGAACTCAGGCTGTTTCTAACACATATCTATTTTTTCGTTCAACGACCCCATTTGGTTCGGGGGTATCGAGACACGACCTTTGATGGGAAATACCACAACTTATCAAAAATTCCCGCATAGCAGTAGACACATGCTCCCCCCCATCAAAGCGACATAACTCACACTCAATAAAGTCTGAAGCTCTTTTATTGACACGAAAAGAGAAAGGCATGCGCAGGTGCTTAGCAAAGCGACATAACTCACACTCAATAGTCGACACAAACTTTAAACTAGGGTAAAGTAATTTGAGATTCTGTAAACTATAATGCCCAACACGACAGTGAATATCAAGAGCATAAGATGAAATGACTGGATATGCTTGAGCAGGAGTAGCATCCAGCAGGTACAACTCCTTAGAGACCCGTCCTCTACGGATAGTCCTTTTCGTCGAAAGATCCTGAAAAATACAAGAATCAGGAAAGAATGTCACTGAGCAACCCAAATCAGATATAATTTGACTGATGGATAGTAAATTGAAGGGGTTGTCAGGGGTGTGCAAGACATTATATAAAGAGATAGCAGAGGTTGGTGTCGCAACACCGCAACCCTTGACAGCTAGGGAAGATCCATTAGCCACCAACACACCAGCATGACCAGGGGTAGGCTTGTAATCAGAAAGAATACCTGATGATCCAACCATGTGAGCAGAAGCGCCAGAATCTATGACCCAAGTGTGAGGGGTAGCTACACATGCAGTAGGATTACCTACAAATGTGGCTGCTGGTACCTCAAACGAACTCGTATTCTGGCCAGTCTGTCCATACATGTACTGATCGTACTCTGCTGCAGTCATCTCCACAACTCGTCTGGCTGAGCTAGATGCTCCCTGAGGACTTGGCTGGATATATTCTTACTGGCTAAAATCGGATGTGGCATTAGCCACCAGTGGAAGCTTTCCATGAAGTTTGTAACACTTACTACGAATGTACCCCCTAATCCTACAATAATGTCACATACGGGTCTCGCGACCACCATCACGACCCCCTCCACGACCAGACTGACCACTACCACGACCGCGGCCTTGACTGCTGCGGTTGCCATGCATACCTACCAGAGCAGATTGGTCAGATGCCTCAACATAGGATGTAGTAGGGCCACGAAAGTCATCCCGACGAGATGCTCGACTTAGGCGTCGGAATGTCTCAAAAAGAGTAGGAATATCGGCCCCAACAAGGATCTGAGAACGCACCGAGTTGAGCTCGGAATCCAAACCGGCCAAGAAGTACACCACTAGTAGTTGTTGTCTCAGCTACTGAAACTGGGACAACTGATTCATGAATGGAAGGAGCCAGTCAAACTCATCTGCCAAAACCTTGAATTGCAGAAAATAATCCCGAAGCGGCTTCCTGGATTGTTGAGACTAAAAGAAGCCTTTCATAAAGTCATATAAACGGGAAAGGCCATTGGAGGATGAATAAATAGACTCCAATGAGGACCAGATCTCTCGTACGGTATCAGTGTTAGCCACCAAGACTTGAACGGAAGGGTCCATTGAATTAAGTAGCTGATTGAATATCCGGGCATCATCCCAGGTCCAAGTTCGAAAGGTTGCTGAGGTCTGAGATGGAGGATCATCAAATAAGTGGGAATCGAGCTCCATTCCCTGAAGCGACTTCAAAACACTTTTCTTCCATAATACATATCTATTGGCGCCATCAAGTCGCCGATCTAACAACCGTGTGGAGGAGGAAAACACCTATGTGGTACGCTGCCGACCAGCTTCAACCTGGGATTCGCGGGTCACTGAATCCTCTGACATCCTTGTTTACCAACAAGTGGATCAAAAAATACCACAAAGGAAAACACAAGCCTCAATCCACACAGAGGTATAACAGAGAACCACACTGGACCCTCACAGCATCATCAAACTCGCAGACACCATGAAGCTACACTGGCAGACTGATGCAGTGAGGGAAAGAGAGAGAAAAGTCGAGTTGAATGATTGTGAAGAGGTCTACAGAGTCTGTCGCAAGCGCTGGAGAAGCTAACAACAATCGTCGGAGGCGGAGGAGGACTTGTCAGTGGTCGGCACAGGCCCTTAAGGGGCTGACAAGGGTTGTCGGAGGCCCTAGATGGGCTGACGACAGGCGGCATTCCCTCCCTGAGGGACTAAATGGGGTCGAAGCCACCCTAGGAAGGTTGGGCGAGAGTTGTCGTCACCCATGGAGGGGTTGGCGATGGTCGAAATCACCCTAGAAGGGTCCGACAAGGGTCGTCGTCACCCCTGGAGGGGTGGATGAGGGAGATCGCAACGCCTGGAAGGTTGACGAGAATCGGCACACGTTTTTGGGTTAGCTGACGGTGGTCGGCGTGAGCTCCTAGAAGGCCGACGAGGGTCGGCGACGACGGCAGGAGAGTCGACGGGGGACGACGAGGGTCTGGTGGTCGGCGGCTAGGGTTAGGTGGCCGCTAGTTCTGATGGAAGCTAGGGTTTGTGAAAGGTTAGGGTTTCATGGTTCTGATACCATATTAAAAAAGAGAAAAGAATATGAAAAAGCGTGTATCCTACTGTGGGATGTGCACGCGTATTTATTAAACACCGATGACATACAGTAGATACTGTGGGTATCCCCACATGATATTATTAATACTAAATATCTATTTAACATCTCTTTTCTCCCACTTTTCTCTATTGTGATAACAAGAGTGCCATCCAAATTGCTCATTACTCTGTCTTTTATGAGCGTACAAAGCATTTAGATATTGATTGTCATTTTGTTCATCAGCATCTTCAGCTTGATACTATTGATTTTCTTTTTGTTTCTTTGTCGTTATAGCTTACCGATTTTTTCACCAAAACTCGCACGTCGGCTCGTTTTTAATTCTTACTTAGCAAGCTCTCACTACTCACAGGGCTCGTATAGTGATTTTCCTTTAGTTCAATTTGTTTACTACTCCACGTGCGAAACATGGTCGCACGTGAGCAGGAGTGTTAAATAACTTGATATATATTATTGAGTTTATTTCCTAACAACTCAAGTTTTTAGAACAGTTGGTGAATTAACAGATACATCACTAAGTACTTCTGTTTTGGCAAATGAAGTTCAAATCTTCTTACTCGTGTAATCTCTACCATAATGATAGGGCATCTATTACTTGTAGAAAACTAGAAAAATTGACTTACCCCATTCCCCCCCCCTTGCGCCCAAAAAAAAAACTGGTGCCTTTACTTGACGGGCTTTCTAAAAACAATTCTTCACTCTTTCATAAGCTTTGTGAGACATGTCTTCATGTACTCCACCGATTTAACAGGCAGCAATAGATCTTTCCAAACTATTCAATCTGATTATACCCAAAGAAGTAGATTTGCTACTAGAAGCCCTGCACAATTCATATATCCATGCTACTCCAGGCCGGCCCTACAGTGTAGGTCATGAGGCGGCCACCTTAAGCCTCCTATTTTTACCAAAAAACCAGGTCCCAATCCAAACCTAAATCCAATAGATTGTTGTTTTTTAAATACGTGAATATAGAATATTATTAACTATACTTGTTACAATTGTTACAGTTGCCTCAACAATTGAGATTTTTTTTCCTTTTTATAGCTATCCACCTCGTTAACAGGTGGCTAGGATCATCTTGATCCAAGGGTTATTATTCATCATCTAGAACCATCAAGAAATTTGTAAACTTCTCTCCTCTTCCTCCACGTTCTAAAATACTCCACATTACTCTAAGACATAGTAGAGTGTTCTACCATCTTTCAAGAAATTCTAGAACCTTCTGGACCCCTCTAGAATTTAAGATGCTTTCGAATTATTTTAAAATATTTTAAAAAGTTCTTCAACACTCTAAGAGTCTTCAAGAAGGTTCTAGAATCTTCCAACCTCTTCCAAACGTTCTCTAAATTGCTGTAGAAGATTCTGGAGAGTTGGCGGTGACTCTCAAAGAAATTTCATGTTTGCAATGATTGTTATCCTCAATATATATGCTAATTATTTAATTGAATCCAACATTTTTAGACATGCGCCACATGTTTTGAATTATTTCATTCTACATGGAATGGGGTTATGCTTTTTTTCCTGCTTCTCAATTCCTACTCTCCTAAGTTCCTGTTATGTTTCCTTTTTTCATACAAGGAAGGAATTTTAGAATTTCAACAGAAAGAATTATAATTTATGCCTTGTTCTTGAAGATGTTTCATTAAAGACCATGTTCTTCGAAATTTTTGAAACTTAAAACTGCCATATTAAAACAGAATAAAAATTACAATGAATTTTATTATGATATTTTATATAAATGCCATGTTTGTTTGACCGGATTAAATATGAAATTGAATTACATATTTCGTGGAATTGTATTTTTCCTTGATTGAATGCAACAAACGGTGGGAGTATTCCGTAACCATTGCATAACTAATCCTACAAAATACGGGATATACAATACTTGAGAATATTGTATTAATAATTCATTCGCTATTAATCCCATAAAATTCCGACAAGTTATTGGATACTCCCGGAGTATAATTACTCTAGATTTAATATTTCAATTTAATTATTAAAGTTTTGAAATCACGAAAGCAAGCAACAGGTTAACTTACTCAGAAGTTTTTACAATGACTTTTATTGATCCTAAAAAAAATTTCCAATCAATATTTCAATTTATGTTTTGACTTCAATTCCAATCACACGCATTGCGTGTGTACGACTTCTAGTATATATAACGATGGGCTTTCGATCCCATTCTATTCTTTTAAGAATTTCGAACCACCCTTGATTGTTGTATAAAATACAAAGGTCAATCGTACATTGTCCAACTACTCTTTATAAAGGTTCTTGAATTCAACAATTCTATAAAGAACACAAAGAAATTACAGAAGTTATTAAGGATTTAACAATCGTGAAAAGGGGGAAAATAGGCGAAATAGAAGAAAAAGAAACGTTGAGAAGAATGTGAAAATGAGATTTACCTTCAAACCCACAGGGCCCCCTCCGTAAGATTCATACTGAACCGCATGCATGAGCTTCCGGGCCATATTCAAACACCAATGGAGGCTCTGAAGATTTCAGAGAGGGAGTGGGGTTCGAAGCGAAGAATCCAAACGGTGGAAATGGAGTAAAAGAGAAGCCGTTATCAAGTGGGATTTTGAAGGGGGTGGACCCTGGGACACCATTAGCTATTATATAAGTAATGTTTTTACTTAATTTTGTACCAAGAAATATTTTAAGTACGATCATAATAATTTGTTTTTGTTACGTTCATAAAAATAAAAAATAAAAAAATAATTTACTTACTGTATATATATATATATATTTATTTATTAAAAATATTACGTAAAAAAAAAATTATGTAACATTCAAGAATACTCATATATATTAAATAAGCGCGTTTCATTAATATGTTAATATATGCATCGAGTGAATATGTCATCTCAATGCACTAATATGCACTAATATCACAGTTGTCAATATCCTCTCAGCTCATAGGTACGGATTTAAAGTAAAATTAATATATTAATTACTTAATTTTGTATTAATTAAAATATTAGACTATATTAGTTCGAATTAACTTTTCAAGCAATATCGACATGTATTGTCTGAAAAATACGAACTAGCTCATCAAGGATTTTTTAAAGAAAATAATACTTATTTATTTGTTTCTTTTTTTTTTTTTTTTTGTTCTAATTCAAACTTCAAATATAACTTAAAGTAAAAGTTCTAAAACTAATCAATAATTATAAAAAAATTAAATATTAAATTTAGATTACTTTCAATTTAAATATTTTATTATAACTTAGACTCATTAATTAAATTATAATGTTTGATAAATATTTGTATTATACTAAATTATTTATTGCTACAAAATATACATTTACAAATATATGTAATATTTTATAGGAATAAATTTAAAATAGAATCTAATATTTTATTAGTATCGATATATATTATATTAATAAAAAAATTAATATATTGGTCGATACAGTATTCGTAACCTTGGCTAAGTGACGTTTAAAATTTGTTTTTCACGAGAATACTTTTTTTTTCGTCTCCAAGTTATTCTATACTCTTGGGACAGTAACTCAAATAGATTTAGACTACATATTTGTGTGGATCCCATCACTTTTAACGTGGGCCCATACAAATATATGGTCTAGATCTATTTAGAGCAATACCTCAAGAACATGAAATAATTTTTCCATTTTTTAGAATGGACAATTGTCTTTAGTTCTATGTTAATTGAAATATTAGTAAAATAAAAAATTTTAAGATTTCCTAATCATATCTCAGAAATTTACCCAAAATAAGTAATTTTAAGATTCCCTAATCATATCTCAGAAATTTACCCATATCTCAGAAATTTACCCAAAATTAAATTGAAATGTTACTAAAAATAAGTAATTTTAAGATTCCCTAATCATATCCCAAAAATTTACCCAAAATCAAATTCTCTCTTATCTCTTTAGCTTCTCTCTCTCTCTTGAGCGATAATAGATTTTCAAATTATCAATTGTATAGATTTTTTGAAAAAAAAAGATTGAAGACAAAGAAGGCTTCACCAATTTTTTTTGGATTTTTTAATGTCTGGATTACAATATCTTTCATCTACCTTAAAATAATAAAAAAAAACCTAAAATTATGCAAAAATGTTTTGAACATTTTAATATATATATATATATTCTATTTAGCACCTAAAAAACAAAATAATTTCAACTATATAGAAAAATGTTCAGAAAAAATAAGAAAAAAATTTAGCTCGGCTTTCTAATTTTTATTTTCAGAATGTTGCTGAAATTCTTGACTAATAAAAAATATAAATATAAAAATAAAAAAATTAGGTAAAAAGAAAAATACTTTAAAAAGAGTGGTTGAAAAAGACATATAGACAATCAATTTATTTTAAAATATAACAAATTTTGATGTGCCTTGGAGATATTAGAAATTCCATTATCTACGATATGTATTTGATAAAAACTTAGATAATTTTTTTAAAATTTTTTTATAAAATATTTTATGTGTGTATGTGTGTATATAAATGTATATATATATATACAAAAATATTATTTAATAATAAATAATTTAATATATTATAAATATTTATCTAACATAATATTTTAATTAATTAATCTAAATTAATTTTTAATCTTATTATTTATAATAATATAACTAATTTAAAAGCAATATAAAGTTAATATTAAGATTCTTAATAATAACTTAATGTTTATTAAAAAGCAAAAAAAAAGAGAAGGATTTTGGAATAAGATAGGAAGAGAAGGGCTCTTTTACTACCAGGAGTTATTTTTTAAACTTAATTAATAAAATAAAAATTATTAAATTTTATTTTCAACCTACGTAAAAATGTGTTTAGCAACCACGCTTTAATAAAAAAATATTTTTGCTAAACACGTTTTAAGTTTACCCTTCACACAATGTTGGAAAATAAAAATAATAACATAAAAACATTTTTAACAAACATATTTTTTGATTTAATACATAAAATGTTTTTAGTAAACACGTTTTTAATTGATTTTAAATAAAGTATTTTTGTTAAACATGATTTTAAACTTTTAATTTAAACAAAAACTTTATTAGTATTCATGTTTTCTTTATTAAATCAGTAGGGCTAGAAAACGTCATTTCTTCATTGATGAGTTAGTATTAGTATGAGATAGTTTTCATATTTTTATCAAAGTTTATCTCAATGAGTTAAATATTGTTTATATTTTTTATTTAATTTTTAAATATTTTTTTTATGATCGGATTCGTTTATTACATGAAATTCGATGAGTTTGTTATCTATATAAAAATTTAAGTTGACCCGATAACTATAACTAAGTAGTCGTATAATGTTGTTTTATAAATAATATAAATAAAAATTTTAATTTAAAAAAAAAATTTAAACAAATATTATTCAATCACTTAGTTACAGACTTGAAATTAATTTCATTTTTTACGTAAATAAAAAATTCGACAAATTTTACGTAATAAATGAATTTAATTATAAAAATATATTTTAAAACTAAAAAAAAAACACGCTATATTTTTTATTTAATAGAGATAAAAACAAAGCATACCTTTTCCAAACAAGCCCATGGCAGAAAGACTTTCAAGAAAACCTTTTTACAAAATAGGATTTTTATTTAAATACGTAAAAATGTTGTTAGTAATAACGTTTTATTTTTTTTTTAATTATAAAATATTTATAAAACACATTTGTAAAGAAAACGTGCTTGTTAAACACGTTTTTACATAGAATAAAAATAAAATTTTAAAACTCATATTTCGTTAATAGGATTTGAAATTACGCCTATTAAGGTAAAAGAGTTGGAAGAGAGTTGAGGATATATATATATATATATATATATATATATATAAGTGAGGAAACAGCTTAGAGAGACAAGAGAGAGAGAAGTTAATTTTGGGGTAAATTTCTGAAATCACATTTAGGAATCTTAGAATTAGTGTACTAAAACTGGTCCGTAATTGTTGGTACCTATGATTTTGAAGAAAAATTAGTGTCGTAATATTTTAATTTAAATTATTTATTAATTATTTATATTTTTTTACTCTAATTTAAAGCTTATAAGTGACATGGCCAATATCAAGTATATAAGCCTTGGTTTTGAATTAACATGTTAATAGTACCACGAAAGAGAAATTTTATTTTATTTCTTTGATTTAAAAGAAATTTTCCTAATAAAAAAAACTTTTAAGGTTGTTCAATATCTTTTCCTTTTTTGAGTGTTTTTACGAGCACATATTTTTGAGAATCCCATTTGAACTAATTTTTTTTGGTAATTCTTGATCAAAATATGTAAAAAAATCACACAAAAAAAAGAAAAGAAAATTTAATTTATTAAGTTATTTTGACTTACTTTTGTTGTTTTTGAACTTTATTCATATTTTGGTGAGCCTTCCTTATATATGATAATTAATATTGGCTTTAGGTGCCATCATAAACAATCCCATCTAACCCTGCTACCTGTTAGCCAAAACTATTGCCCTTGCCCACGATTGGGTGCATGGAGTCCTCCTTTAGGTTTGCTAGAAGCTTAAGTTTAATTAGTTAAATCATCCTTAATGTCTAAGTTTGACCCAATCTTGATAAGTTTGGCCCCTTTTGGGCCTGGCTCATGATGATGGGCTCAACAAGGACTTGGATTTGTATGGTTTCAACCCATTCTTTTGTGGTGTTTGGTCTCGTTTGGATTTGATTCTTAAATTTGGGCCTAATCCCTTTTGGATTGCCCAAATTGTGGTTGAGGGTCTGGCCCGTTCTAGATTCGGTCCCTTTATTTGTCCTCAGCTCTCGTGCTTTGTTGTTCATACGACAAAAGGGATGGGAGGTGCTCAGCAGTTCCAGCGTGAGCTCGGCACTGGTTGGCCAAGAAAGGAACTGAGCAAGCGAGAAATGAGGTTTGATGAGGTGCTTGAGCAAGAACAATGATCTTTACCAGGAACAGAACCATATTGTCGGTGTGTATGAAAGGAAGAGGAGGAAAAGAAGGAAAACCTTAGTTCGTAGAGGTAGCTCGTCTGGTACTCTTTTCTTGTAACTTGTTAAGTAGTAGAAGCAGGAGTTGTCTGCCCATTTTTTAGAAATTCAAACTCATCAAGAAGAAAATCCATTACAATTAAAAATTCACAAATCAGCCTTTTCTTCTCATCTGGCCTGGTCTGGTCTTTTCTTTTCCAGTACAGCTTCACCATCAAAGTGTTATCCTGGTTACCTCGCAGTACTAACGGTGTTCTTTTTTTCCTGAAAATTATTCTGTTTGAGATAATTCACATCAGACAATTCACGTCAGACAGACGTTCTAGGCAATCCTTTCCTGTTTATCAAAATCCTAGTAGAGAGAGAGAGAGAGAGAGAGAGAGAGAGAGAGAGTATTAGCAGGGCTAAGAAACTGAACTCAGAAACAATCATGGGATGCATCCTTCAACAGATGAGCAATGCAATGAGCTATTAGCAGAGCTAAGAAAATGAACTCAGAAATATTCATGGGATGCAACCTTCAACAGATGAGCATAGCAATGCAATGAGCTATGTTTTACAGAAAAAAGGCTTTAGGATTTCTCTGGTAATCCATCAATAGTTAATTGACATTTATTTACAAAATGTGCATACTGTACATCTCAAAATTCACCTACTGGAAGTGCTGCCAGAAATGAAAACAGAGAACCCATATACAGTATAGACAGAAAAGACGTAACCACTAAACCTTTCTCAAACATACCTTTTTCTCTCATCAATTCTCCTTAAGCTTATATACAGTGCCCACATATTCTTCTGTGTCCCAAAGGAAAGAACCGAAAGCAACGGCTTCCAAGACCATCCTCTTGAGGCTCGACAACGAAGTCAAAATCACCTCATTTGTGTCGACCAAACCCGTCTTCTCATCCCCAAAGAGCGCGCAGCTGTGCTTCTCAATTAGACTCGTAGCCTCCTTTGTTTTTGGTTTTGCACACATCTGCAATGTCTCGGGGTCAAATCCCATAAGGTAACACCTCAGTTTCTTACGTTTCTTTCCTCGGCTACATGATTCTTGACCCACCGATGTGGATCGTGTGCTGCTGATGCGACCAAAGGCAATGTTCTTTAACCCACACCACCACGATTCCGAGAGAGGAAGGGGGTTGCTGGAGGTTATTCCAAGATCATAGTTGGCCTCAGCGAGACTATGTTCCAGGTGGTGCCTCAAGGAGGCAGACTTCAGAAAATAACCATACAAGATGGAAGCAGCGTAGACTCGGCAGAGCTGGAATCGGGGAATCTGAGTCGTGGCCCAGTTCACTGTAACATTAGAGTCTGCCCTCCAGCCGACGACAGTGGTCAGATGTTCCCGTATCATTTCCAAGACCTCAAAGTTGTGAATAGACTCAAGCGCCCAGTCATTCGAAGGCCATATCTCTAGTCTTCCATTATAGATGCATCTACACAGCCTTGGAACCAAATGGACTCTGATCTTCTTAAATTTGTACAATACTGACATATACATGACATCTTCAACCGCAATCTGGCACTCCTGCTCCCTCACTTCTGCAATCCTCCTGAAATTCAGATATATGAAAAATATTAGCATGTGTCGTCATTTCAACTAAGACAGGAAAGAAAAATAAAATTCCTAAAATGGAATTTCATTATCACTGGTTTCCACTAACATAATCTTTGTTGTTGAACTGCAACCTGTATAACACTTGAATACTTCTCTTTTGGTGTTCCCCTAGCCTGATAACCACTCTTTTTCTAGAAGCTTCAAGTAAATTATTAGGTTTAGCCAAATGATTCAAATGTAGGATGATTTCAAAGGAAAATGCGTGCAGGTATAAACAAACCATTGTGTGAGTATGCAGACACATAAGTGCATTATGCTTGTCACGGATAAAAATAAAAATCCACCAATAGATGGGCTGTCCTTTTCTGTCTAAAATCTTCAATGAAAAATATTCCCACAATGCCTGTTCTCAGATACAGAGCCTTCAAAGTGGTTGGGATAGCCCAGTGGCCGGGCTCATGCATTGCCCCCACTTACCCAAAAAAAAAGGATTCAGAGCTTTCTTTAAAACATCATTTCAGGAGTGAATCTGAATATATTCAATGATATTCTAAGTTCCCGATTGGCAACTAGTTTAAAAATTAGCTTTTTACTTTTTTGTATTTTTAGCTAAATTTTGGTTCAAAGTAAGTTATTTGATTACTTTACTTTTAAGCTAGCTTTTTTAAAATTAATTCTTTAGATAAAATGCTAGCTTTTTTATTTTTTTGTTCAAAATAAACAATTTTACTATTTTATATATTTGATATTAACAATTATGTAGTTAATTGTCGTACTAAATAAGTTATAAATAAATGATATTATTGTATTTTAAAAGTAGTAGGAGTTTAAATAGCATATTCTAAAAATTTATATATTTTTTTTTTACTTTTTTGCCAGATGGACAACTTTAACTTTTTAGCGTTTTTAGCTCAAACGCTCAAAAAAACCAAAGTTGTCAATCAGTAGCCTAGCTACTGAAGTCCGCATAGATATCTCTCCTGCCAAATTGCTAGCCATGTGACTTTAATAGGCTCAGGGTACTCAAAACGTCTTTTGGCCAAAAAGAACAAGAAACATATATGAAAAGAAACTTCAATTCACTAATTACAGTAAATGCACGAAAGAGTTTTAAGGGATCAAGCTTCACGAGGAAATTTGGTAAAACCAAGTATGTATAATCACACGTCTGTTCCTCCAAACTTAAGATCAATACCTTCAAAATATGCAAACACACGCACAGAGAATCAACTCTAAAATGCAAAGCAAAGACCCCTTTATACCAAAAAACAAAGAACAACAGAAAGGATAGAAAGTCAACTCCTATCGATTGAGAAGCACACAACAACTATGCCTTCTCTAAACTGTTGCATGCATTGACTACTGCTAGAATTATTATGCTGTACATAAAAAAATTAGAGGAGTTCAACAAGAATAAAATTAGGATTTTAACATTTTCAACTGTTCACATCAATTCACAATTGACCAATTGCAGATTTATACAATGGATGAATTTGTATAGACACTAGAAATTTTAGGGAAAAGATCGTAATTCTCTAAATCACATGGCTACGGACCTCAGAGGCATTATATTTTATCCTGGAAAAATTGAAAAGAGAAAATAACTCTATATTTTCTGTGTATTGAAACTGTACAATATATGACCTATTTATATGCGAATAGGGATAAATAATAAAGGAAACCAAATCAGAATAAAATCAGAATAAAATCAATCTAATCAATCTAATATTCTAATAAATCTAATATTCCAACATTCCCCCTCAAACGCGAGATGAC
>JAOTRH010000022.1:13381710-13409569 GCA_034768845.1 Heliamphora exappendiculata
CCCCCCCCCCCCCCCCCCCCCTTTCGGTTCTTCTTTCATGTTGTTTTTTTTTTTCTTTTTTTTTTATCACAGTATTTTGTTCTGTTTGTTTCTTGCTGGGATGTTAAGTTATGTTGATAAATTCTTAATTTCTGCAGCTGATAAATATGCTGATGTGTATGTAGATTAGTTCCATGAATTCAGGCTGCTTAGTGGTTGGGAAAGGTTAAGTGCTTATTCTGGTGGTGTCTTTTATTAGTGTGATGTATTTGATTCACAAGAAATTGGTTGTTTAATGCTCATGTTTGTGTGATGATCATATCAAAAGGTATTAACCATGACAAGAGCACGGTTTAGTTTTGCAATCAGATCTTGAATTCCAAATTTACTCCACCTTTGGGTAAATAGATTTAAGTTTGGATAAGTTTAGCCATTTATTAGTTGGACGAAGTGACGCTCTTTTAGAAAGGTACTATTGACGCAAGCGAAGTTGTATATGGATGTGCTAGAATCATATTGATGCACTTTTGTTGTTATTGGCATTTTAAGAATTTTGAAAACAGCATCCTATTGTAGCGTGTTCCGTTGTAATTGCCAGACATCATAAGCTCGAAGCAAGCATGCACTTCTTGTCTCCTTGTTCTCTAGCGGTTGACTGTTTATTTTGAAAATAGTTTCTGCGAACATTAAGGAGGATATTCAGACTTGCAGTGTAGGATCATCTGCACCTACATGTAAGTATATTACTAATGCTGATTTTCACTTAACTTCGCAGGGAAGACTCACAGATGGAACCGTTTTTGATTCCAGCTTTGAACGGGGTGATCCAATTGAGTTTGAACTCGGCAGTGGTCAAGTGAGTCAAGGTGTGTGGTAATTTTACAGTCAACTACTGCTTTACTGTTCAGCAATATCCTTTACACTTGGAAACAAATTCAAAAGTGAAGTTGCAGTGGGTTATGATGGTTCATTTCATCAATGGTTCATTTCATCAATGGTTCATTTCATCAAGTGTAAGCATACCAAACTTCATTCCAATTTCATAATTTGCCATCCATATGAGACCCAAATAGGAGGTCATCTATGCAGAAACCTTCCCCTTCCCCCCCCTCCGAGGCATGGATTGCAATGTTTATCATACCATTGGACACTTTATTCTTGCTCTTAAAAATTAAGCATTAAACTTCTGTTAACATTTAGGGGTAACAAGCGTGAAATTGAAACTGATTGTGAGCCCTGTTATTTGTGTATAACTATAGAACAGAAAATCAGTAGGAATTTTTTTGGTAAGTAGGCTGTTCGGAAATAACAATAGAAATAGATTGGGCACATGAAAAAATTCTTTAACCAATTAAGATATTAGGTCCATGTTTGATAATCAGTACAAGTTTTGGGGTTTTTTGACTGGATTCATAACACCATGGGATTATGGGAGGAATTAATAGTACCTAGGATATTGGATGAAATTTGTAATTCTCATATTTACAGTATGTTTGATTGATGTAGTATAATAGGATATTGCATGGGATAAAAAGGTGTGCTAAATCTAAACCTTTGCTGAGATGGCCAATCCAAGGAAATTGGTTTTAGCAACACCCAGGATGGTGGTAATGCTATTCCTCAAAGTATTAGTAGTCTCCTTGCACTAGTATTCTCACCCCTCTTTCCAAATCGAATGAGGATGGAAAATTAGTATAATATATAACGAAAAAAATACCAGTTGCTACAAAAGTGAGCCAAGCTTATTCTTTGGGCCAAGTTGATAGGTCCCCCTTTCACAACCTACTGGGCCCATAGGCAGTAGGTTGTTACATGTGGGTCCCATGCAGGATACACCGGATTAGTCATCTATGATCAAACCTCTAATCCCCGCTATCACGCCAATCAAACATTGATGCAGTCGGTCTTCCTTGCATTTTCTCCACAAAATAAATTTCCAAGAATTAAGCAGGTGCTGCATGATACATTTCCATCTTTTCAATCACCCTGGGACATTCCTGGAAAAGAAACCAGGGTTTGGATTGTTTGTTCATAGGTTCTCGGAAGCTGTACTTGAATTTGATTTCAGCTTGTAGCATTTTCTGCAATAGCATGATTGCAGACACTCTTTGCTGCACATATCATGGATATTAAGTCACCATATTGAAGCACAGATCCCACCCACTTGAAGAAATGTTGAAGGGACATCAATGTACTTTGGAATTCAAGCTTTTAAAAGGAATAAAAAATAAAAAGGCTCTCTTTGAAAAACTATACAATATAAACTTTAAATGCTTGACTTCTTATAATTGTATTCTTTTCTTTCTCTATTTGAAAAATATTTCCCTAATATGGTAAGTATTATTGTAATAGTGCATTGAGTGTATGCTCTTTCAGCATCCTCTATCTCGGCATGCTTGTATCCTTCAAAGGGTATCTGTATTTTGGTCAATTCAACTGAGTGAAGTTCCACTCAGAGTGCAAATTATCGTTGTTTGAAAAATAAAAGCCTTCCTCTCAGGATGGGACCAAGGACTGTGGGGAATGTGCCTAGGAGAGAAAAGGAAGCTTAAAATACCTCCAAAACTTGGTTATGGAGAGCAGGGGTCACCACCGACCATCCCAGGTAGTACTTGATTAGCTGTTTTATTTTTCTTGTGCTGCAAACCTCCTGCTGGGGGGCTATTTTCCCTACTAACGCCTAAGATTACTTTTACGCTCCGTTTGTTTTGATGGAAAATATATTTTTGGAAAATATTTTTTTTGTTTCCTAATGTTTGGTACGATGGAAATTAAAAGTTAATGAAAAACATTTTTCAATTATCCGAAAAATAAATTGATTTGGATGAAAAATGTTTTATAGTTTTTGATGTCAGAAAATAGTTTCTACCCTTACCATCCCACCGCTATCCCACCGCTGCTGCTGCCGCCACCACTATCATTGCTACTACCACCAAAACTACCACCTCTTCCCCACTACTATCACCAACCACCACCACCACCTCCCCATCCCCCACTACACTGCTGCCATTGTCACCACTACCGCCACCATCCCACTGTTGTTGCCACCACTCGTCGCCACCCCCACTATCACCACCGCTACCCTCCACCACTTCCACCACCACCACCACCGCCGTCGCCATCCCACCACTACTACCACCTATTGTTTTAAGAATGGTCATTTATTGTGACGTAACGTCATTACGTATAGGTTTTGATACTTTTCAATTCCTGTTACGGTTGATTTAGCAGTATGATGAAAAATTTTATTTGTAAAGGCTGTTATAGCTGTCGTAAAAGCTGTTATGACGCCGTAAAGACCTTAACGGTCGTTACGGTACCGCTTCGGCCGTTACGACGACCATAGCGGCTCTATAATTTGTGAATCAATTGAAATTATTTTTGGACACAATTTCTTCTACTTTTGTTACCAAAAAGTTATTCATAGCAGCCAATAATCTCATACTTACTTTGGTGATCCTTGATTTGAGAAATTTACATGATTTCTGATTCTTTTTGTATTTTCAAAAACGTAAAAATATCTTACTTTTTGTTGAAATGTTCTAGATCAATGCAAACAATAAAGTCAGTTTAGCATTTTTAGATCTTGGTAATTTTATGTTAAATTCATATATTTAATGTTGTATTATTTTTTGAAACTTAAAGAAAATACTTTTAAAATTACTTAGTCAAGGGTTATGGAAACTAAGTTTAAAATCTTTAAATTTCAATTGTTCTAATTTGGATTTGTATATTTTATGTTTAACTACTTTTTTGGGTTTTCTTTAGGTTAAATTAATATATTTAATGTTACATTATTTTTCTGTAAATATGATTTTAAAATTCAAAATAATAGTTGTAAATTATTCAAAATCTGTAGAAATTAAACTTAAAATCTTTAGATTTTGGTTGTTTTAATGTTAGATTGGTATGTTTAATGATGTATTATTTTTTGAAAGTATTTTACAACTACTATAAAAATTAGGACATATATTAAAATTTTAGATTATGTCTAGAAAGTGAACAAAATTTACCAAAACTATTTGAAACTCTAATAAGTATAATTTTAGAATAAAAACATGTGTAATGGCTAAAATTTTAGTGAGTTATGAAAAAAAAAAGGGCTCTGATAACTGTTACCGTTACCTTAATGCCGCTATATTCCAAAATCGCATATTTGCTACCATTATTGTTACAATGACCACTATCCCTATTTAAAACTATGCTACCACCATCGCGCTGCCACCACTTCCGCCGCAATCACCAGTATTAACACGATCTCAACCGTTACAACTATTATTTCAAAGTTGCAACCAAACACAAGAAAATAAAAATTATTTTTTGCATTAAATATTTTTCTAATGAAAACGCATTCGGCCAATAACAAACGGAAAGCAAGCGTCATCCCTTGAGCAACTAAGATCCACTCCAACCTTTAGTTTACTTCATAAATTTCCTATTCTTGTCTTTCCCTAGAATATGGCTCCATGATAATTGCTCTATTTTCTTGGTTAGAATTGGCATGGAATCTCTGTCCCAAAAATTCCCTTTCTGGTTATCTCAGTGCACCGAAGGCCTTTAGATCATGTCTTGTGATTCTTGTGCATCGAGAGTCTCACATAATCTAACAACGTCCAGTGCATTGGCACAGACGGACAAAGAGTTTTTGGGACTGAGAATTCTTATCCATTATAAATTAACTGGATAAATTTCTTTTGTAACGAGGTCGAGGAAAATTCATATCCTAGTTCAATATTTGCAGACTAAATTAATTTTATATTCAGAATAATTTAATTATTACCTTTTTGGTGCTTATTTTAATTAGGAAACTGTTACTTCTGCTCACTGAAATTCGGGCATCTGTAATAGTCAAGTCCTTCAACTTGGTCCATGTGTGCATGCCTCTGCAGTGAATTCTGGCAGCTGGATTTTATAGATGTGGCATGGCAAATTTTTTTAGACCAGACTTGGTACTTGTATGATATGAAACATTAACCAGTGCGATGGTTAGAAACCTGCAGCTTCATTTGATATCCATGATCACTGCTTCTAATGATTAATGGAGAGTGAAATCTAGGATGTTCGGTTTCTACGCAAGTTTTCTGCTTTAAAATAGGGGATTCAAAGGGATATTTTATTTAAACTAAACTCCTTATCACGAGTCTTGTTTTGTTTAGGTTTCTATTTCGCGTTCTGTTTACTTTTAGTTTTCACAATACTTAATTCTCTCGCCATTCACAGGTGGTGCAACACTTATCTTCGACACCGAGCTTGTGGCAGTGAATGGGAAAGCGGCCGATGGAGGAAAAACAGATGATAGTGAGCTATAGTCGGAGAGAGCTCCAGTCCAGGTTCCTTTTCGGGGTAGGTGAACTTTGGGTGATCTGATATATTGGTATGCTATCTGGCATCCGGTCAATATAGCCTAATATATTCAGTTTTTTGAAGTTCCCTGAGTTATTGGAGGTCTGTGCCAATTGATCGTAACGTAGATGAGGATGTTCAGTGTCCACATACATCTCATAGTGTTTAGGAGTAGAGTGGAATGAACTCAAACTTCGAGCTAATGAGTTCCTTCCTTGGGTCTTATCTTCACCCTGTTATTGCTGATGGGGCGGAGAAACTGCTTTTTGCTGTATGAATTTCACTTATCCACTGTAGTGGTGCCTCCGTCTATAATTACTTCTCATTTTAGTTTTAGCATGAAATGGCTGGTTTGGAACAGGCGAACCACATGTTGAGCACTTTAATTTTGCTCATCTCCAAATATGTGTCACATGTCAAGATTTTTATCTTACTTGCACCTCCAAATTTTTTTAACGTGGTATGTCCGCGGTATGTCCTAGGCAGCGCACCTCCAAATTCCTAAATCAGTCTTTCTCACTTGAGCAATGCACTTGGAATTCTTCAAATGGAGACTATCTAGGATGAGAGTGACTAGAGACGGTGTCGTGAGCTTAAGAGCCTCGCAACACTTAAAAGAGCGAGAGCAAGCTTGCTTGAGTAAAAAAGGCTGACTCAAATATCTAGGAGTGCGTTGTCTAGGTTTCGCATGGGCACACGTAATGCGAATGTCTTGGCCTGTGACAAAGTGTCTCTTTGAGAACATTCTTAATTATAGCACACTAAAATGGCATGTGACCAATTTTTTTTTTTTTTAATGATGAAAGAACCTTGTCAAGGCAGCCCTTTGGACCCCTCCTAAAGTGTAAACTTCCGGATACTTATAATCATATGTAAATCACAAGTATTAGTTTAGTCATGGCATTTTCAATAAGAGTTAAATACAAAACTTTTAAATTTACGGCTAGTTCTAATAACAATTTTAAACTGCTAGCTTACCTTAGCGGGATATGTGACCAGTTTTTCCCTTTGGCCATACTTGTATATACGTCTGGCTATTGTTTTGGAATTATATTTTTCTGGTTCTTATTTTTCATTATAGCAGGCAAGTGCAACCCTAGAAATTTATGGTCTGTGAGCTGCCGCTTAGGCTTCTAAAGTGGTTTCCTAAATGTAGACCTTTATATTTGTGCTAATGCCTAAATGAGGTGTGTTAGTCGTTGAAGAGTAGATCAGTTGAATACAAGGAGTTAAATCATTCCAATTGGATTAGTTGAACTTACTTTAAATTTTGGTATAATTTTTTGTACTTTTTTTTATTCTTCTCGATATAAGAAATTTAGAAAAGTTATTTTTTCTTATGGAACTTCAAAAAAGTGAAGTAAACACAAATTTGTTATTTCGTTTAACATAGCTATTTTTTTATTAAAAAAAAATTGGACTTTTAAATTTTTTTAGTTAGAAATTTTAGCCTTATTGAATCTATCAGAAAAGTTTTAAAAAAAAGGTAACTTTTGCATAAGTTTTGACAAACACCTTCACAAAAAAGTAAAAAATTTGATAAAAAAAAAATAAGTGAATTTTTTCATCTTTCGTCACTTTCTTTACTTTTTGAATTTATTTTTTCAAGATAATTTTAAAAAATAAATTTATTTATAAAAAAATACAAAAATAAGTCAAATTGTAAAAAACTAAGCATATTATTAAACCCTTAAGACACTATATGATATAATATAATTTAAGTATCAATTTCAAGCAATAATAAAGAATAATATAATATAATTTAAATATCAATTTTGAGCAATAATAAAGAATAACAAATAATTTAGAGCAATAATTAATTTATTTTCAATTTTAAAATTCATTAAAAATTATATTTACTCAATTAAAAATAAAATTTCTTTATCTTAAACCCTTCAAAAGTAAACATACTTTATTTTTTCTTTTTTCTTTCACTTATAATATTCTTTCCAATCATTAGATTAAACAATTTAACATTTTAACATTTTAAATTGTCACAAAAAATATATATCACATCAATATTATTCTAAAACGTGATAACTTGTATGAATTTTGTGTTGATATTGAAATTGCAGGTAGAATTTGTGGTTGAGGCTTGAAATTACAAGAAAGTATAGTTCATATTCACTGATATTTTTTTTCAATTTATATTTTTTAATCTAATTAATTTATTCAAACGGTTAGTTCAAAATTATTAAAATATTCAATTAACTTGCGAATATTTAAAAATAAACGGTGTGGTAGTGAGTTTAAGGAACCATTGTACTGAAGATTTCCCTTTTAAAAAAAAAAATCCAAATAAACTAACGTCTTGCTTCACAATTACGGTAGTTGAAATTATAAATTTATAAATTATAATTATAAAGATGTGATTATAATTTTAAATAAAAGTGAACATGTTCAAGATAAAAACTTATGTTCTTATTTTGTTTTTTTTTATTTTTAATAAATTTATTTTATTATTTAGTTAAATTATTATATTTTTTGACTCGTCTCATTAAGTCGAGTTATGAAAGTAAATTTTATTAATTAAAATATAAAAAATAAACTAATAAATTATTTCTTTTTAAATTATTTGTAAAATTTTTAATCAAAATTTGTAACTTCTTGTTCATCTCATAGGGACAAATTGTCAAAGTAAAATATTTTATACAAATATTAAAAAAAATTTAAAAAAATGCAAAAATTCAAAAATTTAACACGATTGTTATAAATATTTGTTATAACTATAAAGTTACAGCATTAAGTAATGAAAGTTGTATTTTGTTAATTTAAAATTAAAAATTATAAATAAAAATATAAATATACATATTTAATTTTGTCTTTTTATTAACTTATATAAATAGAAAACAAAAAAATTAACAAACACTTCTCATATACCGTTTTTAACTAAAATATATAAAAAGTTTAAACAAAAAATAAGATAATAAATTAAATCTTATATTAATTATTTTTGTTTTTAATGAACATTTTTATTTTTTTAAATTTTTTCTGTTAATCTAATTGAAACTATCCAAATTAGTAGAAAACTTTAGTCAAAAAATTTAAAAACAATAAAAAAAACAAAAAATAAGCTAAGATTTTTAAATTTAACCCATACAAGGCCTTTATAATCAACGTGAACGTGATTTCTGTGGAACCAAATTATTTTTGCTTGTAGTGATTTTTTTAATTTTTTAATAATTATTTTTTTATTTTTCTGTTCATATATTCGAAGAATAAAGTAAAGAATATTAGCAAAAGTAAAAAATAGAAAGAAACAAAAAAAAAGCAAAAACTTAAAATTTAACTCAAACGGGGCCTTCTCTGTCAACGTAATCTGATTTATCTGGAACCATCCCGACCCTCCAAATCCACGCTCTCCTACTCTCGCTCTTACCCTTTCGGAACCCTCTAGAACCCAAACTACTTTTCTCTCTCGCATCATAAAAACCCTCTCTATTCTCCGCCTCCTTACCTCAGAGCTCGCAACAAACTCGATCAGATCCAATCGCAGTTTCTCCCTACCGATCCGTGTGATTTTCCGCACTTTCTCTCTCTAGATTCGTCAGAAATGGAAGAAGATTTCGATATGCCACCTGCCGACGGGATGAACGAGGATTTTGAGATGCCGGAGGAGAGCCCGATCCTGAAGGTAGGGGAGGAGAAGGAGATCGGGAACCAAGGATTGAAGAAGAAGCTTGTCAAGGAAGGCGAAGGTTGGGACACTCCTGAAAATGGCGACGAAGTTGAAGGTGAGGAGGAGTATTCAAATCATTCACCAATGATCGTGTCAACTGATTTCTTCTATTAGTTGTGTTATCTTTCGTTTTGTTTTTTAATCCGTCGTTGATTTGGTGTGGTTTGGATGATTTGGATTGAACTTCTTCAGTTCATTACACTGGGACTTTGCTCGATGGGACTCAGTTTGACTCCAGTCGCGATAGGGGGACTCCATTCAAGTTCACTCTCGGTCAAGGTAAGCGTTATACAAATTTTGTTATGTTGATACTTCGTCATTTGACGTTTGTGCATGTGCATCAATGACGCAATGTATGTTTCTTTTCACTTTCTTGTGAAAGACATTTTAAAACTTTTTGTGCATTAGTAGTACATAATCTTCAACCAAATGAAAAAAGGGATAAGGAAAAAAGGGAAAGCAAACGTGAATGTCACTCATCTGTCAAATAAATGCGATGATTCGCTTTACAAGCTCGTGCAAAACATGATCAGAAAAGGATGAAAAGATTTTACGAGGAAAAAAAAAGACGTTTGCTTTACTTGCTGCTATTAATATCTCAATTATATCTTTTAGGTTAAAAAAGATTCTTCTCCTTTACGAATTCTTTAGTTGCGAATCAATAAGAAACCCATTGAGGGTGCAAATTGGTTTGTTATTGTGGCGGATGCAGAATAAGAAACACCATGTAATAGAGGGCCCTACTAATTACGACTAACATGCGAATAAATTAAGGGCTCATTTGATAACCGGTATGGATTGGGTGGGATTAGCAGTGTGGCGTGATTGCTTGCTAACGAGGTGGGATTAGTAATGAGTTAGGATTAATTTTTTTGTGTTTGATTCGAGTAAGATTAAATAATGGACTAGATAAACTTATGATTAATTTGGGTGGAATTGAATACGTTGGATAGGATTATAGTGGTCAATTTCTAATATTATATTTTTATTAAATTAATTTATTTTAAAATTAATTTAAATAAATTAATAAATTAAATTTTATGTTATTTATTTTAATATTTTAATATTTTTTATTATTTCTTAAAATTTTCAAATTTAATTCTTAATTCAATCCTTTCTAATTTCAACCTCTCTCACTAAGTTATCCCTCATTTGGGAGATAATTAGTCCGGAGACTTTTTTATGTAAATAAACCTCGAATTGGACTATACTTCGGATTAATAGTCCAATCCAATGGTTAGTCCACCAAAACAAACTAGGCCTAAGGTCATTCAAAGATCTTAATATGTGGTTATGAGCATCTAAGCATGTCATTCATGTATTGATCTTGCATGGCCGTACGGTACAAGCTTGTCTCTTTTTCTCTTTGTTGTCATGGAACTTAATCTTTGGATATCTTAGTGTTATAATTCTATTTGGAAAATCTTATCAGTAATTAGTGGGCAGGTTGCATTAACTTCGTTTGGTTCCAGCTTAAGCCCAAAAAACCATTTTTTCCTTGTTTGGCAAATTCTTCTTTTTGTCTTTTTTGTTTATTGTTTTTTTTGCCTCTGTTTTTTTGCTTTTTTTCCCTCCTTATTACCCATAAATACTTTTATTTATTTTGAAAAATGTCATAACTTTTATTATTCATATTGGTTTTTTACCAAAAAAAAAGACTTTATTTTTACAACTTGTTCTCCGAGATCTATCAAACAAACAACATTCATATTGAATAGGAAATTATGTAAAAATAAAAAGAAATATGACAACTTTTTTTGACTTAAATTTTTTTGTCTTATTGACTTTTTAACTCACTTTGGGGATGTGTGCAAATTATTGATTTTAACTTGTAGCTTTTGAATTTTGTTTATAGCTTCTAATTTTAATTAGCAAATACAAGGTGTAATGTTTAAAGTTATAAGATACAAGTTTAACAAATATTTACAATTTTTACTTGAAGACACAATTACATTTTTCAATCATAATTAATAAATTCATAATTTTAGCTACAATAAACCCTCCTTTTAATAGCCAAATGAGCTCTTAAGTCTTTAAGTAAGCTTTAAAATTCACCTAGCCTTATGTTATTTATTTATTTTGCTTAGTTTAAAGAGAAAAAGCCTAACTTAAAACCAACTTACCAAACGAAGGCTAAAAAAACTACTAATCCATTGTGGAGATTTTTTGTTTTTGTTTTTGCTAACAATCTCTATTCTAAAATTCAGAAAATTATGTGAAACAATTACGCGTCTCTGTCTTCAACAGCAATTTCAGAAAAGTGTGATGCATACTGATTTTGAAAATAACAACCAAATAGCACCTTAGTCAGGTAAGTGCATGAATAGGAAAATCAGGATACAAACAAATATGGACTACATTCTGTATGTTTTTCCCCTGTAAGTTGCAAAAACAACTTTACTAAATACGAATACATACTAGCTTGTTCCTTTTTTTGGATTGAGGGAAAAAAAATTGGGGGGGGGTTTGAGTTTCTTGAGTAATCTAATTTGACAACAATAAACTCGTAAAGGTTAAATTATGACTATATGGTAGAGTTTTATTCCTGTACATCTTGCTTTGCTCTGAGACTAGAATGCATTTAGTGATATTTAAATTTTGCTATAACAGGGCAAGTGATTAAGGGATGGGATCAGGGTATTAAAACAATGAAGAAGGGGGAAAATGCTATTTTCACTATTCCAGCAGAGCTTGCATATGGTGAATCTGGTTCTCCACCGACCATTCCCCCAAATGCAACTCTCCAATTCGATGTAGAATTGCTATCCTGGGTCAGCATCAAAGACATCTGCAAGGATGGGGGAATATTCAAGAAGATTCTCACCGAAGGGGAGAAATGGGAGAATCCCAAGGATCCCGATGAAGTTCTAGGTATGCACTTTATTGCTTTACCTTTGATTCAGACTTTTTAAGGTTTGGTTGGAAAACTTGAGTTGCAATAATTAACTTTGCGACTTTGCCTTGCCGTTGATTGCAGTTAAGTTTGAAGCTCAGCTTGAGAATGGTGGGTCCTTGGTTGCAAAATCCGATGGAGTGGAGTTCACTGTTAAAGAGGGTAGAGTTTCACGAGAGTTTGCCAATGATTTTATTAGTGTTGCATAATTATAATGTGCATTGTGCATTTTAATTTCTTATGTATAATCGTTTGTATACAGGATATTTCTGCCCTGCTATTGCTAAAGCTGTAAAGACAATGAAGAAAGGAGAAAAGGTGCTTCTAACAGTGAAGCCACAATGTATGTTTTTCCCTTTATTACTTCTTTCTTGCCCAGTGATATTTACTTTGAGACGTTATTTTGGTTGTTCATTTGCTGATATTCTTCCTTTGATTTTGTTGCAGATGGGTTCGGGGACAAGGGCAAGCCAGCATTGGGTGATGAAGGTGCGGTCCCCCCAAATGCGACATTGCAAATAACTCTTGAGTTGGTGTCATGGAAGACTGTGACTGAAGTCACAGATGATAAGAAGGTCACTAAAAAGACACTGAAGGAAGGAGAAGGATACGAGCGCCCAAATGAAGGAGCTCTTGTGAAATGTTAGTCTCTGAGCACCTCGTCCCTGGCCCTTTTTCCATTCATTTTTTGGCTATAATCTTCGTGTTGATTCATGGGGTTACCTGAATTGTGACATTTTTCTTCTTTGTGCATTTGGCAGTGAAATTGATTGGTAAGTTGCAGGATGGTACCATCTTCCTTAAGAAAGGCCATGACAATGAGGAAGAGCTGTTTGAGTTCAAAACAGATGAAGGTAGAATTATTTGTCTGAGTTTGGTTTTTTTCAATCTGGTGGGTTTGTTGTTTCTCATCTTTGACGTTGTTGAGGGTTTTCAATGTTTTGAGCAGATCAAGTTATCGAGGGGCTTGACAGAGCAGTACTGAAAATGAAGAAGGGAGAGGTGGCATTACTGATTATTTCCCCGGAATATGCCTTTGGCTCCTCTGGATCACAGCAGGAACTGGCTGTGATTCCTCCAAATTCAACTGTTTATTATGAAGTGGAGCTTGTCTCATTTGTCAAGGTTAGCTGATTAGGTTTGCCTTTATCTTTAAGTCGTAGTACGAAGGTCTGGGGACTTTCTTTGATGCTTAATATTGTTTGTTGGTCTTCAGGAGAAGGAATCCTGGGATATGAACACCCAGGAGAAAATTGAAGCTGCTGGCAAGAAGAAGGAAGAAGGTAATGCATTGTTCAAGGGGGGTCAATATACAAGGGCCTCGAAGAGATATGAGAAGGTGAATGGAGGAACTGGATGATATGAACTTTTTGAACCCTCTGTTAGTCTTTTTGTACTGTGTGGAGGCGTGCTAAATTTTCCCTTTGGGTGTCAGGCTGTGAAGTATATCGATTATGATACTTCGTTTGGTGAAGAGGAGAAGAAGCAGGCCAAAGTATTGAAGGTCACTTGCAATCTCAATAATGCCGCTTGTAAGCTAAAGTTGAAGGAATACAAGCAGGCAGAGAAGCTGTGTACAAAGGTACAAATTGCCTAATACATTTAGGAAAGAATAAATTTAAGTTTATTGAGGGTGTTTGGTGTTACTTAAATTATTAACATTTAGATTATTAGCTAAAATATGTAATTATGGTTTCAAGCGGAATTTGTATAAATTTTTGTTAAAAGTTATGAACTTGTTGCTTAAAGTAATAAAATGTGTTCATTGATTTATAATCAGAAGCTACAAAGCATGCCTGTTTATATTTTCTTAATTTCTTGTTATAAGCCAAAATCTGAAAAAATAAGCTCAAACTAAGGACTCTCATTGTGCTGAAATGGGGTGGATTATTGGATGTAGGTGTTAGAACTTGATAGTAGGAATGTGAAAGCACTCTACAGGAGGGCCCAAGCTTATATCAACTTGGCCGATTTGGATTTGGCCGAGTTTGATATCAAGAAAGCTCTTGAAATTGAACCCGACAACAGGTATGGCTCTTGCTCACTTTGTAACATCTTGTTTTGGTTGGCTATTACTATCGGCTGTGAACTATTTTTTTTCCTTTAATTGGATTTCACTAATTCTTTACCGAATTTTGTTGGTTTTCTCGGTGACCACCAGGGATGTGAAATTGGAATACAAAACCTTGAAGGAGAAGGTGAAGGAATACAATAAAAAGGATGCCAAGTTTTACGGCAACATGTTTGCCAAGTTGAACAAGATGGAGACAGTTGAGACTAATGTAAGCTTTCTAGTCTCATAAGCATGTGTTAGTACTTCCTGGTCTTAGCAAATTAGATTTGTGGTAAGTGGGATGCCCTTTAATATATTTTATTATAATTTTAGGATTTTATAATTTCAGATATTTTGAGCATGTTTGGGTTTGGGGATTGACTTCAAATTGGATTGGATTTAAAAACTCAGGGCTCACAAATCAGATTTTGTCTTTTGGGATAACTAATCTTGCGTTTATATGACGGGATTGGGATTAATAATTTGACAAATAAAATATTATTAATAGTTTATTTATAATATTAATAATACGAAGTTTTTTTGATATTATTAGTATCAAATTCTAAATTATTATTTTTTCTTATTTAATGGTAAAAAAAACGTGGGATTCAGAGTATTATTTATTTGTCTATTCTATCTAATTTCATCTAGCATACCGGATGTGTACTTTGAGTAACAGAAAATAAAAAAATATTTATTTAATAAAAAACAGGTTCAAAGTTACGTTAGAAGTGTGAGTTTACATGGGTAATTAGAGTAGCTAAATGCACACTTTTTTGCTAAGTACACCAACCTCCTGTTCCGACACTTGTATTGGTAGGTGTATTCAATAAAAGAGTGAGTGCATGTAAAAGATATCATGGATAATGGGTAGTTATACGCACTTTGATTTAAACTTTTACATGTTAATACAAGGAAAAGTTGTGTTTCACCAAATTTTAGTATCACCTCTAGTGTAACGGGTGAAGTTACAATGGCTTCGTGTTCTGATTGAGTGCTTCTCACTTGCAGAAAGGACTTGCCAAAGAGGCGGAACCAATGAGCATTGACAGCAAAGCATGAGCGGGGGTTTAAAACCGGACTGCTGCATGAGGAGATGAGAAAACCCTTGGTTTTCTGGTTTTCTAGTCTTGCTTTTTATATTATATATATTTGTAGGAGTCGTCGGCCTTCTGTTTTGTGCGGATGGATTTAAGCTAATAATGGCTTTCTCAGATGGTTTAATTTTGGCTTAAATAGTGCTTGACTGAAAATTGCTGAAATACGTTCGAGAGTTTGTGTATGGTTTCAACAATGGTTTGCATTTAACCATTTAGTAGGTGGTGTGTTCACTATATGGATTAATCATTATCAGCTGCTTTATTATTTCCGTTAACCTTTTTGGTTTTTATCCCTCCATAGTTTTGAATTCCTTCGAACTTAATTTTGGCAAACAGATTTGAATTGGACCATCATCAAATGAAAAAGTCAGATTCAATTGCTTGCATCTGATGCAAATACAAGTAACAATTCCCAGTAAATTCACATCCAGTGATCCAAATCAACTACTGAAAATTTAAAAATATTAAAAAACCATTCCAACACTAATTTCATGATGGTATATGCGAGATTGAACATAACCTGTTCGACAAAAAATATAAAGAATGGCCAATTCACCCTCCTAAAAAAAAAATAATAAAATAAAATAAGACGAACAAATGCATACCGCGACGTCACAACCAACAAACAGGTCCCAGCAGACGATTTGCTGCCACCTTTTGAACTCTTTCCTCCATGGCTGAACACAACTTTGCATCAGTTTGAGCTTTTTCTGGCTGGGCAGCAAATAATGAATGGCATGAGCGTGGCAACCAATAGCGATGGGAGTTCTTACCAGAAATATGTAAATAGGCTTCAATATGAGCTGGGCACATTGCAGAAGTAAACGAAGGGGAACTTGTGTCTGAGATGATTGAATTGCAATTGAGCAAGATATCGAAGAAGAATAATACAGTCTGCACCCTTACTTGGCTCAGTTTATATATATATTAATTTGAATTTAGTTTAAGTAAAGAATAATATAAATAATTTTTAGGTTTGTAGGTGTAACCTTAATTGCGACGCACTTGATTTATTGTATTGTAATTTTTTTATTATTTTCTTGAAGAAAAAAATAATAAAAGTTTACATTTACTTTTACTAAAAAAATTTACACATAATATTTGTAGTCACATTCTTGATTTATTAATATTTATATTTTTCACTTCAGATATCTTATATATTTATTTTAAATATTTTTTATTTTAAACATTTTTTATAATTTTAAAAATAAATAATTAATAAAAAATTTCACAAAAGGTCAAAAAAACCTAGGCCCGTAAAAAAATCCCAAAACCCAAACTCGAAAAGCTCAGGCCTCCCCCATCATTTTGGGATTGACCCCCAAAGACTTTGGCGGGCTTGGGGGAGCCAAGTCGGGTCCAAAAGAGAGTTAATCCGAGATAAACCTTTTTTACACTCCTATAAGCTTTCTTTAGAATAATCACCTACTCGTTTATTTTATTTTTTATAATTTTTTCATATTCTAGTTAAACTATTATAATTTTCTGTTCCATTTTTTTAAATTAATTTGAGAAAAATAAAAAAGTAACTTAAATATTAAAAAGACTAAAAATAACAATAATAAGTCAATAAATTATTTTATCCTATTTATGTTCATCCAGAAATATAGGTCCATGTTAAAATTGAATACACTTTATTATTTACTATAATTTGATCTCAAAAAGCCTTGAGACTAAGAAGAAATGTTTGGATTTATAATAGGGTGCTGCTAAAGAGAGTTTAATAGGTTTTGAATAATAGTTTAATAGAGATAAAAAAAATTTAATATCAATAGACTTTTTTGTGTGGAGCCTACCACTTTTACATATATAAATATATTTTATACAAATATCTATACATTATATATTCCTTAACTACAGTTTAATGGGTTTCGATGAATATTTGCCTTTATAATATACAACAGTTGAGGGGCCTAAAGTTCAAAGTTAAAAAAGAGTCTTATAATTTGTACACATATCAACTTTAAAAAAAAAAATCATAACAAGAGTTTGGAATAATAAGAATTTCATCTTATTACTTTATATTTTAATAATATCTAGCTTACAACTAAAATAGCTCCAAGCATAATAAAAATTATAATACCAAAATTAAAAAAAAATTAATTGAATCACTAATAGCAAAATACCACTTAACTAATTCCCTTTGTGCATTTTTTATAACAAAATTATTGATTAAAATTGCATCATCAAAAGTATCTAGTAAAAACTTGAGAATCCAAAGCAATTAGCTTTAATAATTTTCCCAAAGACTGGCCCTTATATTTGTGGTGTTTGTAATTATTAAAATTAATAGCTCATAAATTATAATTTATAGTAAAAATTATAAGTATTTAGTAAATATTATAACTTATAACTGAAATAAAAAAAATAATTATAACTTGTAGCAAAAATTGTAAGTGTTTAGAAAAAATTGTAACTTATAACTAAAATCAATAATAAGAAACTAAAAATTACTATGTGTAGCTTAGCCAAACACCCCTAATTATATTGTTTGGCACACATATTATATCTCAAAATTATATTTTTAGATTTAGTTTGTGTTTGGTATAATTTTTTTTTTGTAAGTTTTTTAGTTTTTTTGTAAAAAAAATATTTAAAAAATAATTAATTACAGTAGTAGAAGACTAAATAAATAAACTTTTTAAAAGGCTTTTAAATAAAAATATTTAATAAAAGCTAAGCTAAATAGGGGCTCAATACTACGGATTGAAAATTAAATGACAATTACTTAATATCTCTATTTTTGTTAATTATATTTTTTTTTCTTTTAAATTATCCTCTAATCTTGTTTAATAATGTGAGGAGAAAAGCATAGTATTGTACCATCAATCTCCACTCATAATAAGTAGCTAGAGTATTGGATTTAATTTATGAGGAGTTGACTCTCTAGTTAACTCTTCAAAGTTAAACCAAACCCAACTAAAATGTCTAGTTATCATAAATTGAAAAGTGATTGTGACAATACAAACCCTACAAAAGTATAAAAGATTTCTATGTATTACAAAATTATATTTCTTATTATACTTTTTTTTTATTCAAATCTCATTTAACTTGGACATAGAAAGGCGTGGTGGTTTCGCTATTTTTTTTTAAAGAAAGTGTGACAATTTAGTTATCGTTTTTATTGGAAATTTTTTTATCTATTATTATCTGAGTATCTAATTTTTAGACTCGTACAAATAACAAAAAAAAATTTTATATCCAATATTGCATTAACCTTATGATATATAAATAAATTGTGTTTTGAAAAATGTTTTTATCGAGCTTTTTTTTTTGTTTTAAGTAAAGTTTTTGTTATCTTTAATTTAAATTTTTTATACTTCTTATATTTTTATCATCACAACAAATTAAAAAATAAAAATCTTAAATGAGAAAATGAAAAATTAGGAAAAAAAATAAAAATATTCCAACTTAAATACAGTTTATTTTCAATTTTAATGATTTTTAAAATTTAATAATTTTTTCTTATTTTCTGAACATCTAGAGAAATTAAAAAAATAATTAATCTAAACACAAATAGTAAAAAGTTCGGATAAAAAAATATCACGTATAATTTTTGCCCTAATTAAATGAAAATGTAGGCTGCTCCGTCTCCACTGATTGTGCTCCGACCTCTATGTCTCTGCGGCGGAGATGACTGCAAAGGTCCGTCTTCACCGGCGTCGAGTGAGGGAGGCGAGTGAATGCTGATGATCTGCTCCGCCGCAGGCGGTGGCGGCCGTGAGATGCTCGAGTTCCTTGATCGTAAATCAGGTGAACTTGAACTTGAACTTGAAACCTAATCTCCGGCCTCGTTCCACTCTCTCGGCCAATCCTTCGCTTCAGTTCAGTGGTACGCATCTCAGACCATAAAATGAGAATTTTCAATTCTCTACCAACCTCCGATTTTAACAATTCGTTTGGATTGGATGATTTTGAAAAGAAGAAGAAAAGAAATGATCGCGTTGTTGCTGCAATAACTTGTTTGGATCATTCAATACGAGAGAAACGAAAGGAAAATGAAGAGATTTGGTTATCTTGTGAAATTACCCTTTTAATCTCTTTAAAATTGGAGAGAAAAAAAAGCACTTAATTTTTCTTTTGTTTTATAATTTCAATATTAGTTTTTAAATGCTTTTACTTTAAAATAAAGTTAGTTTAATAAAATTATATAAGACAATTTTTTTTTCATTTTTTGTTTCTTGTGTGTGTAGGATTAATCTTGGAAGGATTTGTCTATCAAATTATCAATTCTGCATTTGTTTTGTACTATTGAATTGAAAACTAAAATAAATATAATAAAGATCATTGTAAATGCCGTTATTTATTAAATTATAAATTATTTTATAAAAATAAGTTTATAATAAATTATTATTTATTAAATTATAAATATCATTTTATTTTAAATTATAAGTGAGTTTATAAATATAAATTTATAATAAATTATTTTTTTGTTAAATTATAAATACCATTAAATTTAAAATTATTATATATAAAGCAATACAAATTAATAATAATTATAAGTTCGGTTAAAAACTAAAATAAAATATAAAAAACACATAGAGACGATATATAAAAATAATTTTAAAAAATAATTAAAATTAGTTTAAAAATTATATTCTTTTAAAAATGTTCAGCCCAAGCACACACCTGTAGCCTTGGCCCAAACCCATATACCACTAAGGGTGGGTCTAAGCCTCCCCTCCTAAAAAAGCTCAAACTCTAGGGTGCAAAAACAGTCTGAGGGACCATGGACGGCTCGACACTATAAAGGCTTGACCCGACTCGAGCTTGTGAGCTAATCCGACCTGCGCCTACCCGAGACCCGAGCCTAATGATTATGAAAATATTAAGAAAAGAAAAACAAATATAAAAAAAAGAAAGATTATTATTGTTTTTTCTTTTTAATACATTTGTGTTTGGTTTAATTTTTTGTATCTAGTAGTTTTTTTTTTGCCTTTGGTCATTTTTTTAGTGTTAGCTAAATAACTCTATTTTTTAAAATTTCTCTCGATAAATTTGAAAAAAATAAAAAATAATAAAATTTTCAATAAGATGAAGAAAATTACTCAGTGGCCGTTTAGTGATCTTTATTGAACGTCATTATATTTTTTATTTTAATGAGCATATTTTTTAGATTTCTCTCTCATTATAATAAATTAATATAGCAAAATATTATTACACTGACTAACTATAATAATATAAATTATAAACTTATAAAATAATAATAATAAAATTATAATAATAATAAACTAACTTATAAACTTCTAATAAAATAATAAACTAATAACTTATAAACTTAATAATAATATTAATAGGTTATAATTTATAAATTTATAAAAATATAAAACTAATATACTTATATTGTTATAAATAATAAATTAATAATAAATTAATATAACAAAAATGAATAACTAAGAAAATTTTAAACTTATATATTATACAAATTACAATAATTGTTTTTTTTTTAAAAAACCCAAAAAAAGTCCGAAGGCTTGCCTAATAGTCCGACCCGAAGCCTAAGCCCTATACCTTTATGCTTGGGCTTACCCCTCGGGAAAAACCTGGCTCGGTCCGGCATGAACTTTTGACGGGAGCCTGACGGGCCCAAAATGAGTTTGGTCCGCCCGAACCACGGCATGACCATTTTTACACCCTTGCTCGACTCGGCTCAAAATTTGAATGAAGCCCTATGAGCTTAAGCTGGGCTGAGGCAGACCGGGGGAGTGGCGGGCGAAGTCGGACCGTTTTGACACCTCGCCCCTAGTACAAAAAAACAGGTGGGACAACTAATATTAGTCATCAATCCTGTTCTATGAAATGCGGTTCAAATTATCAAATCAACCCCAAATGTTGTGATGTTTCTTTGTTGATAATATTTTTTGGGGTAAATTACAGTGATTTTTTTTAAAATTTAGTAAAATATCAACCAACACTCATATAGTTTTTGAAATGTATTAACCTCTAATCTGGTTTAAATTTTGTATCAAATTAGTTCAATTATTAAATTTTTGCTCAGTTGTGTCTTGTTTGGTATATTTTTTGAATAAATTTTTATGATCCAATCCGTTCATTACGTTGAACTCGTCGAATTTGTTTAACATGTAAAAATTCATATTCATCCGATATCTGTAACTTAGTGATTGAATAAGATCTCCTAATAAATAAATAAATAAAAATTATAATTTAAAAAAACATTGTTAAACAAATGTTACTCAATCATTTAGGTACAGGTATCAGATGAATCTAAATTTTAAAATATTGAATAAACTCAACGAGTTTTACATAATGAACGGATTGGATCATGAAATTTTATTAAAAAAACACGCCAAACAAAGCACAGCTAAGCGAAAATTTAATGGTTGGACTAATTTGATGTAAAATCTAAACCAGAAGGGAAGTTAATGCCATTTCAGAAACTACAAGGGTGATTGATATTTTACTAAATCTCAAAGAGATTACTGTAATTTACCCTATTTTTTTTCTAACAATTAAGAATTACCTCTCGCACAAAATCCCATTTTGTGCACTTTGTAATTCTGATTACCTCTTATGGTTCTATCCTTTGGAATACTGGAAGTTCATTACTTGTTTGGTGGACATTCATGGATAAGAATTTGTTATTTGCTTTTGTTTCCAAGTGTTTTGCATTTTTCCTCCTCACAAATTCTAGCTGGCAGCAACATTGCTTCTTAGCAACCAATTCAAGATTGCACTAAAATTTTAATGAAAGCTGGACCATCATAAAAAGTTAGGTTGTTGGGATAGGATTTGTGCCTCCAAATCTTCATATTTGACATGATTATGGCTTCGAGAGATCTTATCCTTCACCCATTTGTTCATGGAAAATGTAATAGCAACAGAATGAGAAAAGCAAAAGAAAAGCATAGAGAAAAAGTATATAGAATGGTGTGATTAGGTTGTGGGCCTATCCTTCCAAAACAAAGAACTTATCAAGATCACTTTTAGTTACAAAATTCCACTAACACACCATTTTTGTGGAAGATTATGTGTAGAAGTTCTATAAGAATAGTATTTTGCGCATAATTCGAATTATTACGCACAAAACTCTTTTAGGGTCAGGTGAGACGGTATTACTTTTGAAACTATGAGCCAAAATAGTGAGTGCATTAACTTGATATATAGAAATCATAATAGTCAACACGATAATTTCTCATTTCGTGCAGTGATTTTGTTGGTATAGCATTATGCTTTGTTCAGTTACCCTTTGTTATTTTCTTTTTCTTCAAGAGTACCATTATTTTTGTTTTAAACATTCTCTAGTACAATAATATCCACACCTTCACTTACCCATGATCACAGAGTGTAGTGAAACTTTAGGTCAATGGTTGGTGTGAGGATCTTTAATAATTTCATTGAAGGAATCTAGCACTGCAGTTCTAACGGTGGCCCAAAGGCTTTGCCTTTTACCTAAGCAATTGTTGAGCAACCTAAGCTAAGCATAGAGCAATTATGCAATGCAACCATGTCTGCAGTACAATGACTCAAACAAACTATTAGTTCAATAATTTAAATAAAAAATATAACAATTCGGCCCAAAAATTTAAGTTTAAGTTATTAGTAATAGACGAGATGTATCATTATATACCAAATTTATTTTTTATATTTTATTAATGTGAGATAGGGTATCGTGTCGTATAGTTATGGGTCAATTAGAAATTATCTGCTTACTTTCCTCAATAAATTTTGTAACGAGGAACACTTAATATGGCTATGAGATTGGAAATCAATTTGAGGTATGTGTCCACGCCCCTCTTGTCTTTAGCCAAGATTTATTTTATTAACCATGGGTGAAGATTCGGTATAAACCCTAAACCCTAAATTCTAATTAAAAAAATTAGAATCTTTAATCAAATGGAAATAAAATAATGTCCTAATTAAAAAATATTCACAATATTCACAATTAAATTAAAAGAAAACAAAATAAAACCATTAGTGGTTGAGCAAGTTTTTTATTATCTCATTCAGTTAGGTCTTGCTGTAAACCTTGAGGGATCTAATTAGCTATCAAATTAGGGCATACAATTCTTGGAAAAATTGGATAAGTCTGCAATTTAGATGCTACAAGTGATGAACTTATATGGCAAAACTAGATAGTTTCTTTGTGAAGATAACGAATTGGTTGGACCTACATTGGACTTATGTTAGGCGAACTTGTCATTTTTTGTGGAGTACCGACATGGTATGTATATAAAATGTGTTGAGTGCTGTTATTTTTTATCGGATGAAGAGTGAAGACAAATAATATACTAAACTAAAATCTATAGCTTATAGTTATCATGTACAAAAAAGCTATTAACGATGATAATAAATGCATAATGTGAAAAAACAGTATGTATAGAGTATAGACCAATAGGTACCTAAAAAACTTAAATATTACCTTGTGGCGATTTATTTTTTTGTCGTATTCACGTACTCATATTTAAATTTTTTTGATACATTCTAACTGAGTCCGTATATTGTTACTTTTGAGATTTCATGTATTTAATTCCTAAATATACACCTACACCTTCACCCAATGCTTGTATCCGAGTACATGTAACATAGGGTTGGACCTTGGAGGCTACGGTCGGCTATGTCTGAAGTTGTTTAGGGTCAGCAACCAGGACCTGTACCTTGCTGCAAGAAAATGGCCCAGTAGCGGTTTTTGGGTAACCAACCAATTTAGTTTTTAGGTTTCTAGTACAATTTTAGTTGGTTGTGGGGAATTTGGTAAACCATAGGGCATAAGCTCCAAAAACCTGTTCAGTCCGTTCGCCTGTCAATTTGCTAGCAATAAATTGAAGGACTATAACAAGAAATAGGTGAACAGGAATTTTGCCAAATGGAACCTAGCATTTCCATGTTGCTTTTAGTGTAAATCTTACCCTTGTCAAGGTTCCTTACCATGTTGTAGAATTTGGGGAATCACCATCTTCCTTACCATACTGTTGCTTTTGGGCGTTCACCATCCCTAATGCACCTAGAAATAGCAATTTCTCCGGTCTCATTTTGTTCTTGATTATTTTCATCTCGTTATGTACTTTTTTTTTTTTTTTGGTCCCAATGACAAATGAGGGAGAAATAATATTTTCTTCTCTGCCCCAACCCAAATTATAATAAATACTTTAATATTTATGAATGGTTATATAAAGTTTTTAAAAATATATATATAATAGACTAAAATATAAAAATATTATATATTTTTACAATTTTCTCGGCTACATTTCTTACTTTTTATGTTCGTTATTTTTTATTTTTCACACTATTTATATCGATTTTTAGCATTGCATCTTTGAACTTTATGTAACTCTCCTGATACATCCGTGTCTTCGTCCTGCTTTTAGGCTTGGTTTTAGATAATAAGTAACAATTTTGGCTTTTTTTAAATTTTTTATTTTCTGACTATTTTGTTTTTTACTTAAAATCGTTTCGATGGGATGATTGGAAAAATTTAAAATTTCACTAAATAGGAAAATCAGTTTGAAAAATAACTTTTTAGTTTTTTTTTTTGTCTTTTCCTATTTGTTTTTTCATATTGCGGTTAAATTTTTTATTTTTTTAGTTCGCCTTAACGAGAGAAATTAGAATAGTATATTATTTTCATAAAAGAATAAAAATACCAAATCAAATCAAATTAGTGTACGTAGTGGTTAAAGTTTTAGCTCATTTACTTCCAAGCTTAGAGAAAAGAAGATGATTGTGCGTAATGCAATTGACAGCCAATTTGTCAAATTTTTATGAATACGAATCTAAAATAATAAAACTAATTCATTAGAAATAAAAATAACCCATATAAATAAGTTAATAAACTATTATTCTAAACTAACCCTTCGAGGAGCAGGATAGAATAATTCATGGTTGTTAAAACAAATGATGGTCCCTCATGACTTGGAACTTTTCTCCCACAGAAAAGAAAAACACAAACGCACACGCTTTCAGGCGAAAGGACAAAAGGGCTATTAGGTGGGAAGTCAAAAAAACTAATGGAAAAGAGTATGGAAACGGTAAATTATTACGTACTTTCGGTGTATTAAGTAGGTGATGTTAAAATATATTTTTAATAAATAAATAATTATAATTTATATAATGTGTTGGTCACTTTTTGTTTCTTAACAATCTAATAAAGAGGAGTCATTATATTTTTACTGTAAAATTTATCGCTATTATATTAAGTAGGAATACTACGTAAATTTGTCATATAATACTCCGAAAACACCGAATAATTACTCCATAGAAACAGGGTGATAACTGTGATTAATGGTCACCCACCCCCTAAATAATCATTATTATACCCTGAAAAATGACCAAAACCCAATACTTTCTTGCCAGCATTTCATTTTCTTGTCGACTTTCCGGGAAAATAAAAGGTCTGGTTTGTGGAGGCTCGAAGCCTTTTCCTACTATTATATAATGGACGTGGAATTCCGGATCTGATTATGACAATTGATCCGAAATTTCCCCACTGCTAAAAGCTCCATGGATACCCAAATAGCGATACACCATTTCTTAACATCCCTTGAGACTAAATTTTGTGGATTCGGAATGGATCCAAAATCATCATTTAAACCGTTCATTATGTAGGTCACACTAACAAAATCGTTTGTATAAAAATTTAATTTGATATTGAATGCTGGTAAGTATATGATTAAATTATATTTTATTTTACAAAATCAACGATTTAAACTTAAATAGTTCATTTTAAACTATAACCGTCCATTTTATAAATAAAATGTGCTTGTTCAGGTACTGATCAAACTATTTTTTTAATCTGAATAATTTTTTTAGGGTGGCTAACAAGATGGATAATTCAAATTATTGCTATGTATTAACTAAAAAAAATAAAGTCTTATTGGTGTCCGATCAAACTAGTTTGTTATATTATACAATCTTTTCAAAAGTAATTTATCCCGCCTTTGGTAACCGAGTTAAAATTGGTTTTTTGTTTTTTTTGCTTAAAATTTAAAAAGACAAAAAAATTTATTTTTCAATTCAAAAGCTTTTAGTTTATTTATTTATTTTTATATAAATTTTTTTATATTTTTTAAAAATATCATAATTTTTATTATACACATCTATTTTTTTATAAAATTATATATTTTAAATATACTTGTCAAAATTTATTAAACAAGATTCATATTGAATATAAAATTATTTAAAAATAAAAACAATTTTATGAAAAAAAAATTTATCTTTTGGCTTTAAATTATTTTAAGCCTTTGGCTTAAAAACCATCCATAATTCAAAAAAATATTTTTTTTTAACTTTTTAACTTTTTAACTTAAAATAATTTAAAATAAAAAAATCAGCTTAAAATCAATTTATCATACGAATTCTTATAAAGTGAATAATTCAAATTATAGTTATAAATCAACTAAAAAAATAAAGTGTTACTAATTTTGATGTGATGGGAGTCTTGATATCATCCCTACACTTTTTGGGATCAATTTTCCTCCAGACTCGACACTCTGCTCAATACTCTATTTTTTAGATTTTGAGTATATTTAAACAATAATTTAAATAGTTGATTTTATAGATGTTACATAATAAATTATTTATATAAAAAATTATTTTGATAGAATATTAACAGATATGCCCACAAATAGTAATTTATTATACAAAATAAACGGTATAACTTAAAATTTTATTTTAAATTGAAACTTGTTATTTTGTGTAATAAACTACAATTTGTTCATATATTATGAATATTTGATCAAAATAATTTTTTACATAAATAATTTATTACATAAAACTTATAAAATAAACTATTCAAATCATTGTTGTAATCCACCTAAAACTTATAAAATAGAATCTTCAACAATATCCAGAGGGTGTTTTGGTCTGGAGAGGTGTTCGGTCTTGAGAAAAAGTCATCCCACGCTTTTTAAGCTATACAGTTCAGCTTTGTTCACTTCCGCAATCTACTTTGATTTTAACGTAAAATGTCTCCTAATAATAGCACCTGCTCTTCGCTTAAGGCAGAAGTCAAAATTCTGATTTACAATTAGTTGAAAAATCATTTTTTTAAAACTTTTTTATTGCGTTTTTAATTAAAAAATTAAATTAAATTTAAAATAAACAATTTGATAAATTAATTTTTAAACTTTTTCTTAAAATTAGTTAATCGGGTGAAAAGTAAAAAAAAATAGAACAATATGACCATTTTGAATAATTGATTATAACGATTATGTACAATTGACATTGATAGTAAATAAATTATCAAGCAAAACTGTATTATCTTTTGGAATGAGGTTGAATTTTGAATATAATATTTTAAAAATTAAAATTTTGATTGAATTTTTAAATTTTTAAATTTTTTTATTTTTTACCAAATTAAACATGCTAATTTTTTTACGTTTTTAATAAAAAAGCAATAGTTCTAAGATCCCCAAATAAAATCTCAAAAATTTATCCCAAAATATTAAATGGCATTGAGCTCATTAAACGGGGCTCTCTTACTTCTCAAGTTCACTTCTCTCTCTTGTCTCTTTTACTTGTCTCTCACTCCTCTCTCTCTCTCTCTCTCTCTCTCTCTCTCTCTCTCCATTTTCTCATAACCAAATCACACATCTCTCTTCATATACTAAACTTCTTTTTTTCTTTCTAATTAATATTATATTATTGTTAAAAAATTTAAATATTAAATTTATACTACTTTCAAATTAATTATCTTATTATAAATAATAAAATTAAAAATTAATTTAGAATAATTAATTAAAATATTATATTAAATAAATATTTATTTTATACAAATTTATTTATTATTGAACAATAATGTTTAAAAATATATAAATATTACTATAATATTTTATGGCAATGCATTCCAAGCAATA
>JAOTRH010000022.1:13409669-13434229 GCA_034768845.1 Heliamphora exappendiculata
GTGAATTTCCAGGTGGGGCAATGTTGGGATCTTGAAAGCAGTCCTGTCATTTCCTTGTCATCAAGGGGATGCAATGCTGATGAATTATTACTCACTCTTTTGCATGAGGAAATTTATGTTCTTCAACTATTATTTTACTGGTGTATTTTCTTTATGAGATAAATGACAGTTTCTATCTTTGCTCCCAGAAGTACTGTACTGAAAAATAAAGGTCACTGTCTTTTGTTGGATAGGAATGAATAGGATAGGATGGATTAGTAATACATGTCCTATATGTATATATATATATTAAAAATCATGTAATAGTGAATGTGATTATATACACTATGATATTATTTGTATCATATTTGGTTAAAGTGAGATAAAATATGAAATAAGAGTTGAAGAATAATTTTTGGCTGTTGAATAATGAGGGAAGAGAATTGAGAGGGAGGGGGCAAATAAACTTCTTTTGTCACATCAGAAAAAAGGTGGGACAACTTATTCCATGAATACCGTACTATTAGTTTACTTATATCGAGGATTAATAGTGTAGTCCTGTGAACCAATCGTGGAGATATCAATCTTGTGAGAAAAATTCGGAAAATGTGGGTCGTCCATGATTATTAGCCCAGTCCAATCCCCCTAGTCTAGCAAAGCAAACACGGGCAAAATACTTTTCACTTCTTACAATTGAGATTCAGTGCATCATTCCTCATTTCTCTCTACGAGTATCCAAAAACCAATCAATACAAGTGGTGGATGCATTGAGTCGAATTAAACAATTGGAAATGTTATCTAATCTAAGAACCAAAGACACTTCTACGAAGAATGCATGTCGTGTCGGACACCCGTGTTGGACACGACACTCCTGGGACACTCTTCGGACATTTCTAAATCCATGTCTAACACTTTTTAAATGTGCCTTTGACTCTTAATAGAAAGTTAAATTTATAATTTCATACACTTCTTCAAAACTTGAGGGACACTTCAATGACGTTAAATTTTATTGGACTGAAGTTAGTTTGATAATCATGGGTCATATTTACATAAAGGCAGTTCCAGATGTCCTGATTTGACACTGACCTGCCAGAGCATATCCATACTTGGTATCTGACATTAGAGGGCATGGTAAGAGTGTGATTGCAACCTAGACATGGATGTCTTACCCAGAAAGTTTTTAAGGTTGAAACTTGGAATCTTTCAGGTTTCTCAGTGTAATGCTAGTACTGAACAATTCATACTTGTTCTCATCTTTGATTTATTTATAGGTATGAACTTGGTCGTCAACCTGCAAACACTAAGCTCTCAAGCAACAAGACAGTTAGGAGAGTTCGTGTGCGCGGTGGCAATGTGAAATGGAGGGCCCTCAGATTGGACACTGGGAATTATTCATGGGGTAGTGAGGCTGTCACTCGTAAGACCCGTATTCTTGACGTGGTTTATAATGCCTCAAACAATGAGCTTGTTAGGACACAAACACTGGTGAAGAGTGCAATTGTTCAGGTGGATGCAGCCCCATTTAAACAGTGGTATCTTCAGCACTATGGTGTTGATGTTGGGAGGAAGAAGAAGGGGCCAACTAAGAAGGAAACTACTGAGGTGATTACTTTGACGACCTCTATTTGTGACTACCTTATATTTAAATCCATTTTCTCCAGTATAATTTTTGTTTTTTCCAGTAGCCTTGCAAGAAATATAATATATTTTGTTTTTACAACTGTTAACCTTTAATTATTTTTTACTTGTGGTGATGGTAGTTACTAGATACCGTGGACCATAGTACACATTATACAGATATCTTCATGCATGCAATAACTGGGAACTTACTACACCAGGACAATAAAATAATAGTAGTTTATAGATTTACAGAAACATTTTACAGAATAGTGCACTTTATAAAAAGCAGAAGAAACTCGTTATAGATACATATCTGTTGAACAATAGTGTTGCTAATTGTAATCATCATTGTGGTGACCTGGAAGTCTATGGTACCATTTAGTGGGTGGCTGTCTGAGCTTATTGATTGTAACCTGGCTATGAATTCATGACTTATGTATCTGTTCCCTCCAGTATAAATTGTGTTTAAGCAGCCTAAATTTATGTGTGTATCGGGTATAAATAAAGGGATACAATTATAAATTTCTGTTGCATATATTTGCATTGGATTTTTTGTGGTATCTTTAGCTTTTTCCTAGTGTTTTTTGGTCTTTGGTGGGCTTCCTTGCTCCTTAATTTTGAGTTTGTCAACATGCACCGGTGTATTATTTCAAGCACCACACTTGATGCATTTGATTATCTACCTCAACCCCCCCCCCCCCCAAAAAAAAAACCCTAGCCTTAGGAAGGGCAACAATATCTTACAGCCCGTGTTGGAAGGAGGGAAAAGAATAGATTACTCAAGTAATAAGATAAAAGAAAAGAGAAGAATGGATTGGGTTTTTTTTCCATCTTGTTTGGATAAGCAGAAGAGAAAAGATGGTCGTTTCTCTCATATCTTGTTTGGTTAGTCTACATAAGGGGAAAAAAGAAGAAAGGATTTAGATAAATTTATAAATTAACCTTTTAGAAAAAAATAAGCTTAATATATAACATCAACATATCATTGAATGAAAATAATATATATAGGTACAATAAATTAGAATTCTGTAAATCAAAGGGCTGATCACAAATGGTTTGCTAATGATGATATCACCATCAATATTATCTCAAATGGTGGCATTAGCAAAGCCCAGCAAACTGAATGTTCATACATAGAGATGCATACAAATATAATGTAGATAGATGTTAGACTTCCTCCCACAAAATGAAAGTAAAATGCTACCTGTATCAGATAAGATCAGAGAAGTTTGAAGTTGTTTCCAGAGATTTTACTGCCACCGCTTTCCAACTATTTTGCTTGCCTCGACTGTTCGGCTGTCAGTTATATTGTAAACCCTAGTATACCAACGTCATTTTATTTATTTATTTTGTGTTTAGAGGGTCACTTTTGGTATTATAAAATGTAGCCTTTCAAGTGGTTTTGTTTCTCTCCAAATTTCTCCATTTTTGAAGAGATTCTAAATTAGAGTTTTGAGACAACCATTTCTCTCAATTTCTTTCCTCTTTAGTTATCCAAACAATTGAATGGACGTATAGTACTTTCGTTTCTTTTCTTTTCTTTTCAAATTACCCAATCCAAATGATATGTTATTGGGGCAGTTGCATATTCCTCCAACAAAAGACACTATTACCCTCAAGTGAATAAGATTCTTACTAATTGTAATCCAGGATTCCAGGTAGACTTGAATGTTAACATGCCGCTTGTGTAACTTCATGGTGATTTTGCAAATTAAACTTATTGACTCACCCTCGGGAATTGTAAGAATATACCCCATATGACCCTCTATGACAACCCCTGAAATGGCATATCAATAGTGCCCCCAATTCAGGGGCTTCCCTTGAAACTGTACCCTTGCAAATTTCGTATCAATCATCTAATCTTATCATTTTACTTGCAGTATATTCGGACTGATGGACATCAGTGCCTGGTTGATCTATTGAGAGGAGTCACCTGACTAACATATCCGTCGGTCATTATTTTGTTTTGTTCCCCCCTTATCGGTCTACTAGAATGTCTAGTTTCTGGCTTTCCGCATGCAATATCAAATTTCTTTTGTTTGGAATAATATATTCCCTGATTTAGCTCTCTCCTGATGTTTAGCCTTATGTGAATATTCATCTTACTGACTGTAGTTTCGATAAATATTCAATATTAATTTCATTCTGACATGCTCATCTATTTTGTTATTTGTTGTGTGATGGCTACTTAAGCTGGCTTAAACTTTTAGGCGTGAGTCCACAATTTGCAAATGATTTTTAAGTATCCAATACCTCAAAAGAACTTTAAGTTCAATTTTAATAGTTCTTAATTACTCATGGATACTCTTCACGATCACTAAACCTCTTTTTTCTGGCATTTGCCGCTACCGTTTACTTCTCTCTCTCTCTCTCTCTCTCTCTCTCTCTCTCTCTCTCTATTCCAATTGGTTATAATGATTTATTTTGTAATCAGCTCCACAACTTAAAAATTAGTATGGAGGCAAATGACTGTAATCATCTTGTACTGGTTAATTATCCTGATATTAATGATAATTGTGGGCAATGGTGACAGGAGGGAGAAGGTGCTGCCGTGGAGGAAACTAAGAAAAGCAATCACGTCCTCAGGAAGCTCGAAAAGAGGCAGCAGGGTCGCAAACTCGATCCTCATATCGAGGAGCAATTTGGTGGTGGTAGGCTTATGGCTTGCATCTCTTCCCGCCCAGGTCAATGTGGCAGAGCTGATGGGTAAGCCTAAAAGGGTCTCTGAAGTTTTTACCATTTTTCATTTTACAGTTCTTATCGCGTATCCTTTCTTATCAAATGTGTATTGTTAGATACATATTGGAGGGTAAAGAGCTCGAGTTTTATATGAAGAAGATCCAGAGGAAGAAAGGCAAGGGTGGAGCAGGTGCTGCCGCTTAATTGAGATTTTCTGTTTTCCCCCCCTGTTGGTTATGGGCCTTTTTGGACTCTTGTATTCTACTTCTAGTTGCTAAAATGATGCCTGAACTCATGGTATCTTGAAGGTGAACATTTTGTGGCATTCTAAACCTAGAATTTGCACTTTCCATCTCTGGTAACTTATTAATTGAGTTGGTCTCATTTACAGAGTTAATTGTTTTTCTTTAAATCACAGTGGTAGTAGCAGGCATAAAAGTTGGGTGTGAGTGGCACTATCTAAAGGTTTTTGTGCACCTTTAATGGAGTGTTTTTAAGCTTAAAGATCTTGCAAGATGGATGAGAAAAGTGGGAACATTATTTGGTAATTGCAAAAAGCAAATGCACATAATGCGCCCCAAGCCTTTACAACTAAAGCACAAAGAAATGTTGGGGGTTTGCTTAAAGATTATCAGTAATGCTACGCACAAAAACTTCCAACCACATGCTGACCACTTAAATTGAATGATGGCCTTCCATTCCATTTGTTCTGGAACTACAACACACTGGATTTCAATGATTAGGATTCAATTTCTATGGCTTTTATGATTGAAATTTGAAAGCCATTTCGAGGGATTAGGGCGTGCGCCTTAGTTGTTCCCTTTGTTCTCCTTTTTCAATCCCTTGTTTGGTGCCTCAAATAAGTTGATTTTTAGTTCGATCAAACCTCTCATCTTCCAAATTAGGCTTGCAACTAATGCTGCCTGCAGGAGTGATTATTAGCTATCACGTGGGCCAAGGCCAGGTGGTATGATTATCAAGTCTTTTAGGAGCCACGATCATTTGGATTTCTTACAATTGGTAATGGATTTCACATTATCCTGTCTGTCAAGGAGCTTGGAAGGCAGGAACACCAATTGGTCCTGCTCCACGTGGCAGTGAATATTTTTTTCCGCATGAAATATTGATAATGATTGTTTGTTACAACTAGATTTACGATAAAAGTTAGTTATTAAAAAAATATAAATTAAAAGTATCAACATAAAAAAATTTAAAATTAACTTTTTGAAGTAAATTTTATTTGCAAGTGAAAAGTAGTTGTGGTAAACATTTTGGCATCACTTTCAATGCAAAAAAAAAAAAGAAAAGAGGAATTAAAACGGCCGCTAAAAATTAAAAACATGCCCAATTACCCCTTACCCCATGCTTCATTTCAACCTAATAACAACTTATGATTCCATTTCATTATTTAGTGGGTGCGACTGAACCCGCGATCCCTATGTGAGACACATATGGATGCTTGTGATTGGGAAATGAATGATTTCTTCAGTCAGTGAAATAATAATATAAAATCAAATAGTAGAATTCTATTACCATACCATTAGACCTATTCATTGCTGTTCACTCTTTTACAAAAATAAATTTAGTCACCTTCCCAATATCCACTTTGTTATTGGTCTAATGTAAATTCTACTGCCAAATATATGATAAACTCCACAATTTAGACTAATAACAAAATAGATAGATAATGTTCACTCGGCTTGTCGGGTGGGTGAACGACTACTTTGTTCACCACAATAGGTAGTGTTCACTCGCTTTACTTCAGCAAACGAAAATACAGAGTTTCATAAGATGTATGGAGGTCCGCAGATCCAATTGATTATTGCCCATGAAAACACAAGTAATCTTCTCAGCAGAATGCACTTCTGTCCAACAGTGTAGTTCTGATTTACAATAATAGGAAACTGATTTACAATAATAGGAAACGAGGCCTGAGTAGTGACACTAATTCAATTTCCAACAGTTTCAAATAATTAAATTTCCAACACTAATTTCATCAAAATGTAACATATCATACACAATCTCCTGTCGACAACAAAAATAAAGAATCACAAATGTGGAAATCTAACAGAACTTGCTCCATACTATGCACAAAAAGCATAAGGCCGCACTACAACAAACAAGCCTTGCTACTTTCTGAACTCCTTGACAACTTCACTGCAGTACGAGTTTTATGCGACTCGGAAGCAAATAATGATATGGACATGGCAGCAAACAATGACACGGTAATTCTTTCATGAAATACAATAAATAGGGGATGAGAGTATAAGCATGAAGATCGTCGAGAAAATGAATTTTACTTCAATTGGGGACCGAGGTTTGGGCATGACAGATGCGATCAGCTCAAACTGATTATTACTTCTGGAGATGGTTTTGGAAGGCTGCTGCGGTAAATGTGGTTTTTCATTCCGAGATAAGCCCATGGGGAAAATATCACCCCCACAATTGGATTCAAGAAAAAAGTTAACTCACCTGCTCACCAATCAAATCAAGACCAACAACCAGGAATGTGATCCCTTGAAACAATAGGAAGTAGAAGTGGATCCCCTGAGCAGACAACAAGCTTCTCACCGAGGCACTTAACAAAATAAACGCAAGAGCAAGTTCCTTCCTGTACAAACGATTTCTTCGAGTCTTCCCAGATTTCTTGGTCATCTGCAATTTATTAAGCTCAGCAAGACCTGATTCTGAGGAGGACCTATGGAGACTGGTTCTTTCCAGTAGAGGTTCAGCATCATTTTCCATGACAGCAATCAAGTCTGCTTCTGACGATCTGCCCAGCTTTTTAGTAACTATCCACTCGTAAGAACTTCCAAATTTAAAAAGTCCTGAGATCATGGCATTAAATTTGGTCACAGACATGGTGTTCTCAAATAGAAGGTAGGGCACGATGAAAGGGAATGAGCGTGGTGCTGGAAGGATATTCAGGAAAGACATGATTCCAGGGACATAACAGACTACCCAAGCAGGTAACTGAGCTTCTGGCAGGAACATGCTTAGAGGAAGAATAATGCAGAAGAGTGTGAATGAATAGAAAGGCAGGATAAGCTTCCGCAGGAGAAAGAAAAGAAATATCAGATTGGCTTTCTTGACCAAACTCACCTGAAATGTACCATAATATTAATATTATCTAACTAATCTACCTATCATTTGCAAATAGAATTACATCATGCATTTATGGCTATAGCATGCCAGTTATTTTTAGGTATTATTAGAGATCTTACTTCACTCAATTCCCTGCTTTTATAGATTTCAGCAGATTTGGTCAAAAATTTCATTCTGAGATATAAATTCAGTCAGTCCATGTGCGGACAACTTTATACATTTTCTATTTAGGCATGTAGAAACCCATGAAAGTTGGAAAATTATGAATTAGTGAACCTGGCAAAAGTTCTAATTTGTTACCTGCTACCATTTTTTTATAGGTAAATCTGACTTCCAACCTTACTGCCACTGGTGTCTTGTTGTTTCTTCAAGGGAGTTATAATCCACCGCTAAGTTGGAAGAGAGAAAGCGATTACACAGAAAGTATGACAAATATAAAAGTTACATGGTAAAATGCCGCGTCTTCATTTCCTACAAATCCTCATGGCTGAAAGCAGCTTCCGGAGTCTACTATCATTTCCCAGTTCTGCCTGTTCCTTTTGTTTCAATTATAGCATTCATATTTTCTCAATAGCGAGTTGAGAAACATTTGAGCTTATATATGAGTTGGCCATAAGAAGCTTATGCTTATTTCTTATTCATTATAATTATACAATGTTTAATAACTTCCTAATTCAATTAATACTTGAGGTCTTATATACTGGAATATTGCATGTAACATCATTGTTGTTAATTCATTCCAGTTGTCATTATTATTAGTTTTCACAGAGTAAGGTTGCAACAAACATTGCTATTGATGAAACTTCCAAACCTTAGAATGGATTATGTCCATGAAGCACAAGCGGAACAATTGCATTGGGCCTGAATGCCAGCGGTATTGCTGCTTCTTGTATGCCTCATAAGATTCTGGCAATTCGCAAAGGCACTGCAATGTCACGAGAGGTAAACACATCAGTACCATCCAATTTCGTGTGAAGAAATTCCCAAAAAGTTATATGTAGTAAACCTTAACATCATTCAGATATATAAACTTCCATCCATGAAGGTGAGCACGAACAGCAACATCCATGTCCTCAACAGTTGTTCGTTCCAACCACCCACCACAGTCCTCAAGGGCCTTGATTCTCCATACACCAGCAGTTCCATTGAAACCAAAGAAGTTGATGAACACTCCATTAACTTGTTGTTCAACCTCAAAGTGGAATGATAAGTTTATGTTCTGCAATCTTGTAAGCAAGTTCTCGTCCTTGTTGACAAAGGCCCACCTTGTTTGGACCAATGCTAGATCATCATTTCCCTTTGAGAATACACGAAACAATTAGGCTTAGGAACAGAAGACTAGTAAATCTTTCTACTAACCTAGAAGACCTTATGTTCTGAATTGCGTAAGCAAGTGAACAGATACACAAACATTGTTCATGTATTCATACTTGGCAAAATCATGAGATACAGTCTAAAGAATACTTTTAGTGAGCACGGGTGAAAATATAATGCGGTGCATTCTCAAACATCATCAAAGGGACGTTTAAGGGAGACAGAGCCACCATGGAAATGATGGCTGAAAAAATAAAATATCAAATTCGGGTACCATATTTTTTCTATAGTTGTAAACCAACCATGGACTTGTTAAGGAGTAGCTTTTATAAAATTATGCTATTCATATTTCGTAGTCACACGAACATGTTAAGAGGGACCAAGAAAGCCACCATGTACCAGAACTACCCAAATTATTGTAAGACTTGTGGTTGCAGATTCGGACAAGAAGAGATTCCCTTCATGGTCAGGGCTTAGTACTAGATGGTCACTGCAAGGTGATTTTAACCAAAACACAACATTAGTAAGGTAGACTGAGGCAAACAGCACGCAGAGTTGGGCGTACGTATTTTCTGACGTGCCTTTGGAATCAACCATATCTCTGTGGAACATAAATGTCAGAAACCTCATTATCCTATATAGGGTCAGCACTACTTGCAAACGACGTTTGAGGAAAGAACAAACCAACTCAGTGCCTCATGTTTTCCCTTAGCTTTAGGACTCATTCCAACACATCCACGATGCACTCGCTGCATCCATATCAGATGAGTCCACAGAGAATGGACTGAAAACCAGACTAACAATAACGCAAGCATAGGTTATCAGAATCTTACGATTCACGATTCATGCTTCAGTTCACGATTCGATTCGTGATTCATCCATAAATGATATGAATCTATGAGTGAATCTATTTTGCGCTAGAGTAGTGAGAATTTTACGATTTACGGTTTACGATTTGATTCACGAGTCGATTCATGTGATTTCATATCCAACAAATTTCGAACTCTTATTTATTATTTTATTATTTTAAAAAAATTATAATACAACTTAGGGTGTATATTGTAAAAATAACACATAATCATGTATAATTTGTTGCTAATTTAGTAATTAGAGAATATAATAAAAATAAGGCAAATCCGATAGGCTCTTAACCCCTTTTTTATTTCTCTTTTATGTGAAAAATGTTACAACATATTTTTTAAAGACTTAAAAAATGACAATAACACTTTCAATAATTTTTTATTGCTATTTTGGTGAAAGAATCATAATTCAGTAAGATATCAATTAGATCAAGTAGACTCAATATTTACCCAATATTTTTTCTGAACTTCTTTTTAATTAGCAATAAACAAACAACACACATTTTAAAGTGTATTATTTTAATCTAAAGAATTTTCACCTTCTTTCTTCTATTATTCTTCTATCTTTGAGATTTCTTGGTTTATTTTATGAATTTTAAAAGAGAATGCCATAATTGAAATTTTTTTTATAGTGGTTAGATTTGAGTTAAAATATCTTGTGATGAAGGTAAATATGTTTCTAATTAGATTATGTAACCATGTTCTTATTGTATAATTTGTGTCAATATCAGTTTAATTTATATTAGTTTCTAAATATGAAGTGTTTAATACCATATTTATAGTTTATATATACTCTTACCACATGGCCAAACGATTCGTGATTTTTTTGTTGAACCAATTGTTTTTATGTAGAAATGTATTTATTTGTACAACATATTGACAAAGGCATATTTATGCGGCTTGATAGTTTGGAAATTTTCCTTTGGTATACAGCTTCTTGATGTCTAACTTTCTGATAGAGATGCCAGAACTTAGATTGCTAAACCTGCTCTGCCAACAGATCTCTCAATTTATATGTTAATATGAAGTTACCTTAAAATGTGGAATAGTTTTCTTCAAGAAATCTGGTGTTGGTTGAAAATCTGCATCGAAGATTGCAACAAATTCATAATCTTTGATGTAATCACAACTCATTGCAGATTTAAGATTTCCAGCCTTGTAACCCGTCCGTATAAGACGATGTCTATATAATATGCGCACCCCTCTCTGTTGCCATTTCTGCACTTCTGCCTTGATGAGATCTTGAACATCCAAATCATCAGAATCATCCAACACTTGTACCAGCATTCTCGCCCTTGGCCAGTCCTGAATACATACTGATGCAATTGATTGTTGGTAAACCTGTGGTCCACCCCAGTTGAGGTATTTAGAGTCAGTAGCAAAGAAACTCAGATCCGTATAAAGAGACCTACAATTTGCCCAGGCAGAGAAAAAAGAATGAAATAGAATAATATGTTCCACTAGTCCTATAAGTGGTTTCCACTATTCTGGTGAACTAGTGAATGAATCAGGTGGAAGCACATAAATAAACATGATTAAGGGTCAGGAGGACATGGGTCAAGAAGTTGAAAAATAAATGACAGCCTTATCATTTTATTTTATTTTATTTTATTGTGATAAGTTAAATGACGACTTACCACTTTACAAGGGGTATGGCATTGGATAGTGATAATAGCAAAGAAAAGGATTTTTGTATCCAAAACCAAGTAATTCGGATAAACTTCTGGTCCTACCCAGAAAATTCTGTTGTGAAGCAGAATGTGGAAAATAATCAGAAGGTACCAATGAACATTTAAATTGCCAATTGTATTGGCAGGACACCTATCAACAGTGATGCAAATGCAAATATGCTTCAGCATTGATAGAAGTTGCTAGAGATCCCACCTCAAACTACAAAGACAGGAACAATTACAAATGATGTGCGCTTGTTTAAGCCTTGTGCAATATGCAATCTCACTCCCGTTCGCCCTCTCTCCACTCCTCCCAGAGTGCATGTATGTCTACCCAGTTGTTTTCATCAGTATAAGAGATATCTATTGGTCATGAGATGAAGAGAATAATGTCATTTGGAAAAGGTGCAACTTTTATAGAAAATGAAGATTGATATGTTTCCATAGCATACTCGTTCTTTTCCCATTTGCAATTTTAAGTACAATGAAAAAATTTATTTAGTGGTGATGAAATGGAGAAGCATTCTATATAGAAGTACAGAAACGACCTGAGTTTTATTAGAACCATAAAGTGATGAGTTGGCCAAATATTCCTACCGCAAGTGGAAAGTAAGCTTTTGTTTGGATCGAATAATTTGATGAGAAAGTAAAGGGTTTAAAAGAAAAAAGTTAGTTATAATGCTGTTTGGGTTATTTTTAAGAAGAGAAAAAGTAAATGAAAGGTTAGTGAAAGGAGAAATGGCCCACTTTTTAAGAGATTTTCTTCCCCACTAAAATTAGGAGAAAATGGAGGGAGATGAAGTGATGAATAAATTTATTTTTATAATGCCAAATATATAATTATTATGAAACAATCAAGAGGAAGGAAACAATACTGTCTTTTCTCTACTGACTGAGGAGGAATAACTCCCACCTTTCCCTCCCCTTCCGCTACCTTCGTAACTAACACTCCCGTCATACCCAACCATTTGCATTGGCATGCCAAAGTAGGTAGCGTTTCTACTAACCGTACTGATAATTTAAGCACAGCTTAACTAAAATTCTATCAAATACACCTCGCTTAAAGTTTGCAGTGCTAATGAGCGGCACGTGGATAAACAAATAGGCTAAAGTTGCAGAATTGAAAACAAAATTTACTTAAATTAGGCTACGATTACTGCAATCTACATATAAACAGAGACTAACAAACCAAGCTTGCGCAGTAGGGATTCGAAACCTACATCTTACCTCCCTCTCATTGCACATTGGGATCTGCATCAATACCATCGGATAATCCTCCACATTCACATTTTCAGGATCCATTGAATATTCAACTGCGGCAACAGGCTTAACTCTACGAAATTTGATCCAACAACATCCAAGCACCAAGATTACTCGATCCAGTGACTGAACCAAGAACAGAACAACACACACACTCGTTAAACTCTGCAAGGCCGGGGCCAAATATTTTGCCCTGATTTCGAGCCAATTCGCATAAACAAGCTCCACAAAATCCACCACCTCAGCGGACCCCACTCTCGGCGGACTAAAATGCCACCCCTTGAAGTAAGCTACGAGCTCGAACACTAGCAAGACCACTACAACGATCAAGAACGCCTTGATTACGCGGTACAGCCGCGACTCCGACCGCGGCGACGGCGAATCGGTTGGCGTTCCGGAGTCTGCGATCCGGCGGTTCGCGGTTCGCAGTACGGAGACGAATCCATTAGTCAAATTTCCGAAGGAATTGGCGATTTGCTGGAAGCGCAGGAGGCAGACCCAGGAGAGTTGACGAGCGCTGCGAACTCGCTCCTTCTCGACCGACCGATCGAGAGTGGGGCTCCGGATCTCGACCGTTAACCAGCTAGGGTTTTCGGATTTTTCGAGTAAGGAGTCGTGGTGGTTCTCTCTCTGCTTGTTCCACCATTGTTGAAATTCATAGTTCGGTGGTCGAGACATATAAAACAACAATGCCTTCAGATCTATAAATCTCTCTTTCCTTCTCTCTCTGTCTCTTTCTCTCCTTTCTACGTTGTGGTTCAGTGAATCATCATACTCCGCTCTTTCTCTCTCTCTTCATGATCCGGAGAGACGGGAGGGGGAGGTGAAAGCCGAGAATTGAAGTTGCGCCAAATTTAGCAAACAGAGTCGCCAAATTAAGCGGAGGTTTGCTCTTTTGTTTCATGTGTGTTTACATTTTCCAACTCATAATTAATCTATTAATTTAAGACATATTTAAGGATTACACATTTTTTTATTTTATCAGAGTATTTTTTATTAATTTTAATCTCATCATAAATTAAGATAATTTTTTATAACTAATTTGTTCTTATGTAAGATATTTTACTTTTTTTTATCACATTTAAAGTTTGAATTTATTAAATTTATAATTATGAAAGATAAAATTATTGTGTTCTCAACTTGCCAAATATTCTTTTAATATGAAAATTTTATTTTTATAGTGATAAATAATTAATATGAAACTTCACAAATCAAAGTAAAATACCAACAAATTCGAAGTAAAAGACCAACAAAAAACCCAAGCAGTACTAACTCTCTCTTTCTCTCACGCTCTAGCCTCTAACTGTCATAATTGTCGTTGTCACTTTTCCTTCTTCTTCATCCGACAACTTTTTCTTTTTCTTCGTCTTTTGTCGTCGTCACTAGAGACTTTTTCTTATTTGGCGTATTCGACGGTGGCTTGAATAGAGACAGCTCATTGGCCTCCAACGACAGCGATCTCCGCACTGTTAAGGTCGAGGCGTCGGTGACAACGAATGGTATTTCAAGATCTCACCGCTCTTCTTTGTAGATCTAGACTCTTTCGTTGCCACCGCTCATCTCTCTAAATATTGACTCTTTCATCATTAGCGTTGCGATTGCTGTGAAAAACTTATCACTTTAATTTGTCACCACCAACACGATTGTTGTTTACACAAAAATGGCACTATAATCACTACTAACACAGAAAATAGCTTGCTCTTATTTGTATGTAAATTAATTTTGTTTATTTTGAGGTCAAAAATTTTATATTATTTTTATCAATCAAATATTAAAATGTATTAAAAAAATATTTTATGTTTTAAAAAATGGAGCCTAAACGTTAAAATATTATTTTACAAATCGAGTCTTGCTTTACCGAAGTGCTAACAACACTACATTCGATCAAATTCAAGCAAAACAATAAATAAACTGCTAGTTAGAGATAATAACATCAAACAAGGCCTATTATTATGTGACAATGATAAGCTTTCTGTTTGAAATATTTTCATTAATGATTTGTTAAATCTTTTTCCTTTTGTACTTCGAAAATGATTTGGCGTTGCGCCTTAGTTCAGTTCACGAGCAGTCGCAAATAGGAGACAATTCTTGGCATACACCCGAGGTATTTAAGGCTTATATTATTATTATTTTATTTATTTTTTAAAATGTTATTGTATTTTTTTATTTTTTTATTTTTATAATACTTTTGTCCAAAAGTTAACTTGAACAAAAAAATAGTATTTTTACATTTACACTCTTAATTTCTTTGTTTTTACACTTACACCCCATATTTTTTTTGTTTTTTATTTTTTTCTAATTACAAAATTTTATTTAAAAATTTTTAATTAAAAAATAAAAAATTACAAAATACAAAAATAAGTAAAATAAAAACATGAAAATACTATTTTTCTTATGTTTTTACACCTTATATTTTCTTATGTTTTTTAATAAAAAACAAAAAAATTAAGGGGTGTAAGTGCAAAAATACTATTTTTTTATTCAAAAATTAACGAAAAATTAACTTTTGGACCAAAGTATTACAAAAATTAAAAAAAAAAATACAATGATATCTCAAAAAATAGAGAAGGTTATAACGATATAAATCTTAAATAAAAAAAAAAGTATAAATATAATTTATCTTTTTATCAATGATATGATGTAATAAGCTTCTAAAAGAAACAAGTAATTGATCGTACTTCTTGACGCTTCCCAGTGGAAATATCACAAAAGTAATTGATTGCATCCCATAAATTAGCTCTCTTTTGAATTGTTTAAAAATTTTAATTTTTTTTATAAAAATTTAAATATTTAAAATATTTTTTTATAATAATTTTTTTATTTTTTATTAAAAATTTAGATTGTAGTATTTAAAATATTAATATAATTTTTTTATTTTTGTGAGAAGAGTTAAGTTTTTTTCATTAAGAATATTATAAGTTTTTACTTTAAAAAAAAAATTAAAAGTATTTAAAATGTATATAGGTTTCTTATTAACGACAAAGACAGCTTTTAATTGGAATCAAAAGCCAAGCAAAATTATTTATGTGCCCAAGGCAAACAATTACAAAGGTAAATTTTATTTATTTATTTATTAGTTTGTTTATTTATTAATAAATAAATTAAATTTTATTTAAACAAGTTTGTATGGATGACTTGTGATTTATTTGTTTATTTGTTTATAAGTCAACTATCCAAACGAGTTTATTTGTTTATAAGTCAGCTTATTTGTTTATTTAGTTACCCAAACGAACTTATTTGTTTATTTACTTATTTTTTTATTTTTAACTTATTTAGTTATCCAAACAACGCGATTTATTTTTTGATTTATAAGTCTATAAATAAATAAGCAAGATCACCTCAACGAGGCCGAAGCTGAATGAATGCCAACATACTCCGATCGTTAAAAATAAAAAAAAAGTTAAATTAAAATATTAATTTTTATAGTATTATATTTTTAAACTCTCATTATATTCTAAAAATAATAATTATTATACTTAATAATTTATTTATCATCAATGTTAATTGTATATAATTTATAGTCAACTATATAAAAAGACAAAACTGATCCATTTAAGAAATTTAAGTTTTTTTAAAAAAAAAACTTAAAAACTAATTATTTACAAATTTTTTTTACTTTGACCTCAATATAATTTTTAATTAAAATTGCCAAAAAAATTAAGTTGCTAATGGCTAATCGGACTTTAAGTGTGATGCACCATGCCTCCAGATATTCGTACAGACTTTTTCACAGAAAAAAGAAAAAAGATGTTAGTGGAGGCATAATAATATAACTTAAGAGTTAGATTTTAAAAAAAAACTTAATTATTTTATTTATTAATACTGCCTAAGCCCAAAATAAGAGAGCTTAATTATATTATTTATTTTAATATTATTGATATGCAACTCGAGAATTGTCGGATTTCAAGTGTTTTTATTTTTTTGATTAATTGAGTTTTAGTCTTATTTCCAAGTGTTCTAATAATTTTAGTTATGTATTTTTTTTTTTTGGTTTCATTCAGTCTTATTTTTTTCATTTCTGTCGGGTCAGGTTGGTTTGGTCCTTTTGGATCGGAGTTCGGTTTTTTTGTTGCACTTTGAGTTCGTAGAAACCATGAACGAAAGCGGCCCAGAATGATTCCTCGAATGACTACAACCCGGTCCAGGTCCACGTCCGGATGGGCTACAACCCGGGTCAGGTCCACGTCCGGGCCCACCGTTAAAAAGGGCAGGCTGCTTGTTTATTTTTTGTTGCTTAAAGTTACAAAAGTTAATTGCCAAATCATAATATTTTTGTATAAAGTGATTTAAAATTATTTTCTAAGTATAGGATTTTTTTACTTAGTCTATGCTTGAATTAGCTTTTTTGAAAGTTTTTTTTTTTGCTTAAATTCTCTTAAAAAGTTTACTTGTTTGGCCTCAGTTATCTTTTTTCTACATATTTTTATATTAAAAAAAATTAAAAACTTAAAAAATCAAAAAGTCTACAAAAGAAAATACTTATTAGACTTAAAACTTAAAATAAATTGACTTTAAATCAAATTAGCAAAGGAAACCTTTGTTTAACCATTTCATGCAAGCGTTCAGGATTTCTTTGTTTTATTTTTAATTTGTTGACTGATTTCTTGGGAAGAGAAATAGAAGTTTGCCAAGAAATCGGTTTTATAAAATCTATTAATCATACTTAGGGAGGTGTATTGTGTTTGTATCGTATTATAACGAATTTGTGTTAGAAATTTTTTAATATTAATATTATTTATTTAATTAAATATGTTATTTATGTTAATATTAACACAACTTGCTTATAAACAAATTAACTTGTTTATAACATGTTTAATAACTGTTTAACAACTTATTTAATAACAAGTTTATATTTTAAATTTTTTATATATTTTAATCATAAAATTACATAAATTATTATAAGTAAAAAAACTCCAAACAATCAAAAAAAAAACTCTAAGCAACATAAATTCATACATGAAAAACTCTAAAATTCAAACAGTTAATGAAAAAAAAGCTTACAAAAAACTAAACATGTTATATATATGTCATTTTTGGATTCTGCGAGTTCAATACTAACCGAATATATTTATTAAATGTATTATCGAGTCATGTTATTTTTAACTTCATGTTAAAAAATAATCGATCACAACTCTTTAATTTTGTGTAAAGTTCGAATCGTATTAATGTAACTGTGTAAAAAAATTCCAGCCCTAACCATACCTATACATAAAAAGAGCAGCACTTTCTCATCTTATCTCTCAAGTCTTAACAGCAAATTTTCAAATTTATTCTTATAGTATATTATATACATACTATAATAATTATTGTTCAATATATTATTATCTAATATTAATATTTTACCTTATTAGTCTTTCAAAATGATAATTAGTGTAAAACTGTTAATTATTATTATTAGCAATTATTTGTCAGTACAGTGGCATTTGAGTTTAGAAAAAAAAATCATAATTAACATGTTTTATTTTGATATATTTTTATTATCACCTACCATTGTTTTCTTCTCTTATCATTCTATTTCAAATATTACAAATTTATTATTCTATTATTGTTTTTTTCTCTCCTATCATTCAACAACAAATGTCTGCTATTGATAAGCTTTAAAAGACTGTGTTAGAAAATTTAGCGAATGGAGCGATTTGCAGCCGTATTAGGTCTTATATCTATGTTGATATGTGCATTTTTTTACATATAAATTTATAATTTACACAATTTCCCATTTTTTTGGGTAAAGAGGTTCCATTGTCCTTTTGGAAGGACAAAGGGCATTTAGGTGGCAAATATAAACGCCTAAGAGTATAAGAAAAGTGGCAGATCTTGATAATGGACAACCACCCTAATAATAATCATTAATTATATATCCCTTTCAAACAGGGCCAACTCCTTTGAGGCTCTACTTACCATACTTTCTTGGCTGCATTTCATTTTCTTGCCATCTTTGCGGGAAAATCTGGAAAAATGATGATTAATTTGCGGAGACCCGAAGCTTTTTCCCCCACAGACAGCATCCAAATTTTGGATCTGACTCATCTGATTACAATTGACCTAAAAATACACGCCCAGTTTGGTTTATCCAAGTGCAAAATAATGGTTTTTTTTTTTGCAAAAGAATTAACTTTTAAAAGTCATATTATTTGTCATTTAAAAAAATCATCTATTTTTTTTCAATTTTTTTTTCAAGAAAAAAACTTATTCACAATACAATTAATCAATTTTTTAAATGAAATGACTGTAGTACTCTTTATAATACTCTAAATATGAAAGTCAACTTAACTCTGAGTCACTTTTTTTAAAAGTCATGTTGTAATCCAAATACAATAATTTAAAAGCAAAAAGTAATAGATTATACATTTAGTAAAAATATATTAGATATTTTATTAATAAAAGACGAAAAGGCAAAAAACTACCCAAAGCAAATTATCCCAAACAATCTATTTAATTTATACCTCTTAAAAGTTAAATATTTTTAGACATCCTAAATAGGGTCTAAGAAGCTCCCAACTTTTTAATTTTTTTAAAATTTTCTTTTCATATTTTGGTCAAATTTTCTTTTTCTTTTTCTTTTAAAATCTCTCTCTTAGTTAGAGTGATAGTAAAAGCAAAAGAGTATTGACCAAAGTTTTACAAAGGACACTAAACAACAAAAGACTACATCTTTGCTAAAAACTTGCTTTTTTTTCTTTTTTTTTTTTGAGTCTTTTATATTTTTATGAAAAAAACTTAACTTTTCAATTACCTTGAAAAGCAAATTTGAAAAATAGTTCCCTAAATATAAAAAACATTCCTAAAAATTAACAGTTTTTAGACATCCATTAAAGGGGTTTGACAGTTTTACACAAAAACTGGAAAGTGGTACTCTTTAAATCAAGCTTGAATCTCCCTTTCCCAGAAATGGTTTCTAAAAAAAAAGAAGCACATCCCATTTGCTTTTTGGGAAAGCTAGAAGCAATGGGGAAAAAAAATGGTCCAATTTTCTGAAACTTGCTGTCTCAATCAATGTGTATTATTCACCCACCAATTTGCACATAAAGGAGAACCTTGCACATAGGGTACCTTACCTTGCTCATTTACTTTTCTTTTCCAATTGCGCATACTTGCCCCCTATAAAAAGTCTTATAGGCAAAAATTATTCCAAAACAAACAGTCCCAAGCGAAAATAGCATAGGATGATTGGCCATACACTATCATCAATGCATGAAAAGTTTTTTTTTCTTAATAATTGAGTGTTTGGACCAATTCGTACGCGCCTCGTCTAATTCCGAAATTCTAAAGTTAAAAGCCCAAAAAACTTCTAGTAATCCTAAAGACTCAAATTGGTAGTTCTTGGAGAGCAAACCCAAAACTTAACCTCCCGACCTAAGTTTCTAACCCTTCAAATTATTTGGGTTGAAATGTTATCAAGCCAACTTTAAAAAATTGTTCAAATTTGGGTTGCGACTTGCTATTTTAAGCCAAACATGGTCGATCTCGAGTAATTGGCATTTCTTATTTATACACTCTAAACATATCGTTGGTTTATGTATGAAGCTGAATTTGAGTAGAGCTTAGCATTATTAAGGAATCGTCTCAAATAAACTTTTAACAAATTGAAATGATCTCAGTGTTGGGATGCAATCTCAACATTTCATCCCATACTTTGAATGAAGACAAACACATTGGAAAAAAAAAAAGTGTTCACTAGTTGCAACCCACACGCCTGAGATGGAGCACGCAAAGTGGGTAGAATGCAAATGAGGCAAGGGCTATTTAATTAGGGTTATGCCTAGACCCTATAAAAAATCTCTTTTGGTTATAAAAGGATGAAAAGGAAATCCTCATTGCAGTGATGTTTTTTTGTAAACTTTTTGAAAGCATTAATATTCCGTACACATAAATGAAGCACAAAAAAATGCACTTCAACCATCAATACATATGGGGAATCCATAAATTTTGGGTTTCCCGTGTATACGAATGACTAAGATGTATTTTTTATGGTGTTTTTCGTTCGTTGGACAAAGTATAATTCTTTTGGAAATGGAAATCAATTTCTTAATAAAATGCATTTTGATAATGAAATTTCTTGAGGTACTATGTCAGTTGTTCTTTCAACCGCAGGACCATTCATAACAGGTTCAAGCAACCTTCAGCTTGAAGGATCCATGAACAGTCAATAATTGGGACTTCAGTTCTAAGGCATCTCTCTCTCTCTCTCTCTCTCTTACTTGGCTTTTTTAGCAAAAGATTAGGAAAAACTAATTAAAAAAACCCAATCAAGCAGGAGAGAAAAAGCCCAATTAATTAAATAATAAAGTTCAATCATCTGACCTGTTTAGCAGTATGATTGGTACTTTCTGATCATTCTATAGGACGAGTGTTTTTTAAAATTTCCAAGTATTATAATTTTCTGTTTTGACCCTTCTATGCAAAAATGTTAAATTTCAAAGAATCTTTTGATGATTAAATCAGACCAATAAGCAGAACAATAATAGAAGTCTCATCAATAAATTATGGAGAAAAAATGCAACACAGAAAAAAAATTATTGTTAAACACTAGAAAAAATTGGATTTTTACTAACCACCTCTCTTGTTGCAATAAATCTATTCTCAATGGCATCTTTTTTTACCTGAACTCCACTGCATTAACTTTCTCTATCCACAATATTTTAGGAAGAAAAAAAAAGGTAGACGAGGCACTAAAGCCTACAGATTCATTGGGTATTGTCAGAATCTCATCAATACCTACTTGGGTTTTTTATTATTTTTACTTTTTATGCTCATTTTAAATTCTTGAATTCGTGCCAAATGGAATAGTACAAACCTTTTGTTTTGATTGAATACTCCAGTGTGCAGTAAAAAGATAAAAGAAACTTCTATTTTCTAGTTAAATCAATGAAATTACGGGGCTCAAGATTAGCCAGAAATTAAGGATGATTCCACCTAAAGTAAACCCAAGTTTTAATCATTCAAGATTAGACTTTTGAGAGAGTTGGGGGAGCCCACTCACACAGCTGGTTTCAACATTAGCTAGAAATCAAAACCTATCAAAAGTAAGCGGTTGATTGATCATGAAAAATAGTAAGAAGATTACGATAAATCTAGTCGAATTGACATATGATTTCAATTATATATATGCAGTACAATGTGGAATTTGATTGGAAAATGAAAGCTTGTGGAGATTTTCTGCTGCTTATTTCTCCTACTTCCCAATATATATATATATATATATATCTTACATTTAATGCTACTAGACTTTGCACCACAATACAAACTTGGTTCTTGGATTTTACATTGGATACTACTTGCAAGAAACCCACCCAAGAAAGAAAAAGAAAAGAAAAAGAAAAAAAAAAGGGATTAGGAAGTCCAAAATGCTAATAGGTAAGAAGGAAAAAAATGTGCCTTTGAACCACTTCAGAATGAGAAGCTCTCTCTATATACACAGCCTCTCATTCCCTCTGGGCCTTGAATTTGAGCATAATGAATGCCAATCACAGTTCAATTTTCATATGGGATGTCTCACTTGAGCCTGTGTTGGATAAAACAATAAAAGTGTCAAAAAAACCAAAACTTGCATTCACTCCTGCATGTAAGTTTAAAGTAATCACAGATGTCCAGAAAGTACTTTTTACCCCCTTACCAGGAAAGCTTTGTGAAGGAAATCCCGTGTCACGGGTCGAGTTCTGTCCAAACCCCATCTTTACAATGCTCTGCAGGTCATCTTCACACAATGCCTGGAACTGGAGATTACAAGTCAGAGAAGCTGAATTAAAAGAAAATTATTCTATAGTAATTGATTGTTTAAGAAACTTAATCATCTTTTCTTCAAAAATGGGTACCTGTGGAAGACCCTGCGCAAATTCATCAGCTAGAGTTAAAGGGTCCACTGCGCATTGAGACGTTGCTAAATTGGAAGGATTTGTATGTGCTTGTGGGATTTCCTGGGTATGGTGTCCAAAGAAAGAAGATGCCGAGGAATCTAATGGGAATACCGGATGAGGAACCTGTTCACGAATGTACCCAACAAACAAATTTCAGAAAAATCATAACAAAGTTGATTTAAAAAAAAAAGTTAATTATACCAAATTTCCTGCCCTTACATCCTTAGAGAAGATGCTATCCATGTTAAAACCCATGCTCGGGTTCACCGAAGCTAACTTCATCGACAGAAACTATGAATAACAAAATGAAAACCTGTCAAGCCATGGAACTCAATTCTGCAATGACAACAAAAGCTGGTGGCCAAACGAGTTCTAATTTACCTCGACTTGACGCTGCAACGACTGCACGTAGTTTATAATCTCATCAAGCATAAGTGCTTTACCAGTGACCTACAATTTCAAGCCAAGTTAGAGATTGAACCGTCACTGTGGCAAAGATTTCTTAAAAAGCATTTTTTGCACACCTTATTGCAACCGGGGACGAGATCTTGGAGAAGCTTCATTCTTTCACCAATCTTTTCTCTTCGAACCTGGTCAAATACAAATAAGAGGTAAGTCTTAGAGCAAGCTGGCCGCGGTTGAGCACGAGGAATATTGATCGAGTTTGGGCTATAATTTGTACTCTTTCAGCTAGACTATGGCTGTCAGTAGCCTGTCCCCGTCTCGCTCGAACATGAATGTAGTCCTTTGGGGGCTCGGGAAGTTTTGGTTTAGCCTTAGCTTGTTTCTGAACTTCATTTCCTTCCCCATTAGCAGTTCCCTTCATTTCTTGCTCCGTTTTGACATTATCTTTTTGGCACCCATTGCCTTCAGCAGATTTGCATCGCTTTGGATTGGGGTCATCCTCTGCCTCTGCTGCCTGAAACATAATGTATAGAATCATTAACCGAACCAAAATAAGGTAAAAATCGAGGTTATTCTGAAATTTCTTGGTGGTTTGTGTACCTTTACGGCATTGGCAGATTGGGTAGGTAAGATCTCCTTGGGTTTTCCCCTGGAAACAGCTTTTCTTTTCCTCGAATTCGAATCAGTTGGAGTTTTCAACCCGGCAACAAAATTTGGGATTTGGTCGGAAACAGAGGGACCCTCATTCGAACTGGCGAATTCACTTCGATCCGAGGCAGCAGACCTCGGAGCTTTGCTGAAATTTGTGTCCGAGACGTTTATAGGCCTCATTTCCATTTGGGTTCGTATAGGATTCTGGTTTTCTTGAGCACCCATTGGACTCCCAGCTGCTTTCAGAGAAGGACTACTAAAAACTCTAGGTAATTCAGTGTTGTCCAACCCCAGATGGCTCGTCGTCCGGCCATTGAAACTGCGACTGCCGAAGCAGGAAAACTTTGCCGCCCTCTCGGCAAACCCAGGATCGGCTGAAATGGTTGGCAAATTGGGATTCGTAGCCATTGACTTACCCAAATTGGGCAAGTTCTGTTTCACAAAATGGTCCACAATTGGCAAATGTAACTTGGGAGGTGAATTCGATGGCGTGCTGTAACAAGAAACGTTAGTAAATTTATTTCCACTGCCAATGTAAGTTGCCACTGTCTCGGTTGTCGCCAGAAACGGGTTGGACTGTGGAGATATCTCGCCGGAGTTGTAAATGTTGTCCAGTTTTACAGTCAGTTCGGTAATTGCTAAGCTGTCATTGGACACGACGGAATTGGACGCCGCCGGCGACGAGGCCATTGAGCTCAGGGCAGAATCAAAGCTCGCGTAATGGAATGTGGAGTTGTCCCAGTTGGGAATGAGGAAGCAATCCGAAGGTTGCTCCGACGAGGAATTCGGCTCGGGGGTCGAAAACAGGGACTTCCAGGCTGGCATTCGCGACAGTTCGAAGAGCAACGGCTGTGGATTACTGGAATTGAGGAAGTAGTCCTTGTCCATGGAGGAGAATCAGATGGAAAGTGTGAAAATGGGATTGGATTCGGAGAGAATTTAAGGGTGTTTGATGAAGAACAAGAAAGAAAATGGGAAGGTGTGAGAAACAGAGGAAGCAGAGGAAGTGAGATGGGTGGGGAGATTGAGAAGTGGGGTTTCAATATGATGTGATTGTAGGGTTGAATGGGGGTGAGGTTGGTGAAAGGAGATTGTGTTGGTGCGGAAAGAGCAAAATCAGGCACAGTGAGAGATGGAGGGAGGAAGGGGAAGGGGAAGGGGAA
>JAOTRH010000022.1:13439152-13451140 GCA_034768845.1 Heliamphora exappendiculata
GTGTGGGTTGGTAAGGGGCTTGTTTGAATTTTAAGAGTTGGAAGGACCACTAAATGCATAAACCATTCAACAGCAGCATGATTTGAATCACAAAAAGACAATAGTGAGTCACAGTTAGCAAAGCATCACAATTCCACTGGCCTCATAGGACATAGACTAGAATTATGATGCCCTACCTCAAGGGTTCTTTGACTTAATTATTATTCCCTTCAACCTCAATGCATTTGATTAGTTTCCTTGTAGAAGTTTCAAAGGTTGAAGTTTGTTTCTTACCCTGTGTTTGGAATAGGTTTTTTATATAATTTTTTAGTTTTTAGTTTTTTTTTGGAAATTAACTCGAAATATGCATACTTTTTAGATTCATATCGTTATAACAAATTAAAAAGGTAAAAAATATGGCTAAAAAATAAAAATAAGTTCATTAAAAACAAAAAAACCACTTAAAAAGGCTTTTTAGTTTTTAGTGACTTTTTTTTTTGTCTTTAATAGATTTTTTTAACTTTAGTTCAAACAAATATACTTTTTAGATTCTCCGCATTATGAGAAACTAAAAAAGTAAAATATCTAGACTAATAATAAAAAAATTAACAAAAAACTAGAAAAAATAGGATTGTATATCGATTCTATAATATAAAGGGAGAATCACAATTGAAATTCTGTAAATTTTTTAATTTCTTATATTGCCCTCCAAAATTGAATTTATTACTATTAAAGAATAACTACTTCAATTTAGTTATTAAAAATTTATAACTATTTCAATTCAATTTTTTAAAATTTAAAATTTAAAATTTAACCGCACACATGTGTATGCCACCCCGCACCCCTCTAATTCTTAATAAATTCAAATAGGTTACATTTTACATTTTTAAAAGCATGGAATTTTTTTCTGTGTGATTATAGACTTGGACAACAACTACACCAATCCTTTTTTGGAGAAAGATACTCTTCCGGAAACTTTGACCTTTTCCACCACTAGTGACAGTGGTAGACTGCCATAATGTCAACAAAATCTGCTTCACTATCCACTTCATTTCCCAGTATTCTTCCCAACTTAATAAGAATAAATTTATGCAAGTGGGAGAGATCAGCCAAAGAAAAAAAAACAAAAACAAAAACATGGGTTTGTTAAGCCATCTTCTTCTCTTACTCTTCTTCTTCTTCTTCCTCTGCACTATTCCTGCAAAATCTGCAGATCCTTTGGGCCAGTTTTGTAATACAAACAATGAAATAAGCAACAGCTAAATATCATCAAATATTAACCAATTGTTGGCTCAGTTGGTTGAGGGAACTATCCTAAATGGTTTTCTTGCCACTTCCTACGGCAAATCCGAAAACCGAGTCTATGGGCTGGCACAGTGCAGAGCAGATGTGAGCAGCAAAGACTGCTCGACTTGCATCAAAGATGCTGCCAAGGAAGTCCGAGAACTATGCCCAAACGAAGCCGATGCCCGGATTTGGTACGACTATTGCTTCCTAAGGTTCGACACAAAGGCTTTCTTTGGAGATGTCGATACGTCTTTTGGCATTTTCTATGCCAATGTGGATAATGTAACTGACCCTAAAACTTTCAACAAAGAGCTCGGAGCTCTAATGGACAGGATTACCCCACAGGCTCGTGTGCCCAAAAACAAAGGGAATGGGAGAGGAAAGACTAAACTGACACCTTTTCTCACACTCTATGCCTCGGTGCAATGCACAAGGGATCTGTCACAACTATTCTGCGCCCAATGCCTGGCCATTGCTATAGAAATATTTTCAAACTTCTGCGCCGACAAGTAGGGCTGCCGATTTCTATATAGTAGCTGCTACGTTTGATACGAGCTCTACCATTTTTACTTCCCTCTTGATTCACAAGAAGGCTCGGCAAATGCTTCAATGGCTTATTATAAGTCTCTAGTTTTCTATCCTAATTAGGCCTTATATTCTGCCATGCTTTAGATGTCAAAAGAAGACAAATTCTAAGTTCATTTTGGTTTGAATTTTTTTTCCTTTCAAATGCTTTCCATTTGTACAAGGGAAACAAATTTACATTTAGAGCCAGAATAAAATAAAATAAAAATGTTCTCTACACACAAAATAAGCTTATTGCCATGACTTTTGAGCAAGAAATCACAACCCTAACATTGATGAGGCCGGTGGCGTAAACGACCAGTCGATCGTATACAATACTGAAACCAGAGTGTATGACTATTTCGTGCCCGCAAAGATCTAAATACCACGCATATTGCTCCTTTGCTAGGCCCAATTCCTAAATCCTACATTCACGAGTAATAGAAAATGTGATACTCAATCCTATATCAGTAAAAAAATAAAATATTAATTTAATATACAAATAAATAAGTAACATACTATTAATAACTTTGGCTTTTAAATCGTGGTGTTAGAACGTTTTATTCAAATTATTCGGCCAAAAGTCCATTTGAGTCATTGCAAATAGTATTAGAACCAATCACGTTTCTATAAAAGGTTCCATGATGATGTGGATAGAGAAGTAGATGCTCAAACGATGGATATAAACCCAAATATTGGATAAATTAATGGACTGTTTTGTATTTGCTGATGAGTTGTTATCCACAACACCAACTTGGGGAAAAACTTGGGCCACACGATGAGGACAACGCGTCTTTGAGTGGATGTTATTGTGGTAGCACATTCACGTCGGTGGAAGATAAAAAAATAAATGAAATGATACTACTAATAACTTGAATTTAAACTTTCAAGTCGTGTTGTTAGGTTTTTTCTTTAAAATATTCGGTCTATAATTTACTTAGAGTTGTTACAAAAAAAAATAAAAAAGAGTAAAATTTGTAATATTCTTCTTTCTCTTTTTCTCTTTCCCTTTTTTTTTTTTGGTTTTGAAGATGTAAATACTTTCATGCCATATGGTTCTATGACTGCAACTTGAATCACATTTACCCAATTAATGGATAAAGAAAAGGAAAAGAGAAGCTTGCTCATGGTGATGACCCTAAAAAATACTAGCCAAAGTTGGTATTTGTCGCGTGTTTGAATTTTCACAGTTGTAAGGACCACTAAATGCATAAGCCTTTGAACAGCTGCATGGTTGAGTCAAAAAAAGACAACTGGCCTCATAAACTAGGTTTATGGTGCCCTCTCTCAAAGGACCTTTGACTTCATTGTTCCCTTCATCCTCATTTCATTTGTTTTATAGAAGTTGCAAACGTTGAAGTTTGTTTCTTACCCTGTATTTGGAGTAACTTTTTTGTACGATTTTTTCCTGTCTATAGTAAATATTTTTCAAAACTAACTCAAATAGACATATTTCTATATTGGTGTCGTCATAAGGAATTAAAAATGTTAAAGGATTTGGCTAAAAAATAAAAAAAAAAGTTTATAAAAGATGAAAAAGCTACCTAAAAGGACTTTTTAGTCAATTTTTTTGTGTTTAAGGAACTTTTTCCAATTTTAGTTCAAACGAACATGCCTTTTAGATTCTTTTCATTATGAGAAACCAACAAAGTAAAAAAAAAAAATTCGAAACCAAAAAATAAGAAAAACAGAAAAATGCATTCTATATTCTTAATAAAATCAAATAGTTTGCATTTTACATTCTTAAAATCATGGATTTTTTGTGTGTGTGATTATAGACTTAGATAAGAACTACACCAATCCTTTTGTGGAGAATGATATTCTTCCAGAAACTATGACCTTTTTCCACCACTAGTGACAGTGGTAGATTGCCATAGTGCCAAGAAAGTCTGCTTTTCAGCCTAATAAGAATAAACTTATGCAAGTGAGAGAGATCATCCAAAAATAGAAAAACAAAAACATGGGTTTGTTAAACCGTCTTCTTCTCTTACTCTTCTTCTTCTTTTTCTTCTTCCTCCTCTGCACTATTCCTGCAGAATCTGAAGATCCTTCGGGCCAGTATTGTAATACAAACGCTAACATAAGCAGCAGCCAAATATCATCAAATATCAACCAATTGTTGGCTCAGTTGGTTGAGGGAACTATCCTAAATGGCTTTGTTGCCACTTCCTATGGCAAATCCAAAGACCAAGTCTATGGGCTGGCACAGTGCAGAGCAGATGTCAGCAGCGAAGACTGCTCGACTTGCATCAAAGACGCTGCCAAGGAGGTCCGAGAACTATGCCTGACCCAAGCCGATGCCCGGATTTGGTATGACTATTGCTTCCTAAGGTACGACATAGAGTCCTTCTTTGGAGAAGTTGATACATCTTTTGGCATTTTATATGCCAATGTGGAGAATGTGACTGACCCGAAAACTTTCAACAATGAACTCGGAGCTCTCATGGACCGGATTACCTCACAGGCTCGCGTGCCCGGAAACAAAGGGAATGGGAGAGGAAAGACTAAACTGACACCTTTTCTTACACTCTATGCCTTGGTGCAATGCACAAGGGATCTGTCACAGCTATCCTGCGCCCAATGCTTGGCCATTGCTATAGGAATCTTTTCAAACTTCTGCGCCGACAAGAAGGGTTGTCGAGTTTTGTATAGTAGCTGCTACGTTCGATACGAGCTCTACCCTTTTTACTTCCCTCTTGATTCGCAAGAAGTCACGGTCAATGCTTCAATGGCCTATTATAAGTCTCTAGTTTCCTATCCTACTTAGGCCTTATATGCTGCCATGCTTCAGATGTCAAAATAATGCACTTACGTTCATTTCAATTTGAACCTTTTTTCCTTTGAAATGCTTTACATTTGTACAAGGGAAACAAATTTACATTCAGAATCAGAAAAACATTCTCGGCACACAAAACAAATTTAACTTATTTATAGTTAATTGTTGACTTTGCCATGACTTCTGGGGAAAGGGATCACATCCCTGACATCGATGAGGCCGGTGGCATAGACAACCAGTTGGTCGAACACAAGACTGAAGCCAGAGTGTATGACCGTTCCGTGCTTGCGAAGATCTAAATACCACTCATATTGCTCTTTTGCTAGGCCCAATTCCTTAATCCTGCAATCATGAATAACATAAAATATAATACCCTATCCTACACTAGTGAGAGATAAAAAAAAAATTTAATATGCGAAGAAATCAGTAAGATACTACTAATAATTTGAGATTTTGAGTCGTGCTGTTAGGCCTTGTATTTAAGTTATTGAGCGAGAACTCCATCTGGGTTATTGCAAATAGTATTAGAGCCAATAATGATCCTATGAGGGGCTCCATAGCGGTATGAATAAAGGATTAGATACTTCGAAGATGCGTAGAAGCCCCAGGATTGGATACCGACTAATGGACTGCTCTGTATCCACTAGTGGGTTACTATCTACAACACCAACTAGGGGGAAGAATCTAGACCACACGATGAGGACGACACGTCTTTAAATGGAGGATATTGTGTTAGTCTATCCACGTCAGTGGGAGATGAAAATTAGTGAAATAAGTAAAATACTACTAATAACTTGAATTTAAACTTTTAAATCAGGTTGTTAGGCTCTTTAGTCAATAGTCATACTTGAATTAATAAAAAAAAAAGGAAAAATTTGTAAGATTCTTCTTATTCTTTTTCTTTTCTTTTCTTTTTCTTTTTTTGTTTTTGGTTTTGAAGCTGTAAAGACTTTCATGCCATATGAATCTATGACTGCAACTTGGAATCACATTTACCCAGTTAATGGAAGAGTAAAAGAGAAGCTTGCTCGCGGTGATGACCCTAAAAAATACTACCCAAAGTTGGGATTTATGCTTTGTAAAACATATGCTCTTACCTAGCAGTTAGCACACTGAACCGCTCCTCGTTCTGACTAGCTATGATCAGCTTCCCAGCCTGCAAAAAAAATGTTCTCTAACTTACTGATTAGCAGTTTTTTAGCCTAGATTAAAGTGAAACTCTGTAGAATGAAGAATCAAAGAATCAATGTTCAAGGATTGCTTAGCATCTTGATCAAAGTTGTTCAATTTACCTTCGGTACAATCACATCAAATGCTGCAACTGTTTTTCCATCATCATTCATGCGCACATAGAATGGCTTAAGCTCTTTGGGGTAATTGTTTATAATAATAGGCCTTTTGTAGATTTCATCGGCCAGATAACTGCAACCAAACAAATGGGGTTATATTACCTCTCTCTTCGAAACAAATAATGTTACGGAAAAAAGTTTTGCCACTGTTATGCAAACCTTTCTTGTTCTTCAGTTAGAGACACACCCCACTCAATCTTCTCTATGGATTTTTTATCTTTTACCTGTCAACATATGAGATAATTATGGTGACGATGGAATCTGTATTTTTGAACTAGGTCTCCAAGGACATAAGACAATATTACCTCTTTTAAAACCTCCAATGCTTCTGCATAGGAGATCCTTTGGAATGACATTGATGACAATGATTGAAGGCGATCAACGATGGTTTTGTCAACTCGTTTTGAGAGAAATTTCAAATCTTCCGAACAATTTTCCAGCGCCCATTTGCTGACGAACTTCACAAAGTCATCTGCACAATTCATGGCATCCTGGAGCACCCAAAATAGTAAGAAGGATAGTAGTTTGAGGAAAGGAAAGCTAACTTCACATGAGATCAAAAGAGAAAGAAAGAGACTTCTTTTTGGATGAAGAAAAATTTCTATTCATCAAAATGAATATAAGATGTAAAGTTTAAATTTTGTTGCATAATGAATAGAAGAACATGTGGAGATGGAACCAAAATTATACCTCTAACTGTGAGAAAGCCATTTCAAGTTCAACCATCCACATCTCTGCCACATGCCTTTTGGACTCTGATCTTTGTGCTCGAAATCTAGGCCCGAACGAGTACACATTTCCAAGGGCACATGCATAGCTCTCAAGATGAAGTCGACCAGAGACCGTTAGATAAGTCTGGCGAGAGAAGAAATCTTCAGATAGGCCTACCTTTTCAGTTTTAACTGAAGTTCCGTGCTTGGATTTCTCTCTTGCTTCCAACAATGTTGCTAGCTCATTTGTTTTACGGAGATCCTGAACCGCAGCAACTAGTGCTTCTTTGTTGCTTTCACTTCTTTTGAGTTCTTCAACTTGTTTACTTTTCTCTTCAATCGAAGCCTTCACAGTCTCGAGGCTCACGCCTCGTGTATCATCCATGGTAATTAGCTCCTTTTTTGCTTCTTTTCCAAGAAGAGTTGTGACTTGGAACTTGTGACTAAATCCCTCACAATCTGTGGTGGTGATAATAGGCATTTGCACATAAAGGAACCCGTTGTTTGCGAAGAAGGCGCGAGTGGCTTGAGTCAGGGCATTACGAATTCGGGTAACCGATGCCACCTGCAATATGAAAAGAACTCAACAGAAATGTCAAAAAAGCTCCCAAATTTTCATAACACCATGATGAAGTAAATGAATGGGAATTCAAGAAAGAACAAATGGAGCCGGGTGCAATCCCCAAGTCCTTATTTGATTCTTATATAAGAGGCTGAAGTAAATGCAGCATGCAAATGAGTCCATGAGTAAATTTCTTGATAAGGGATGATTCTGTTGGTAATTTGATCATCTATAGTTATGTTACATGGTCTCAGGTATGGATGTCAGGTGTGAGCGTCAGATTCATTTAATTCTCATATGAAGAACATTAAGACACGACAAAATATTCATATTCTTTAATATGTTTATTTTATTCTCAGGTTAAATAGTGTTTACAAGCTTCTGTTGAACGTTTCATACGGAATATGAGAGTTTATATATAGTTTTGTAGCAAACTTGAATTATTAAATATGCTCGTGAAAATGTCGAACGTATGTCTCATACCTTGGTCAAAGTATCGAGTGTCTGACACAACTAGGTTACACATCTAGAAGACGCTATGTAACATAGATTAAAGAAATCCTCAAATGCTTGGATTTTGAGAAAAAGGGGGATATATATATATATATATATATAGACACACGCACAAAGTAGGTAGCAATGGATCTCCATTATAAGAAATTGCAAAGGGATTATGAAACTACTGTAGTGGTCCGGGGTCGGAAGTGGGAAGAATCCCTCAACAATTCCAGCGGCAATCGCTTCTTTGACAATGGGTACCCGTCTTGATTTACCGTCCCCAAATGAAGAATCTTCTCCACTTTGAGCTCAATTGCATGTTTCCCCTGTACTGCAGGCTTCTCCAGTGTTCCTTCTACTAATATGCAAGTTCCAGTCGGCATAATTTGAATTGGAGGCGCAATAGATGAGTCCACCAAAACCTAAAGAAGAGTTCGAAACGAATCCCCAAAATAGCTTACAATTGAAAGAGAGAGAGAGAGAGAGAGAGAGAGAGAGAGAGAGAGAGAGAGAGAGAAGAATGGATTGATTGTACCTGAAGACTTGCAACAAAAGAACCATCACTAACATTCAAGATTGCGATCGACGGCGGCGGCGGCGGTAGCTTTTGAACGACAGAATCCAACTTTTCGCGAATTGGGTCGTGGGTTCCTCCCCAGACCTTCATAATTGACCGAAAGAATGGTATTCGAATCTGTAGAACTTCAATGCAGGTAAGATCTTTAGCCACCGGCGCGTTGCCACCAGCAGCTGGCACCACCGCCGGCGGCGGCACAGGCTCTTTCTTCACCTCGTTGGAGGACTTCACCCACCCTCCAATCACTACTCTCTGACCAACCAACCCAAGCCCTCTGTCGCTGCGACCCAAGATTGTTTTCAAGATTACCCTCTTCGAGTACTTGAAAAGGGCTACCGAGGTTTCGGAGGCGGCGGCTTGTTCGGAGGCCATGGCCATGGCCATTCTTGGGCGGAAAGAGAAGAAAGATCAGATGTATAGAAGTGGGAATTGGAAAGAAGTTGAAGAGAAAGGGTGGTTTGGTTGGGTATGGAGACAGAGGGTTTGGGGTTTTATTAGATACATTGGATTGTAGGGCGGAGGAAGGAGAAGGATGCTTTGCTTGGGAAGTGATATGGAATGGAGGAATGAGAGGAAGAAGACGAAAGAAGAGGGCGTCGGGAAGTTTGGAGGCGAAGGAAAGGGATTGTCTCTGATCCTTGCCATCTGCAAGTTAGAGAGAGAGAGAGAAGGAGATTTGGAGGAAAAGATGAGAGAGATGGAAGGCAAGGGTTTGGTATTCTTGAAGATTGGGTTTTCGCGGGAATTTCACACCTCAAAACGGTTTTCCAATTTCTGACCGTTACTCATACCTACAACAATTGGGAGCCGGGACCGTGCTGCGCCTTAAAAGGGCAGCTAGTTGCTGCGCCTTGTTTGGGGTTTTTGTTTGAATAAAGTTTTATAATCGAATCCGTTTATTATATAGAAATCGTTGAGTTAGTCATTTACAAAAAAAATTAGATTCATCAGATATCTTTAGTTATATGATTGAGTAATATTTGTTTGATATTTTTTTTTTTAAAAGTATAATTTTTATTTATTTATTTATAAAATAACATAAGTAGATCTTATACAATCACTTAGCTACCGATATCAGATGAATCTGAATTTTTTTTTGTATAACAAACTTAACGAGTTCTACATAATAAAGGGATTCAATCATAAAAATTTATTCTAAATAACACACCCAAACAGAGCGGAGGACCGTACTGCTTGTAAGGCGCAGTTCAGTCCCCGGACTGCAACAATTGATGAGGGCGGTCTTTCAGTAATTATTCCGTGCTCCTTTGGACTATAAGTGGTATTTTTATTTATATATTAACGATAAATTTTAGGATAAGAATATAATAATTTATTTTTATTAAATAATTAAAAAATAAATAATAATTTATATTATTTAAGTTATAATTATTTATTTATTAAAAATGTCACCAAACATTACTTACGATGTTATCATGGAATTACCTAATAATTTTTCGATCTGCTGTGCTTTCCTTCTAAATTATTTTTTAATTAATATTCATTGAATAAATTAGGAATTTTTAGGGAAGTTTCATGTCTATAAATTATAAAAGAACCAGTTCAATGTTTTTTTTTAATACAGGTCGTATTATATTTTAATCTATTCAATATATTTTTATTTCTATTAAAATAGTCAATATTTATTATTTAACTCTTAATCACGTTTGGTTATTTTTTAAGCAAATAGAAATAATTATTGTTCCTTTATAAATAAAAATAATTATAACCATTGAGAAATTTTTTAATTGAACATTAAAAACTTTTGTTTTAAAACTGAGAAATTTAAAATTGAGAATGAAAAGTTAGTTTTAAAACTAAAAATTTTAGATAAAATTTTCCCCTCTATTTTGAAAATAAAAAAAATTAATTTTAAATTTGAGAAAAATAAATATAAATAGAGATTTAAAAAAAAAACTGAACTAGAAATTTCTCTATTTCAGAAAAAAAAAATCAATTTTTTGGGTATTATTTTTATATAATTTTATATTCAATAAAGATCTTATTTGATAAGTCTCAATTAGTAAATTTTAAATATATTTGTTTTATTAAAAACGAATCTATATATTGAAAGTATAAAATTTTAAAATGTACAAATAAATATTTTAAAAAATGAGATTCTATAAAATAAAAAAAAAAGACAAAAACTATCATGATGAGATTTTAGATTTATAAACGAGGCTCTATCTTTAAAATTCTTAGTAATAAGACCAATACTTATACAAAAAATTTAAAGAGAACTAATAATTAATTAACCTAATAAATTATTTGATTATTCTATTTTTTGCATGAATGATTTAATAAATAAATAAATTATTCAAATCATTAAAAAAACAATTCAAAGTTGAATCTCCAAAGAGACAAGTATGCTATGCTTTGGGCACAACAAGTCCCACTCTCACAATTATGACGCACACGACCCTTAGAAAATAGGATAAAATACATTGACATTTCTTAGAGTTTGTTTCCATGACAATAGTATTATTGAATTTTCTAAAAATTACCATTTCATCTTTAAGATTTAAAATTAGATTATAATAATCTCTTACTATTAATTGAAGTTTAACAGAATCAATAAAAATTTTCTTACATTAAATTAAAATTTCTAAAAATATTAATTTTATTTATTTTGTAGTTAGACTTGAGTAACTTGAATAAAGTTTCATTTTCCATTCAATAAAATAGATTCTTTAATTGTATTTTATGTAATTACGTTTACCTTAACATTGTATTTTGTTATCAAATCTCTATAATTATTGAAAAAATGTATATCTTAGGACATATATTAGGTTTTATTATATAGATTACTCTTTCTTATTTATATTATGTACATGTTTTTCATAACTTTGTCAATATGTTCAAAAATAACTACCAAATCACAAATTACTTTCAAAAATCAATTACTTTATTGTTAACGGAAATGCGCATTAACTAGTTTGGGCTTTACGACAAACAATATTAGGCCGAACAGGAAAAATTGAAGCTTACCTTGGACTTCACAGAGAGCCCATTCTTGAAAAGACTTCGCGTCTAATTTGGGCCACCTATTTTTATCTTATTATTATGATACAATAATTAAATCTCGAGTATTTTAACAAAATGCCTGTTTGAGTTCAAATTAAAATTTTGATTCAATTGAAGAAAAAGTATTTATTTTGGATGATAAAATCTGGAGTTTGAGCTTCACGGATAACCCGTTCTTAATAAGGCTACCCGTTAACTAGTTTGGGCCTTACTGCAAACAAAATTGGGCCAAACACAATAAACTAACTTTTGGTTTCCACGTAAGATTACGATTACAGAATTTGTATTTTTTTTTGCCAAGAAAAAAAAATAAATAAATAAATTATTCATTTTTGTGGTGATTTAGAAAAGTACCTAGCGTTTAAATTTGCTAACAAAAGCAACTTGATCAAGTGGATCGAGTTGTCCCATTTTGCACTAAATAGCTGTTTGTTTTGAGGGAAAAAATCCCAATGCACTTTCCGATCATAATTTGGTGGTCCAAGAAAGACCAATAGTCCAAAGATTCCTTTCCTCTCATTTTCTTTCACAATCAATCCGAGGTAAGGGAGAAAGGAAAAGAAAAAATTAACAATAAAACTCGAACCCCATCATCATATCCCGTAAAAAAAAATGTCTCATTTACTAAATCAAATTTTTGAAAACACCAATTTTTCAATCTA
>JAOTRH010000022.1:13459046-13470812 GCA_034768845.1 Heliamphora exappendiculata
ATAAAATAAAAAATTAATTTTATTAAAATAAAATTAAATACTAAAAATATGATTTTCAGTATACCAACCCTAACAATTCGGCTTTCATGCTATTAGTTTTCTTCTCGGGGTCATACCCGTGTTCTGGTTTGACGCTTTTTAGCGTAGCTTTTTTCCCCCTTTTCTGGGTTCTTCTCGGAGTGTTGGTCTTGTTTCCCATCCTTGCTTAGGCTCGTTTTCTTCAAACCCTTGGTAGACCTGTGTGAACTTGTTATGCTGCCCGTTTTTCTTTAGGATCCTTAGGTCAAACCAGTCTCCTTGAAGTTAGAACTGTTTTCTTGCCAGAGTGCTGTGCTGCCCATTTATCCGTTTAGATTCCTTAGTTAAACCCTCCCACTAGAATTTGGTTGATCTGCTTCTCAGCCTTAGTTTTTGGGTTTCCTGTTGTTATGCTGCCAGTATAGGCCTGACAGGGGTTTTGCTTCAGTTGTGATTATCTACTTATGGTTTGCCATTTTGGGTATCCGAGATGTTTGCTACCTATCGTCAGAGTTCTGTTCAGGGAAGTGTTTGATACTAGTTATTCTACCTTTGGTATCCAGGTTTTTCTACGGGTTTACCATTGAGTCAAAAAGAGTACAGTCAACACGTGTCTGGGCAAGATCAGGGTCAGGTAGACTTTATAGAGTATCTGAACGGCCAAGTGAACCATCTGAAATGGCAAAAAATGAAGTTAATCTGACAGCTCTGATGAGGGCTATCACCGAGATACAGAGAGCTATAGAGTAGTAGACCAAAGCTCAAAACCAATGCCAAGCGCAAATTCAGGCAATTCAAGCCCGTCTATCGGGTGCAAACGGACAGCCGAATGATACAAATGAGAACGGTGAGAACTTCTGGAACGATAACCAGGGACAAGAGGCACCGCAAGTTGTTGTATCACCCCAGGTTCCTCGACACATCCCGATGAAGGAAGAGATTACGGCTCAATCTAGGGAGTTCTCACTGGCGAAAAAGATTGATCGAATGAACAAGGTGCTGAGAAAGGCAAAGGGAGTGGAAGAATACATGCTGGATGAAGGCGATTTTGTCTATTCCCATATGCTAAATTGCTAAAAAAAATTCAAGATGCCAGAGATGGAGAAGTTCGACGGCACCGGAGATCCCTAAATTCATCTGAGAATATGTGTTAAAACTCTCTCCTCCATGAACATTGATGATCAGCTAAAGGCCTAATTGTTCCACCGATCGCTTTCCGGGGCAGCACAAAGGTGGTTTCGCTCCCTAGAGGTGGCTAAAACTAGAACTTGGAAAGATATAGCCATGGCTTTTATCAGTTAATATAGCTGTAACGTCTTGCTGGACGTGACCACCCAATAGCTAGAAACGAAACGTCAAGAAAACTGAGAATCATTTGTTGATTTCTTGACCCGGTGGAGAGGCAAAGCTGCCAAGATGATGAACCGGCCTACTGAGAAAGAACAAGTGAGAATCGTAGTGCAAAATCTGTAATCCCCTCTGAAGCATTACCTCATCACACAGCCGCTCTCTACCTTCGAGCAGCTATTTGATGCCGGGGTGCAAATTGAAGATGCCATTCAGTCTGGGGATATCGAGAAAGCTGAACCCAGTCAGAAACCAAGAAGAACCTTTCCTGTAAACAACCAGAACCAGTCCGATGCTACCAACCTCGTGTCTCGTTCAAACGAGGTAAATCTTCTGAACCTGTCTTCTTCTGCCCAACATCCGAGCAACACTCAACAGTCAAGCAACAGTTAGTAGGCACAACAACGGCCAAGGAGAGTCTTCACCCCCTTTAATATTTCACTATCCACAACCCTGAATCGACTTGTTCAGAAAGGGCTCATCAAATTATTGGATCTCATGCCCGCGCCTAATCCCCTCCCTCCATGGTACAATGCTTCTCAATATTGTGCCTATCACTAGGGCCACGGACATTTGACTGATAAGTGCATGAGGCTACATCATGCGATCCAGGATCTCATTGACAACAAAGTAATCCCTCCACCATCTGTCACTCCAAAGCCGAATGCCACGACCAACCCTCTACCAAACCATGCCAAGCAAGTTGGCGTAAACTGCATGTCTCTGGGACAGTTAGAAGATCTGACCAGTACATCTGTTCAGCGCAGCTGCCACACCCGCATGTTTTAACTACCAAGGATCAGATAGCCTGTTCATTGATTATGGCTGGAAATGGCTGGGATATGATGAAGGAATGGAATGATAATGCTTGGAAAAGGTATCAGATGGCAATTCAAGCTAACCAACAGGAAGAGAAGGAACGTAATGAGGAGGAGGACTGGCCATTGGACTACCTGGTGCGGCCATATGGATTTGGCTATGTCCTTGATGGCATTACCCTTCCTCAACTTTTTGAGGATGAGGTATATATTGATGATATGCAATCCTATTGGTTAGTGAGAATTGTGCTGAAATCAGATGGAGCTGAGTGGACCGACTTCTGGGCCGCTCGAGAACAGCAAGTGGAATACATAGGGAAGGACGTATGGGAAGAGGTCAATAACACATGGGCCATTAAGGATGATGAACAAAGAAGAGGAAGAGCAGCGATCATTGATTTAAATGACCTGTGGGCTTTTGAAAGCCTTCTGTGCGTGGACGAGGTAAGGCAGACCGATAATGTAATGCCAGGATTGTGGGATCCCAAGGACGGCGTGAAATATCTGACTAGGAGTGGGCGGTATTTCAAGCCGACTCAATTGGAAAAAGGGCAAGCAAACGGGAAAGGAAAAGAGAAGGAGCAAAAAGAGGAGAATGACGTTGTACTAAAGTAGTTGAAAAAGACATAGGCCAACATCAGCATTTGGGGTTTGCTAATGGCATCACAACGGCATCGGCAAGCCATGTTGAAAGTTCTAAATAAAACCAATGTATCGATAGACGCAACCCCTGAGCAATTGATTGAGTTAATACTACCAACTACAGAGCCTAAAGTGATTTTTTTTCCAAGAAAGATTTTCCATTAGAAGGGAAAAATCATAATAAGCCTTTGCACATCACTGTCAAGTGTTTAGAGAAGTGGGTCCCAAAAATATTCATCGACAACGGTTCAGCCTTGAACGTCTGCCCACTTAGAACTGTAGTTTTCCTGGGGATGAAGCCAGACCATTTCATGCCTTGTAATCAAGGAGTTCGAGCTTACGATAATACGAGGAGGAATGTGTTGGAACTGGTATCATTTGCAGTATCAGTGGGGCTTTTGTAGACGTCAGTTGAATTCCATGTATTAGATGTGCCAGCTTCCTTCAATCTATTGTTGGGCAAGCCATGGCTGTACGCCCCAAATGTCCAGGTAGTGCCATCTACCCTCCACCAAAAGTTGAAATTGATATAGAACGAGGCAGTGCTGACTATCCACGGAGAAGATAGTATTCAACCCCCAAGAGGAGACGACTTAACTCTCTTGGAGGTTCAGCATGGAGAAAGGGGATGTGTCTTTAAGTGGGTTCCAATTCAATGAAGCTCAGGCTGTACAGATGTTGTTGAAGGAAGAGAAAAACTACATCAACCCGCGAGTGGTTACAATGATGAGGCAAATGTCCTACTTTCCTAGTATGGGGCTAGGACGTAAGCAGCAAGGTATTCCAGAACCTGTCCAGGTATTGCCAGCTTCGCGACGTTTTGGCCTTAGGTACAAGCTAACGGAAAAAGATTTGGAAGGGCCTAAAGGGGGACGGAAGGCAAAATACTCAAGGACGCTCAATGGGTACTTTGTTAAGGAATGAGAAGATTTCCTATACTACAGTTTCTCGGAGCCTTGGATTGATGAAGAAACTAACCAGAAGCTGCCAGGATTGGAAATCTTCTTTGGCCATTTATTATCCGATACAGAAGAGGAAGAAACAGTAAAAGGGGAAGATGAAGAAAAGAAGGTTTAAGAGGAAGATTGGGCAGACAAGCTAGCTGGCATCGACATAGGAGTACTATTCAGCGAGAAGATGGCTCAGCTGCACGTAACCAACCAAAACTGCTTCATGATGGGCTTCAGCATACCAACCGACTACACCAAGCTCATTGTAAATGCGGCTGCAAAGAAAGTGAAGAACTGAACCATTGAGTCTTATAATGTGCATGTTGTCTATCCTGAGTCTAAGTTTGAGTTAGAGTCTGTAGTTGAGGGCATGTATGTTTATGCACCTCCCCCTGCTTTTGCCTTCGAGTTTTTAATTTCCTCTTTCTTCAATGAAATGAACGAGATTTCTAGTTACTCCATTTTGTTTGATTTATTTCATATGCTTTTTGATGATTTTAAATTCGACGGCGATATCATTGAAGAAATAAAACTTATAATAAAAAGAGAAGAAGAAATGCGCGCTCAACCAATAATTAAAGAAATTTTGTCAATAAATCTAGGTAATGAAATTAATCCACAAAATGTACAAATTGGTTCTTCCTTATCGTTAGTTGAACACGATCAATTAATAACGTTATTAAAAGAATTCAAAGATGTCTTTGCATGGTCTTACGAGGATATGTCCAAAATTGATTCTGACATTGTCCAACATCGCATCCCTTTATATCCTGATGTTAAATCGGTCAAACAAAAATTGAGATAGATTCGGCCAGAATGGGCTCTAAAGATCAAAAAAGAGGTCACCAAGCAGATCAATGCCGGTTCCTAATGGTAACCGAATATCCAAAGTGGGTGGCTAATATCGTTCCGATTTTGAAGAAAGATGGACGCATCCGGGTCTGCGTAGATTTCTGGGATCTTAAAAAAGCTAGCCCGAAGGACGACTTTCCACTACCGCACATTGATGTCTTGGTAGATAGTACGGCAGGGCATACCTTGTTGTTATTCATGGATGGCTTCTCTGGGAATAACTAGATTTCAATGGATCCCGAGGAGAGAGAAAAGACAACGTTCACCACACACTGGGGCACTTATTGCTATCGTGTGATGTCGTTTGGTTTGAAGAATGCAGGGGCAACCTATCAGAGGGTTGCCACTACTTTGCTGCATGACATGATACATAATGAGGTCGAGGTGTATGTTGATGATATGATAGTAAAGTCCAAGGATCGGGATGGCCACATTGTAGCACTTCGAAAGTTCTTTGAAAGGATTCAGAAATACAAGATGCGGCTCAACCCACAAAAATGTGCCTTCAGAGTTACCACCGAAAAGATGCTTGGGTTCATGATCACTCAACGAGATATTAAGGTGAACCCTTCTAAGATCAAGGAAATCATGGAAATACCTCCCTCAAGGACTGAGCGGGAATTCAGAGGCTTTTGGGCAAGATACAATTCATCAGCCGGTTTATAACCAAGCTGACAACTACATGTGAGCCGCTCTTCTGTCTGCTGAAGAAAGAGGCCAAATTTGAATGAGATTAAAAATGCCAAGAGGCCTTGAGGCTGTACAACAACATCTACAAAATTTACCTGTTCTGGCTCCTCCCGAGCCTGATAAGCCACTGATTCTCTACCTGTTAGTGATTGACTCGGCTATGGGATACATGCTGGCACAAGAAAGAGAAACTGAAATCGAAAAGGCAGTCTACTTCTTAAGCAAGAAGATGACTAGATCCGAAATACGATACACGCCGCTGGAAAAGACATGCTGGGCTTGGTTTGAGCCTCCCGAAAACTAAGATATTACATGCTGTCTTTCACAGTGAATATAATTTCCCGAATGGACCCGCTGAAATACTTGTTCGAGAAGCCGGCATTGACAAGAAGGCTGGCTCGTTGGTTGCTATTGTTGTCAGAGTTTGATCTCAAGTATGTCACCAAGAAGTCAGTCAAAGACAGAGCAGTGACTGAGTTCTTGGCAGATCAACCAGTCAAGGGAAATGAAGATATAGAATTTCAGTTCCCCAATAAGCAACTGATGAGAGTCGAAGATGACAAGTGGACTCTATATTTCGATGTTGCATCTAATCAGTATGGTTATGGCTTCTTTCCAGTCCATCATTAGACGTGAGAGGTTCAATTTTATTTTTTTGTGTCAAAAATGGACACACTTCGATGATCTGAGCCATTTATTTTATTGTTTTATGTGTATATATTATTACTGTAAAAAATCAAGTTGGTCGGATATTGGTAACTATCTTACCAAATTGTATGTGTTGATAAAATAAATAATAAAATAAAATTTTCAATTTATTTTTATTAACACAAATGTGATTTGTTAAGTCAATTATCGATATCTGATCAACTTAATTTTTTACAGTAATAACATATACACTTAAAATAATAAAATAAGCAGATCAAATTATCGAAGTTGATCCATTTTGGATAATAAAAAAAAAAACAAAGCTGGACCTCTCCGGTCCAATAAAAAACTAGATTGATTTATGTCGGCACTAGAATCAAAATTGTAAAAAAAAATGACCAAATTTTTTTTAAAAAATCATATAAGATAAAATGCCACTTTATGGTTTTTATAAGACTTTTTCCGTCTTTAGTGATTTTTTTTTAACTTTAACCAACTTTTTTAGTTTTAATCAAAACGGCTATATTTTTAGATTCTTTTATCATGACCAAAAACTAAAAAATTTAAACTAAAAGAACAAAAAATTCATAAAAGACAAAAAACAAAAACACACAATAAAAAGTCTTAAAAAAATATCCCAATCAATGCCTAAATTAACCAAACACAATATAATAGAAAAAATCTTTTCACTGTACTTATTTAGATATTCCAAAATTATCCTAACACTCTAACTTTTGGTAGTATTGTAATAAAAAAAGTCACAGAGAAGTGACAAATAAATTGTAATAAGAAAGATCTCCAAAATAAAAAGTTTTCTTTTTTCAAACTGTCTTCTAACCAATTCTCTAACCTATCTATACCAATTCAACTTATAGCAGCCATGCACGCTTCCTCTGCCCATTAAGAGGTGGTTCATGTTGTCCATAATTTGGTTGCAATTGGGCATATCCTCCATAGGCTGGCTGCAATTGGGTCAATCAGCATTAAAGTCAATTCTTCTCTCGACTTTTATACAAATTGTGAGAAGTCATTTTTTGCTTAGATTTTTGAATATTTTTAATTAATTCAATTTTTTTATTACAAAATGGACATCAATTTTGTTAATAAAAATTTTTATAAAAATTTATGCATATGAATATAATAAGGGGTCTTTTTGTCTCTGTTTTTTAGTAATAGAATAGACCTAAATAGACAAATGTAAGAGAATGTCTAGAAATTTTTATTTTAGGATTATAATATATTAGTGCTAGTATATATTTTTACATTAGAATCCAAGTGGAAGAGTTTATATTGATTGGATGTAAAAAAATAAGACCGTCCTTTTTGTGCCTTGTTGGGTGATAAATATATGAAGAAAAAGTATATTTGACATTGTTGACGATAACGACCATAAAACTCGCCTAAAATATTTATTTTTCAAATTTTAGCTTGTGTATTGATTTAGCAGGTCGTTCATAGATTCGTGTGAGTTACTATTTAGATTTAATTTGAGTTGGTTTATATTGAAATTTTTAATGGAATTCATGTAGGGACTCGGACTCTTTTTATTTGTAAGGATTAATGAAATCATGTATAATTTTGGCAAAATATGGCTAAGTGCTTAATTTTGTGAAAGAATTAAACTTAATCACGATAATGATTGTTAACGATAAGAGTATGCCCGGTAGTGTTTGAGAACTATCATTGTGAGTTATTTGGATGAGTCTTGAGGTGTTTAAGCTCATGTTTCGATTTGTGTATACCTCTTTTATTCGGGTTTTCACCCAACGATAACCGCTTGAGCAGTGGGGAACCCGCTTGAGCTGACAGATGGCAGAGAGCTCAGGTTTGTGGGGACTTCTTAAGCGGTAGTGGGTCCGCTTGAGCGGACTATCGACGAGCAGCTTATAAGTTGCGGTCATAAACATTTTATTCTCATTCTTTTTCTCTCCTCTCTCTCTAAAACAAGAACATGTGACCTAGGGTTAGGTCTTGAAGATCCATAGAGCTTTTCTTGTCCCGTTAAGATGGATTTCTTGCCGTTCCTCCGAATGAGCAACCGTTTGAGGGTGTGGATGTGCATTGGGAGCTTCTCTGTAGTCGCGCGATTGGGGTTTTAAGGGTTTGAAGCTCGCTAGAGGTTCGTTTCATGTTGGTGGAACTTCTTAAAGGTAGGATCTATGACTATTCTTGAAGTATTGTTTGATATGAGTTGAATATTTGTGTTTATATTCATGAAAAGTATAAAAATCTATGTTTTGGAAACCCTAGGTTAGGGTTTGGTGTTGAAGTAAGTTAAATCTTGTATTTTCAAGTGATGTGGGATAATTCTATCTTAATATTATCGTTGAAGCATAATAAGTGTATGATTTGAAAAGTTAGGATTTATTCGACTTGAAAAACAAAAAAAAATGGTGCTTGTTGGGTTGTTGGGTTTAAATGATGAAACTGATGAATGATTTCGTAAATCTTAGGTTGTGGAAACCTTTAATTTGTATTTTAGGAATGTTAGAAATTGATTATTGTCTAACTCAAGAGAAATTTGGGAGTTTTGGGATCGGTGGACCCGAATGGTGAAATTAGTGAAATTTTGAGAAATTGAGACATGATTAACTTAATAAATCTTTGGAATTGACAAAAATGGTATCTCGTTGGATTGAGAACTTCGAATAAAATTTATAAAAATTTGATGAGTTTTGGGAATCACTATGTCTTGGAAGGGTTTTTAACCAGAGTAAAACCGGGATATGTGAGATCTTTGGAACTAATGATGTTAACTGATGATTCCCCTATATGTGTTGTGTGATTTGCTGAGAGGAATCGATGTTGGGTTGGACTCGTGTTTGAGAATGTGTTTAATTGTTATTAATCATGTTCATATTGGATAATCGTTAATGCATTTAACTCTTTGTATGAGTTACGTGTTGGCGAGAGGAACCGGGTTTTAACAGTTGGACTCGAGTTGTGATGTGGATGATTTGATTGTGTGGGTTTAGCGAGAGGAACCATGTTTGGATTGGACTCGTATGTGGAATTTGTGAAGTTGGTGATGATTGAAACCCGACCCTTCGGATGGTGAGCCTAAAGTGGTTTATAATGTCTTCCATTCGGATGGTTATCCCGAAATGGTTTGCAATGAATGTCCTCCCTTCGGATGGTGATCCTGGAGTGGTCTGTTTGTTTTCCCTTCGGATAGTGAACCTGAAATGGGTTATAATGTCTGCCTACCCTTCGGAAAGTGATTTCTTCTGTATGTTCTCCCTTCAGATGGTGATCCTGAAGTGGTTTTGAATGAATGCCCTACCCCTTCGGATGGTGAGCTCGAAGAGGTAAACAATTGTCGTGATGATAGGAGTAAATGAGAAACGGGTAACACCTTGAGTTATGTGAGGTTGAAAAGTGTGGGAAGATATGTGTGTGTGTGTATGGGCGTGAGTTGTAAAATTGAGAAACCTTGATAATGGTTGTGGAAATAAAGTTTTGCTAGAAAGGTAAACTCGATTTAGATTTGGAAACAACTAAAAAATGCATGGTGTATGTGTGTGTGGGCGTGTGCGGGTTATTAAGAACTTGGAATTGATGTATTGAAGTTGAAATGAGAGAAAGCTAAATGATGAGTTTTGTAAGGAAAACTGGTTATGTGGTGAGTTTTGTAAGAAAGTTGAAGTGATATTTGATAACTTTATATATTGCGCGTCACATAATAACCCTAGCATATCATGCATATTTATTCATTGTTAGTCATTTTTCCTACGAGTCTCGGCTCATATTATTTAACAACATTTCAGGTGATCGTGAGGATCAGGTTATCTTCTGGAGAAGTATGCATTGAGACCTTGTTAAGTCGTCATCTTTAAATACTCTTGGAGCTTATCTTAGGTTGTAATGATAGAGAGTTTTGCTTATCGTATTATAATTCGATAGTAGTTTGTTTGTGAGACTTTAAGACCAATAGTACATTTATCGTATGCATGAGAGGATGTTTGGGTTGGTTATACGCTTTCAATAAAACATGTTAGTTTCTTATTCTTGATAACATTTTAAAATGTTTTTCCTATTTTTTATGTCAAAATCTTGTGTATATTTAAAGCGTGGAAGATGATTGTTTTCCAAAGGTTTGTTGAGGAAATTTTGTGCATATATTTAAAATATGTTTCTAATGGGGGATGAAAAGAACAATTGAGTGGAAATAAAGAAAAAGAAAAAGGAAAAATTGAGTTTAAAAAAAGAGAGAAAAAATATTAATTGTAGAGATAAAGGAGAGCTAATCTATTCTATTATATAATGGGAGAGGTGTCTCTTGAAGTTCTTTATATTTTTGTATTTTCATATTGTATCTAAATATTAAATTTATTACTATTAAGGATTGATTTAAAATTTAAAATTTTAAAAAATAACTACTTTAACTTAGTTTTTAAAATTTATAATCCAACACACGTGTATGCCATCCTTCTAGCTAATAATTAAGAAGAGAGAGTGTTAATTAGGATAAATATCTAACACATGACATTGCTATTAAGGGCAAATTTTAATGACAATACCATTTAACTTTCTTTTTTCTCCCTTCTTTTCCTATGCTGGCAACTTTCTCCACTGTTGACTTTGACTGTCAAAGCACCCTCTTCCATCACCCAAGTTATTTAGCACCTCTCGGAACCTCATCGACCTTTTCTTTCGCCCCTCCATCTCTTTGTGCCAGTTTCATCGCCGTTGCCGTGCACTCCTTTCTTCTTCTCATAGGTTCCATTTCTCCTTCTTACCACCGATCTCTCCTCATTACTCGCACCCTCTCACTCTCTTAAAATCACCCTTCCCTCGTTTCTATTTAAAAATCCTAGGTTATTATGGTTTGAGGGGTTTCACAAAAAAAAAAAAGAGAGAGATGGTGAGGAGTGTAAATGATTTCGAGAGAGGGAGATGGCAACTAGTATAAGGGAGAGGGCGACGAGTAGGGGGCACTGCGAGAAAGAAAGAGGGTGATGCGAGATGGAGAGAAAAGAATAAAAAAGCACGGTGAGAAGGAGAAAAATGGTAAAAAATGAGAAAAGGGTAGCGATGAGAGGTCGGGAATTTTGAAGGAGGTGTCGAAGAGTGCTTCAATAGTGGTACCCGATGGTGAAAAAAAATCGTCAAAGACTCAAAGTTGAGAAAGAGGGGATTTGGATGATATATTTATTAGGATTTTGTTTAATTGTAATTTCATAGTTAAAAAATAAGTGTGAATAAAAAAAATACTGTGTAAAATCATGAATATTTTAAGTTACAAATTCATATAATCACCCCCAATAAATTTACGTGGTTGACATGGAATTTGTTAAAGCATCTTATTAAATATTTTGCTAGAGGAGAAGTAAAAGAAAAGAAAAAGGCGTCGGGTCAAACAGATCTAAGCCAGTCGACAGTCCGATCCGATCCGACCCGCTTCTGCAGTTACCCCCAACGGACCAGTGGAAATGGGAGCCAGGGAGAGCAAAGCCCCACGCAATGCTTTCACTCGCAAGGCGACTTCAGGCTCAGAGGTCGCACCCGTGCCTCCAGGTCGCTCATCAACTCCGTCATGCAAGGGCCGACGCCGGCGCGTCTTCCCCCGCCCGGAGGCGCCCCAAGTTCGGAGCGGCGACGCGGAAGAAGGCGGACGATAAGTCGGAGTGGTGGGTGGTCGACGGCGAGATGCACGAGATCGGCGAGAACGTTCCTCCAAGGGAGAGATTTGTGATCCCCCGAGACAACGTCCCCAACAAGCGACGCAAGCAGCTCCGTGAACAGTTCATGCGCCGCACCCGTCTCGTTATCAAAGAATCGGTCGGTACTCCCTCTCTTCC
>JAOTRH010000022.1:13470864-13481293 GCA_034768845.1 Heliamphora exappendiculata
CGCAAGCAGCTCCGTGAACAGTTCATGCGCCGCACCCGTCTCGTTATCAAAGAATCGGTCGGTACTCCCTCTCTTCCTTAGGGTTTCTCTATTCTTCGATCGTCGTTCTGCTGAGGCTCGTTGAGTTGTCAAAGAAAAATCATACGAGAAAATGATTCAATAGAAAAAGTGAACTGAAGAAAAAAAGAAGAAAGAAAATAGTTGATTTGTATTATCTATTAATTCTCATGCATAATTCTGTTCTTTTTACTTAATTTGTTTTGTGAAAAAAAAAATTTTGTGAGAAAATTGCTATTGTGAGTTCCACATTTTTCTGTGACAGGAAGTTACTTTTCCTTTTTCCTTTCATTTCCCAATGAGATTGGCTATCTTAATTTTGATTTTCATTTCGGAAACAGCAACCAAGTTATTGTTTGAAGTGATTTTCTGAATTCCATTGATTGTTTCTGAATCTTGAATTTTATTTGCAAGGTTAATTTTCGTTATCTTTTAAGTTTCTGATGAAATTGGCTAGCTTAATTTTGATTTTCATTTCGGAAACAGGAGTGGTTTTCTGAATTCCATTGTTTGTTTCTGAATCTTGGATTTTACTTGGCGCTAACCTTGCTTACATAACTAAAAGGAGCATGAACCCTGGTGCAAAAGATACATGGAACTGTATCAGGAGCTTAGAGAGAATTGGGAGAGGCTTTATTGGGACGAGGGTTACTCCAGGAAACTAGGTCAGGATCATGCTAACTATGACTCTGCTGAAGATGATGATCAAGATTTTTCACCATACCGGTCGGTATATTTATACATCCTTCCTATTTCACTTTCTTTTTCTGAGTTTGCTATATAATAAACAGCCTTGTGGAACTTTTTGAGGAAAGATGCATTTTAGATACTCTTTCATATGTTTCAGGAGAAGGGGGTCCCAAGCTGAACAAATGAAGGTACTAATGTCCTACAAGATTTTGCATAATGCGGTAGTTTGGGGCCATATTTTTTCATTTCTATTGCAAATTTTTTATACTTCATACCATACCCACAAAATATTTATCATTACTCTGTAACAAGTTCTTGGATATGCTTCCCTGCATTTGTTTAGTGTTCAATCTCTTGTACTATACATAAACGCTCTTTGTTTACATTTGCACTCCATCTGGATAGTATTGTATTTTTTATAATTATTATAAATGTTCACTTTTTTATTTTTTTATTGGGGGAGGGCAAGATTTAGTTATTTCATGGTGAAGGAGTTTGGAGCTATCTGCTTATCATTTCTGAAATCGTGATTAATTTTATGATTAAATATTATAATACCACGTGACTTCACCGAATGCAGGGCCAAGGTATGGGAAAAAATACACAAGATGATGCTTGGGAAAAGGTTAACCAGATTCGAGATAAGTTTGAATATGACAGACAGAAAAGGATGAGAGAAAGAGGTTGGTTCAATTAGTTTGGATATTCTTTATATATATCTTGTGTGGAGTTTTTATTAAATTCATTGGTTTGTGTGGAGGCTTTAAAGTAGTTTGACTAATGGACTCCATTAGTTTAAGGACCTTGTGGGCTAAATGAGCACATCTGATGTTCATTCTGTGGTGGAGTTGTTTCGTACATTGATTTGAGCTCAAGTATGACTTTTAGGCTCTGCTCAACTATATTCTGTTCTGAGCTGCATGATTAAAGTGGGGCATAACATCATTTAGGAATTTGTTTGTGGAAGTGACGATTTGCTAGAAGATGATCCACAAATAGAACGCACCATGCACAAGTAATCCAGCAGACTTGCGCTCACAAGTGATACAAACACGTTGGCATTAATTTGTACACTTCTTTTTTGTATACCTTAAACTTTTTCATTGAGAAATTAAATGCTCAATTACTTAAATCTAATTGCCTGGTGCAAAGGATAGAGAATGTAGGGTGGACATCGTCTCGTGTCGTGTCATATCAGGTTCAAGTTAGAAACCTCTCAATACTAACACGACTTTTTAACTAACTGTGTTGTGTATCCTAACACTACCACGACGTGCCTTTAAGTGGGTCAATCTGTATGCGACACGCCAAATACGAATAGAAGGAACCTATTAAATTGGTCATGATTTTAACCTATTTATAACATGTTTACAACATATTAGTGGTCAACTTGTTTATAATTCAATAGTATTCACCCTATTTAATAACCTTCAACATGTTTAACAATCTGTTTAATAGTAGGTTCACCCTATTAATTACATATATGTTTGAATAATAAAATCACATAAATATGATAAATAAAGAAAAAATATTTGTTAGTTTGTAAATTAGATGATTTTCATTCAGGTGTCAATGTAATATTTGACATTGTTGTCATTTTTGAATTTTTTTCTTTGTAGAATAAAAAATTATGTTTTGGTTATTTTTAGTAGCGAGTTTTGGGTCCATTTCGTGTTTTGTGTTGACTCAAAAATTAAACGAGTTAGCCATGTTATTTTCGAATTTTACGGGTTCAACAGTCACCTAATTCTAATATAAACGTGTTATCAGTTCGTGTCATTTTTTTACTTCATGCCAAGAAATAGTCAACCCTAACTTTCTACATTCGTGTAGGAATTGGGATTTTGAGTTGTGATAATGTGTCGTGTCAAAAATTTTCACCCTTAACAAAATTTGATTTGTGTTGCCACCCTCAGATAGTTGGTTGTGTTGAGTTGCTTTCTGTGGGGTTAAAAGCATGAAATAAGTTAGTTGTATGCAGTCCACTCCTTCTAGAAACACTCTTAGGTGATATCTTTTACTTAAACAATCTGATTTCCAGTAAATTTTGCCAGAAGTTGGCTTTTCCTTCTTGATCCTCCTAGCACTTGGTTTGCATGATTGCCGTTTGCTTTACAATTTCGTCTTACAATATTATATACCTATTTTATTTTTTCTGTGGCTATTCACATTTTTTCAGTGTCTATTATATTGCCATTTAGCTGGGTTTTGTGTTTCATTCTTTGTATCAAGAATATTGGCTCCTTACCCTGGACTTCAATTCATGAGATTATCACTGTTTAACTGGCAGTTTATTAATGTGCACTTTTCTTGTCAGTTGTACACTTTGCTAGTCCACTCCTTCCAGAAACACTCTTAGGTGATTGCTTTACTTAAACAATCTGATTTCCAGTAAATTTTGCCAGAAGTTGGCTTTTCCTTCTTGATCCTCCTAGCACTTGGTTTGCATGATTGACGTTTGCTTTACAATTTCGTCTCAGAATATTATATACCTATTTTATTTTTTTCAGTGGCTATTCACATTTTTTCAGTGACTATTATATTGCCATTTAGCTAGGTTTTGTGTTTCATTCTTTCTATCAAGAATATTGGCTCCTTACCCTGGACTTCAATTCATCAGATTATCACTGTTTAACTGGCAGTTTATTAATATGCACTTTTCTTGTCAGTTGTACACTTTGCTAGGTTGGGTTTTCACAGTTAGCAATCACAAGTTATTCGTTATTCAGTACCCAACAAATGGTTTGATACTAAATTTAGCCATGTTCTCGCCTAGCGAGAATGGCCCGGACCCTACCAAATATAGATGAAGATTGAGCAGTTAGAGATCGAGGTCGAGATCCAAGTAACCTATTCAATGGAAGAGGCACAGGCAGGAGTTTTAGTTGACTTATAGTGGCATGGACTTTTTTTCTTTCTTCTAAAAGAAAAAATTAGTCTTTTTCTAACGTTCGTTTAGTAGATAACCTGATTCAAATTTTTGTTTTCGTATCACGAATCTTGATTCGTGTTTTATGGCATTTTTATAGAAGAGATTGTAGTAATTGAGAAGACCTTTCTTTGTTCTCACCCAAGTGGAGTCACAACCAAATATTACCATCCACGTCCAAACTAGATTTATGTAGGCTACCTTCTTGAAACATGCTTTGGCATCCTCACAGGACTACTGACCACAAGTTACTCGTTGGCCTGCATAAAAACATATTTAATATTGTTAAATAGTTTGATATACATTGTTGGGTCTATTTTTTAACAGTTTAAGCTTTTGGGTCAATTAGTGATTTAACATGGTATCAGAGCTCTAGTTCCATAAGGTCTTGAATTTAAGTCTCGTGATGTATTTTCCTGTTATGTTTGTTATTGTGCACTCTGTGTGTTGGTGCACATGTTCAGTTTACTCGCCTCTCCACGTACGAGATAGAGTCACACGTAAGGAGAAGTATTGGATAATTTGATATATATTGTTGGGTCCATTTCTTAACAGTTTAAGCTTTTTGGACAATTAGTAACTTAACAAATATATTGGTACTTGAGGTCTTCTTATGGTAGAGCCATTATAGTACAATTTTTTTTTTTTTTGGGTTATTGAAGGAACCTCTCATGGTAGGGCCTTTGGGACCCATTCATGAGTAAACCTCGGAGTACGTGCTATTACTTGCAAGCCACAAGTATAGATTACGTCATAGCGCTTTTAGCGCAAGTTGAGCATAAGACCTTCGGGTTTACGTTTTTAACATGAGTCGAACATAAGACGTTCGAGTTTACAGTTAGTACTAATGACGATATTAAACTAATGGGCTACCTTAGCGAGTTCTAGTACGATGTTAGTCAACTATAAATCTGTTGTTTCTCAAAGCCATTTTTGGCATCCTTTTAACAATTGCAATAGTTCTATGAGAAGTTATGATTGCATGTAAGGAGGGGATATGATATAATATCCAAGGGTCTCACAAATTTTGTGTTTGTTATGTTAAATATGATTGGATATAAAATTCAACGGAGGGTTGTTGATCCCTAATGACCGAATATGATATAATGGATGGGTGATGGTATTGTATATCCAAGGTAACTAAAAGACTTTTTTGCCCTAATCAAATTTCATTGGTCCCCCTCATGTTCACACTTGTTGAAGGTTTTCATATCATAATCTTGTTTCCAATGATAGATATACCAAATGAAAGCTCAGTTGAGGTGAAAATTAAGAAAAAAAATTCAATTGAAATTTGTCAGTAGCAATATACTCTCTTGCCCATGGAGCTCAATCCAACCAATTAAGTAATTCTTGCTAAAACACCTCATTCGAAACCCTACAATATGCTGGAACTAATCTCCTATTCCAAGCAGCTCAACATCCATTCATATTTTGTCATAAATAAACATGGTATAAAATATAGCTCAATAATACATATCTAGAGCTATATTCTTTGTATTTCATAGTTTTCTATATATCCAAGGTATTCTATATCCTTTAAGTTATTTTCGGACAATCAAACAGGCCCTAAAGGTTGAATACTTTGGATTTCATGCTTGTCCGAACTCATATGTGAGCTTTCTTGGAAGGTGAACCTTTAGGCACCTCATAGACCTCCGTGGAGATGGAACCATTTAATTGTAATTTTCAACATTTTAAAGCTAATAACCCTTTAGAAAAGATCCATTTTAAAAAATTTAGTTCACAGAAAAAATTGCTTCTCAAGAGGCAATCCCTGATAAGCATTATTGCACCGTGCCACCACTGCACATGCACAAAATATGGGGCTTCTCTTTGAAGTTGTGAGAGAGAATATACTAATCTTATGTTACAAATTACTGTGTAAGGATATCTGATAGAGCATAAACATGCCTTGTATGAATTAACTTTTATTTCTAACCCATTCTTCTTCTTCTTCTTCAATTTTCTTTCCTTTCAAGTGTTATATTAGATGAGGTGTAATTCTCACTATGATGTTGTTGCTTGCAGCCTTTGCACCTATGGACAGAGGAATGGGTTTTGACTTTGATGACTCTGCCTCCAAGAATCGGCCATTTGACACTCAGAGATACTTTCCTCGGCCTGAAAGAGACTAATGGGCCAACAACTGACTGAAAAACGTTTAACGTGAGAATTGAATACCCTCTAGAGTGTACCTTCTTATGTAAAGTGGCTTGATCTTTATGGAAGAAATCACCTTGTCATGATATGCAGGAAGAACACTGAGATGTTACTGTACTTGCAACTTGGTATCCTTGTTACAGATTTTGGTTTAATATCCCCCAATGTCCTGAACTGGAGGAAGGAGGGTATGACTCATTTGTTTTCACTCATACCAAAGTTATAGTTTGTGATCCTAGATTTTATTTTTTGAGGTTTGGTTTGAGCATTTGTTTGTTATTCTGGATTGAGTTGGATTGAATTGAATTAGATAGAATGTATAAGTAATACTGGGGTTTCATGTCTTTTCAATATTAGGAGATTACGAATAAAATTAATACAGTGAGAAATTTGGTTCATGTTTAGTTAGAGTGGAATAAAAAATGTGATAAGACTTTTAGAGTTATTGTTAGCTGTTTGATAAAAATGAAAGATAATCTGGAGGTAAATACTAATAATACTAGTGGAATCCTAATATTAATTATCCCAAAAATTGTCCGGTATATAATGAACTATTAGTCTGAGTTTCACGTTACAAAATGCAAAAATTTTAGTACTAAGGAGACTCAAAATATTTGGTGGGCTCTCATGTCGTCTAATGTTATCCCATCCGTCTTTAGTGCCCTGCGATAAACAAGCTAAATATGATTTGTAAAGTAATTTGTTGGGGACAAAAAAAATGAGAAGCAAAACAAACAATTCAATTCAGCTTCTTTATTTTATAATTCCTACCATATAGTTGTTGATTTTTAATCAATTTAATTTTTTATATAGATAATTTTTGTAATAAATTTTATAACATGAACAGTTCAAATCAATAAGGTTATGACAGGTGTTATAAAAAAATAGTCTTTTTTATTTATTTGAAAAAAAAGGTACATATCTCATTTCTTTTACTACTTGCTGCTTGTATGTAATGAGCCATGGCATTCAATTTGCATAATTGTATTCCAATGAGAGCTTATTTCATTTTTTTAAGGATTTGTGTGATTATAAAGAAAAAAAAAAGGCAGGGTGGGGAGAGTAAATGAAAGTGGTTGAAAGTTTAGTGAAAGAAAAAAATGTATAACATATGATTAAGATGAAGCTTTTGAATAGAATTCCGAAAAATATTCATTCTATAGTATGAATATGTATAGGAATTGAATTAACAACTTTACTTGCTAAGTACAATTACACAACTGCAAAGTCAAACAATGGGAATGTTTGAAAATACTACTATTAATAGTTTACAGAATGTAGTTTGTAATAGAAATTATGAGTTTTTGATAAAAATTGTAATTTGTAACTGAAATAGAAGAAAAAGTAATTAAAATTTGTAGCAGAAGTTATATGTGTTTGAAAAAAATTATAATTTATAAATAAAATCAGTAGCAAAAAGCTAAAAATTAATAGCAAAAGCTTGGTCAAACACCCCCAATTTAGTTAACCAGTTTTGGACAAATTCTAAAACAAAACAATTATATATTTATAAGTTTGACGAATAAGAGACAAGATGGAAAACTTGGAACCACCCATATGGGAAATAGTTATGTTATAAATTTATAAAATATATTTATAAATTTATTAATAATTTAAAATAAATTGTCAAAATTTATTTGGAGTATGACTCTTGTCACAAAATTTAATCTGGGCCATTTATTTTAAATTGGCTTTTAAAAGTTTCATTTTTTAAAAAAGAAAGATAAAAGTTAGATTAATTGTAATAATTTTTTTATGAATTTTTCCCCCTTCTAATAAAATACTTAATATACCATTATTTTTTGAATTTAAAATTACAGTGTTTGAAATATTAGCACAATTTTTTATATTTTAATAATATAATTAACTTTTTAATCCATAATTTTATATTCATTTCTGTCAAAAAAATTAAGTATTTAAAATATGTATAGCTTTTTTAATGAAAAAACTAGTAAAAATTTAGTAATCTTTATAAAATTTTAGTAATCTTTATAAAGAATACAAAATAAATATGATCTTAGTTTATGGTAATTGATTATAATAAGAGGCCAAATCAATAAATTTTTAAAAAAAATTTAAGCAAAAAGTTTTTTTAAAAAAACTAGCCCAAACATAGACACTTTTATCCGTTCAATTCAAACCCCGAACTTAAATTGACGTGGCAATGGTGGAGTGGACAGCTCGTTAGTTCTTATGGTACTCTCCACCCAACCAATCTGCCAAGCCAGGTCGGCGCCAAAAATCTCCCCATTCTGTCTTTCTTGAATTTAAGAAAGAAAGAACAGTCACTTGAAATTCAAAGAGGTTTCAATTTCAAGATTCGATTGCTCTCAGATCCAAGCCGATTAGAAAGAAAAGAGAAGAGGAAGAATGAGTGGAACGAAACTGACAGCATTATTGAGGGAATTGGGGTACCAAGGGCACGATGCCCTAGACCCAGACAGCTTCGAATGGCCATTCCAATACGACGATACTCGACCCACCCTCAACTGGCTCTGCTCTAGCCTCCGCCTCTCCAATGTCCTCTCTCCCTCTGAGATTTTCCAATTACTTCTCTCTCTCGAATTGTTTCTTTAATTGTCAAAGTACTCGATCGATTTACCGAAAATTCAAAAGATTGGAGATGAATTACGAGATTTAGGGCTTTCTTGTTAGTTCTCAGTTAGATTCGTTTGATGTCATTATTTTCCACTGCTGAATGCTTGCCGTCGTTACCTAATTTCGGTGACGAAATGAATTTGAAGCGGGGGTTTTGAAAGAAGTATAATGATTTTACGAGTTTTATTGAACTTCCATGCCGACCTATGTCCTCATTCTCTCTCTTTTTCTGTATCTTTTCTACATGATATAGTCTAGCTGTTGGCCTACCAAAATGATTTGTTGTTTTCTTTGTCTCTTGAATGTAAAGTTTGAGTAAATTTTGTTGTGATTTTGTATTCCTTCCAATGTAGTGTTTTATTTTTAAGATTTTCCCTTGAACCTGTTGACATCTTCGTGGATGTAGGTTGCAAAGCTCTATGTTCATATAGTCTAGCTGTTAGCTTACCAAAATGATTTGTTGTTTTCTTTGCTTTTGTTTTTTTTTGCTTTTGCTTTTGTTTTTTTTGTTTTTACAATCACTTGAAATTCAAAGAGGTTTCAATTTCAAGATTCAATTGCTCTCAAATTCGCGCCGATTAGGAAGAAAATAGAAGAAGAAGAATGAGTGGAACGAAACTGACAGCATTATTGGGGGAATTGGGATACCAAGGGCACGATGCCCTAGACCCAGATAGCTTCGAATGGCCTTTCCAATACGACGATACTCGACCAACCCTCCACTGGCTCTATTCTAGTCTCCGCCTCTCCAATGTCCTCTCTCCCTCCGAGATTTCCCAATTACTTCTCTCTCTCGAGTTGTTTATTTAATTGTCAAAGTACTCGATCGATTCACTGGAATTTGAAAAGATTGGAGATGAATTACGCGATTTAGGGCTTTCTTGTTAGCTCTCAGTTACGTTCGTTTGATGTCATTGTGTTCCATTGCTGAATGCTTGTTGTCATTTCCTAATTTCGGTGATGAAATGAATTTGAAGCGGGGGTTTTGGAAGAAGTATAATGGTTTTTACGAATTTTCTTAAATTTCCATGCTGACCCATGTCCTCATTCTATCTCTTTTTCTGTTTCTTTTCTGCACGATATAGTCTACCTGTTGGCTTACCAAAATGATTTGTTGTTTTCTTTGTCTCTTGAATGTAAAGTTTGAGTAAATTTTATTGTGGTTTCGTATTCTTTTTAATATAGTGTTTTATTTTTAAGATTAATCCCTGAACCTGTTCACTTCTTGGTGGATGTAGGTTGCAATGCTCTATGCTCATACCTTCTTTGTTTTTGTTTTTTAGTTTTAATATTATTGTAGCAGTTCCATTGATTTTCTTTCTTGAATTGAAGAAATAAATAACAGTTACTTAAAATCAGGGTGATGCCATGGCTTAGGCACTGGGTCAAATGACCCTGTCACTTAAATTTTTTTTATTATAGTATATATATAAAATTTAAAAGTATTTGACATCATAAAATTTTTTTATTTAACCCCATAAATATATATATTCAAAGTATATTTTTAAAATTATTTAAATATTAAAAATAAATTTTAAATACATAATCTATAAATACTTTATGCATTTATAAATAAATTATACCCAATCTTTCATACACACAGCCACACCCAATCATAACCCTTGCCTCACACATCCCAACCCCAACAGAACCAATTTCCAATTTGGACGAATTGAGATTTCTCACTTCTCAGCTTCAGCCTTCAACTTCTCCCGTTTTCCCTTCTCCCGTTTTCCCTTCTCCGTTGTCCTCGTCGTCTCTTCTTCAGCCTTCATCGTCGTCTCTCCGGCGCTTCCGCCGCGCTCGACTTGTCCTCGCCCTCCGACGACGTCTCCGTTGCACCACCGCTCGCCGGATCTGACGGCCATTGCTTGGACCACCAAGATTTGAGGTTCTCTCTCGCTCTCGGCTTCTCTCTCTCTCGGCTTCTCTACTTCAGAACTTCTCCAGGGTTCTCTGATTCTCTCGGCTTCTCTCTCTCGGGTCTCTCTC
>JAOTRH010000022.1:13481393-13503974 GCA_034768845.1 Heliamphora exappendiculata
CGCAAGCAGCTCCGTGAACAGTTCATGCGCCGCACCCGTCTCGTTATCAAAGAATCGGTCGGTACTCCCTCTCTTCCCTAGGGTTTCTCTATTCTCGGATCGTCGTTCTGCTGAGGCTCGTTGAGTTGTCAAAGATCATACGAGAAAATGATTCAATAGACAAGTGAACTGAAGAAAAAAAGAAGAAAGAAAATAGTTGATTTGTATTATCCATTAATTCTCATGCATAATTCTGTACTTTTTACTTCATTTGTTTTGTGAAAAAATATTTTTTTTGAGAAAATTGCTATTGTGAGTTCCATATTTTTCTGTGACAGGAAGTTATTTTTTCTTTTTCCTTTCATTTCCCAATGAGATTGGCTATCTTAATTTTGATTTTCATTTCAAAAACAGTTGGTATTTAAATACCAATTTTTAAACGTAAACGGAAGCAAAAACTATTGTGCACACTAAAAAATAATCACAGAAGAATTTACGTGATTTGACACAATCTATCTACATTCACGGATAAGAGAGATAATCTAATATAACTATAGAATGTGCAATTTTGAGATAAAAAATACCCTAAAACTTCACACCCACAAGCTGAGTTCTGAACTAAAAGGAGCATGAACCCTGGTGCAAAAGATACATGGAACTGTATCAGGAGCTTAGAGAGAATTGGGAGAGCTTTATTGGGACGAGGGTTACTCCAGGAAACTAGGTCAGGATCATGCTAACTATGACTCTGCTGAAGATGATGATCAAAATTTTTCACCATACCGGTCAGTATATTTATACATCCTTCCTATTTCACTTTCTTTTTCTTAGTTTGCTATATAACAAACAGCCTTGTGGAACTTTTTGAGGAAAGATACATTTTACATACTCTTTCATATGTTTCAGGAGAAGGGGGTCCCGTGCTGAACAAATGAAGGTACTAATGTCCTACAAGATTTTGCATAATGCCGTAGTTTGGGGCCATAATTTTTCATTTCTATTGCAAATTGTTTATGCTTAATACCATACCCACAAAATCTTTATCATTACTCTGTAACAGGTTATTGGATATGCTTCCCTGCATTTGTTTAGTGTTCAATCTCTTGTACTATACATAAACGCTCTTTGTTTACATTTGCGCGCCATCTGGATAGTATTGTATTTTTTATATTTATTGTAAATGTTCACTTTTTTATTTTTTTATTGGGGGAGGGCAAGATTTAGTTATTTCATGGTGAAGGGGTTTGGAGCTTTCTGCTTATCATTTCTGAAATTGTGATTAATTTTATGATTAAATAATATAATACCCCGTGACTTCACTGAATGCAGGGCCAAGGTATGGGAAAAAATACACAAGATGATGCTTGGGAAAAGGTCAACCAGATTCGAGATAAGTTTGAATATGACAGACAGAAAAGGATGAGAGAAAGAGGTTGGTTCAATTAATTTGGATATTCTTTATATATATCTTGTGTGGAGTTTTTATTAAATTCATTGGTTTGTATGGAGGCTTTAAAGTAGTTAAACTAATGGACTCCATTAGTTTAAGGACCTTGTGGGCTAAATGAGCACATATGATGTTCATGCTGTGATAGAGTTGTTGTTTCGTACATAGATTTGAGCTCAAGTATGACTTTTAGGCTCCGCTCAACTATATTCTGTTATGAGCTGCATGATTAAAGTGGGGCATAACATCATTTAGGAATTTGTTGGTGGAAGTGATGATGTGCTATAAGATGATCCACAAATAGAACGCACCATGCACAAGTAATCCTGCAGACTTGCACCCACAAGTGATACAAACATGCTGGCATTAATTTTTACGCTTCTTTTTTGTATACCTTAAACTTTTTCATTGATAAATTAAATGCTCAGTTACTTAAATCTAATTGCTTGGTGCAAATGGTAGAGAATGTAGGGTGGACATCGTCTCGTGTTGTGTCATAGCAGGTTCAGATTAGAAATCTCTCAATACTAACCCGACTTTTTAACTAAACGTGTTGTGTATCCTAACACTACCACGACGTGGTTTTAAACGGGTCATTCCGTATACGACACGCCAAATACGAATAGAAGGAACCTATTAAATTGGTCATGATTTTAACCTATTTATAACGTGTTTACAACATATTAGTGGTCAACTTGTTTATAATTCGATAGTATTCACCCTATTTAATAACCTTTAACATGTTTAACAATCTATTTAATAACAGGTTCACACTTTTAGTTACATATATGTTTGAATCATAAAATCACATAAATATGATAAATAAATAAATAATATTTGTGAGTTTGTAAATTAGATGATTTTCATTCAGGTATCAGTGTAATATTTGACATCGTTGTCATTTTTGAATTTTTTTGTTTATAGAATAAAAAAATATGTTTTGGTTATTTTTAGTAGTGAGTTTTGGGTCCATTTCGTGTTTTGTGTTGACTTGAAAATTAAACGAGTTAGTCATATTATTTTCGAATTTTGCCGGTTCGACAGTCACCTAATTCTAATATAAGCGTGTTATCGGGTCGTGTTATTTTTTTACTTCGTGCCAAGAAATAGTTAACCCTAACTCTCTAAATTCGTGTAGGAATTAGGATTTTGAGTTGTGATAATGTGTCGTGTCAGAAATTTTCACGCTTAACAAAACGTGATTTGTATTGCCACCCTCAGAGAGTTGGTTGAGTTGAGTTGCTTTCTGCAGGGTTAAAAGCATGAAATAAGTTAGTCGTATGCAGTCCACTCCTTCCAAAAACACTCTTAGGTGATTGCTTTTACTTAAACAATCTGATTTCCAGTAAATTCTGCCAAAAGTTGGCTTTACCTTCTTGATCCTCCTAGCACTCGGTTTGCATGATTGTCGTTTGCTTTACAATTTTGTCTTACAATATTATATACCTATTTTATTTCTTTTAATGGCTATTCACATTTTTTCAATGTCTATTATATTGCCATTTAGCTGGTTTTGTGTTTCATTCTTTGTATCAAGAACATTGGCTCCTTATCTTGGACTTCAATTCATGAGATTATCACTGTTTAACTGGCAGTTTATTAATATGTACTTTTCTTATCAGTTATACACTTTGCCAAGATGGGTTTTCACAGTTAGCAATCATTAGTTATTCGTTATTCGTTATTCAGTACCCAACCCAACAAATGGTTTGATTCTAAATTTAGCCATGTTCTCGCCTAGCGAGTATGGCTCGGACCCTACCAAATACAGATGAAGATTGAGCAGTTAGAGATCGAGGTCGAGATCCAAGTAACCTATCCAATGGCAGAGGCACGGACAGGAGTTTCAGTTGACTTATAGTGGCATGGACTTTTTTTCTTTCTTCTGAAAGGAAAAACTAGTCTTTTTCTAACGTTCGTTTAATAGATGACCTGATTCAAATTTTTGTTTTCGCATCACGGATCTTGATTCATGTTTTATGGCATTTTTATAAAAGAGATTGTAGTAATTGAGAAGTCCTTTCTTTATTCTCACCGAAGTGGAGTCACAACCAGATATTACCATCCACGTCCAAACTGGATTTATGTAGGCTATCTTTTTGAAACATGCTTTGGCATCCTCACAAGACTACTGACCACAAGTTACTCGTTGGCTAGCATTAAAAAATCATATTTAATATTTTTAGATAGCTTGATATACATTGTTGAGTTAATTTTTTAACAGTTTAAATTTTTGGAACAATTGATGACTTAATATGGTATTAGAGCGCTCTAGTTTCATGGGGTCTTAGGTTTAAGTCTCGTGATGTATTTTCCTGTTATATTTGTTATTGTGCATTCTATGTGTTGGTGCATTTCTTCAGTTTGTTCGGCTTTTTACGTGCGAGATAGAGTCGCACGTGAGGAGAAGTGTTGGATAATTTGATACACGTTGTTAGGCCCATTTCATAGCAGTTTAAGTTTTTTGGACAATTAGTGACTTAATAAATATATTAATACTTGAGGTCTTCTTTTGGTAGAGCCATCATAGTACATTTTTTTTTTTTGGTTATTGAAGGAACCTCTCATGGTAGGGCCCTTGGGACCCACTCATGAGGGGTAAACCTCGGAGTACATGCTATTACTTGCAAGCTACAAGTATCGATTACGTCATAGCGCTTTTAGCGCAAGTTGATCACAAGACCTCTGGGTTTTTGCTTTTAGCGTGAGTCGAACATAAGACGTTCGAGTTTACAGTTGGTCCCAGTGACAATCTTAAATTGATGGACTACCTTAGCAGGTTCTAGTACGATGTTAGTCAACTATAAATCTGTTGTTTCTTAAAGCCATTTTTGGCATCCTTTTAACCATTGCAATACTTCTATAAGAAGTTATGATTGCATGTAAGGAGGGGATATGATATAATATCCGAGGGTCTCACAAATTCTGTGTTTGTTTATGTTAAATATGATTGGATATAAAATTCAAAGGAGGGTTGTTGATCTCTAAATGACCGAATATGACATAATGTATGGGTGATGGTATTGTATATCTAAGGTAACTAAAATACTTTTTTGCCCTAATCAAATTTCGTTGGTCCCCTTCATGTTCGCACTTGTTGATGGTTTTCATATCATAATGTTGTTTCCAGTGATAGATATACCAAATGAAAGTTCAATTGAGGTGAAAATTAAGAAAAAAATCTAGTTGAGATTTGTCAGTAGTAATATACTCTCTTGCCCAGGGAGCTCAATCCAACCAAATAACTAATTCTTGCTAAAACACTTCATAGGAAACCCTACAATATGCTGGAACTATTCTCCTATTCCAGGGAGCTCAACATCCATCCATATCTGGTCATAACAAACATGATATAAAATATAGCTCAATAATACATATCTAGAGCTATATTCTTTGTATTTCATAGTTTTCTATATATCCATGGTATTCTATATCTTTTAAGTTATCTCTGGACAATTAAACAGGCCCTAAAGGTTGACTAGTTTGGATTTCATGCTTGTGCAAACTCATGTTCGCTTTCTTGGAAGGTGAACCTTTAGGCAGCTCATAGAGCTATATGCAGATGGAACCATTTAATTGTAATTTTCAACATTTTAAAGCTAATTACCCTTTAGAAAAGAGCCATTTTAGAAAATTTAGCTCACAGAAAAAATTGCTTCTTGAGAGACAATCCCTGATAAGTATTGTTGCACCATGCCACCACTGCATATGCAAAAAATATGGGACTTCTCTTTGAAGTTGTGAGAGATAATATACTAATCTTGTGTTACAAATTACTGTTCAAGGATATCTGATAGAGCATAGACATGCCTTGTATGAATTAACTTTTGTGTCTAACCCATTCTTATTCTTCTTCTCTTCTTCTTTTTCTTCGATTTTCTTTCCTTTCAAGTGTTATATTAGATGAGGTGTAATTCTCACTATGATGTTCTTGCTTGCAGCCTTTGCACCTATGGACAGAGGAATGGGTTTTGACTTGGATGACTCAGCCTCCAAGAATCTGCCATTCGACACTCAGCTATACTTTCCTTAGTCTGAGAAAGGCTAATGGGCCAACAACTGACAGAAAAACATTTAACGTGAGAATTAAATACCTTCCAGAGTGTACGTTCTCATGTAAAGTGGCTTGATTTTTATGGAAGAAATCACCCTATCAGAGATTTGCATAAAGAACACTGAGATGTTACTGTGCTTGCAACTTGGTATCCTTGTTACAGATTTTGGTTCAATATCCCCCAAGGAAGGAGGGTATGACTCATTTGTTTTCACTCATATCAAAGTTATAGTTTGTGATCCTAGATTTTATTTATTGAGGGTTAGTTTGAACATCTCACGAAGAGGAGGCTTGTTTGTTATTTTGGATTGAATTGAATTAAGTAAAAAGTATAAGTAATATTGGGGTTTTATATGTCTTTTTAATATTAGAAGATTACGAATAAGATTTTGTGTAAAGTAAGAAATTTCGTTCATATTTAGTTAGAATGAAATAAAAAAAATGTGATAAGACTCTTAGAGTTATTATTAGCTGTTTGATAAGAAATGAATATAATCTGAAGGCCAATACTAATAATATTAGGGGAATCCTAGTATTAATTATCCAAAAAATAGTTTGGTATATAATGAACTATTAGTTCGAGTTTCAAAATACAAAATGCAGAACTTTTAGTACTAAGGAGACTAAAAAAATTTGGTGGGCTCTCGTGTATTCTAATGTTATCCCATTCATGTTTAGTTCCACCACAAACAAGTTACAAATGATTTGTAAAGTAATTTATTGGAGGAAAAGAAAATTAAGAAGCAAAACAAACAATTCAATTCAGCTTCTCTATTTTATAATTCCTACCATATATTTGCTAATTTTTAATCAATTTAAGTTTTTATATATATAATTTTTTAAATAAATTTTATAGCATGAACGGTTCAAATCAAAAAAGTGAATTCATAACCGGTGTTATAAAAAAATGGAGTCTTTTTCATTTATTTGAAAAAAAAAAATTACATTTCTCATTGCTTTTGCTATTTGTTGCTTGTATGTAATGAGCCATGGCATTCAATTTGCATAATTATATTATTTTATTTTTTGAGGATTTGTGTGATTGTAAAGAAAAAAAAAGGGGACGAGTAAATGAAAGTAGTAGAAAGTGAAGTGAAAGAAAAAATTATAAAATATTTGATTATGATGAAGCTTTTGAATAAAACTTTAAAAAATATTTATTCTACAGTGTGAATATTCATCGAAGTCATGAGAAAATTTTGTACAGCCTAAATTAAGTACACCAATTATAAACAAAAATATTTTTATTTTTAGCATATGTAGATTTAGTGAATTAGTTGAATTACCATTCAAGGTATTAACTTTAAATTACTAAATGCTCCTAATGTGTAGGATTTGAATCGATAACTTTACTCATTAAGTACAGTTACACAACTGTTAAATCAAATAATGAGAATGTATAGTAGTTAGATTGACAATTTTACTTTACTCATTAAATACAGTTACACAACTCTTAAGTCAAGCATGTGGGTGTTTAAAAATATTATAGCTTATAGATTGTAACTTGTAATAAAAGTTATGAGTATTTAGTAAAAATTATAATTTATAACTGAAATAAAAAAAATAATTAAAAATTACAGCATAAGTTGTAGATATTTGAAATTTTTTTATAATTTATAAATAAATTTAATAATAAAAAAATAAAAATTAATAGTAGAAACTTGACCAAGCACCTCAAATTTAGTAAACCAGATTTGGACAAATTCTAAAACAAAACAACCATATATTTATAAATTTGACAAATAAAAGGCAAGATCGAAAATTTGGAACCACCTGTATGAAAAATAGTTATGTTATAAATTTATAAACTTATTAATAATTTAAAATGAATGGTCAAAATTTATTTGGAGTATGACTTTTTTTACAAAGTCTAATCTGCGCTATTTATTTTAAATTGGTTTTTAAAAGTTCATTTTAAAAAAAAATGAAGATAAAAGCTAGATTATTTGTAATAATTTTTTATGAATTTTTCCCCCTTCTAATAAAATATTTAATATACTATTATTTTTTTGAATTTGAAATTATAGTATTTAAAATATTTTCACAATTTTTTTATATTTTAAGAATATAATTGACTTTTTAATCCACAATTTTATATTCATTTTTGTCAAAAAAAAACTAAGTACTTAAAATATGTATATCTTTTTTTAATGAAAAAACTAGTAAAATTTTAGTAATTTTTATAAAGATTACAAAATAAACACGACCTTAGTTTGTGCTAATTTTTATCCATTCAATTCAAATGCCGAACTTAAATTGCCGTGGCAGTTATGGAGTGGACAACTCGTTAGTTCTTATGGTACTATCTAACCAGTCAATCTGCCGAACCAAATCGGCGCCAAAAAGCTCCCCCATTCTTTCAGGGCCGGCTCTGAATGATTTGGGGCCCAAAACGAAAAATTAAAATTGGGCATGTATAATTTTTTATACACAATAATTTTAAAAAAAAACATTACAAAAATTTTAATGAATTAAAAATTTGTTTTGTTGTTTCACAATTCAATAATATTTAATTTACAACCAAAATAATGACAAAAAGAATAAAAAATAATAATACCTGAACAAAAAAAATTGAATCAATAACAATATAATATCACTTGGATACTGCCCTTTGCACATTTTTTGTTGTAAAACTACTACTTAAGTTCGTATAATCAAGCTTATTTATCTTATCTTTTTCAATGGACATCGTCGCTAATCCATTTAACCTTTCTTGTGACATTGTTGACCGAAGATAAGATTTGATCATTTTTAATTTTGAAAAATTTCTATCTCCTGATGTTACTGTAACAGGTATAGTTAACAATATCCGATATGCAATTCATGTATTCGGGAAATAATCATTCATTAGTTTCAAATAACTCAGTACTTCAATTGACTTTTCTGTTTGTTTTGTTAAAGTTTATTTCAGGACTTTCAATTCTAAAAATAAATATCTCCCATCAATATCAAAAATTCCATCACGTTTCAAAAAATCTATAAGTTTGGCACAATAGGTCTTCAAACATTTATCGTTGATAGAGTTTAACTTCTTTAAATCAAACAAAAATCCAAAAGTTTCTTCATATATTTGAAATTGATCGAACTTGCTTTTGAGTGAAAAAAGAACTTGATCTACTATATATATGAAATAATTGACTTTAAAGGATTTTTCAACTAACTGAGCCGTTTTTTCGTCAACATTCTCATCAAAATGTTTCTTTTTACGAATTGTGTGTTTTTGTCGAAAAACAGGTTAAATTTATATTACAGTTGCAATTTCTTTTATTTCAATCATAGCCTCCATAAATTCAATTTTCTTGTTATAAACCATTTAAAGTGATCTATGGCATTACTTATATTCATGTCTTTACTTTGAAAGATCTTGCTAACATAGTTAACGGCAAACAACAGATTGTGCCAAATAATCATGCCAACCAAAAACTCATAATTCTCAATTTCATATGTTGCTAGAGAATCGGCTTCACTTTTTATTTTGGGATCTTCACTAGTATTTGCTAACTCAAGTAAAGCATCTCTTATTTGTAGAGCTTAGTATCTTATTACTTTCACATATTCAACACAACTTTTTCAACGTGTTTTGTGACAATGGTTTAAGAGTGAGACCTTCCACGTTATCTTTCAAAAATTTTCATCGCTTTGTCGAAAATGAAAATAATACATATATACGCTACACCACTCCAAAGAAAGATATAGTTTTAGAACAAGAGTTAGTCATATCACAAAGAACAAGATTAAGACTATGACAATCACATAGCGTATAAAATGCTCTAAGATTTACTTCAAGTAGTCTTTTTTGTACACTTTTGTGTTTTCTTTTCATATTTGAGCCATTTTTATACCATTGTCCTCTTATATCATCAATACAAAGTCGAAGAGTACTCAATACCTGTTTAAGTTCAATAAAAAGTCCAAATTTTGAGGTATCTTCCACCTTCAAAAATTCTATAAAGAATTCTTGGACCTTTATTAGGCTTATTGTAACATCCATATATCGTATTACAAGTGACATTTGTTCTTCGTGACTTATATCCGGAGTACAATCAAGGATAACTGAAAATTATTTCTCTTCTTTGATTCTTAAAACAATTGTACTTTTGATTTCACCTGCTAATATCTGAATCAGTTCATTTTGAATTTTGTGACCAAGATAATGATAATGAACCTCATTCCTACCAATTATTCCAAGATATTCTTGCATTATTGAATCAAATTCGGCAATCATCTCAATTATGCTTAAAAAATTTTCATTTCTTTCTTGATAAATCTTATCATTTCTCCACGAAATGTTAAATTATTTTTTGTAAGTGTTTTAACAATAGCTAGTATCCTCAATAATACTCTATTCCAGTGCTCTCTCTCTCTCTTTGTTGATTTGTTATTGCACATTTTTGTCGATTGTTTAACAATAGCTAGTATCCTCAATAATACTCCATTCCAGTGATCTCTCTCTTTGTTGATTTGTTCTTGCACATTTTTGTCGATTGTTTCAGTTTTTTGCAATCTCATCTCCAACTCAATCCATTTGTTCATGCATATAATGTGCTCATTACTACTTTCATGACATTTATGTCTCTGACCAACATTTCTCCAGTCTTTAAATCCTTCACAAGCCAATTGAGTTCTGTTTCCATCTTATTTAAACAATTAATAACAAAAGCAAAAAATTCTGTCCAAAGCGTTTAAATAGACTAGCTATTTCTTATCATGTTTCTTTTCATTTGATATATATCGAATATAATGTATAGAAGAAAAATATCTACCAAAAGCATCTTTAGAAAAATTGTCATCATCATTTGTTTTTCTAGCTTTAGAATCTCTTTCTACCAATAAATCTCTTAAATTCTGATCAATATAGTCATAATTACTTAGATCATCAATATTTAAATATCCATATTCTAAATTCAACCATGCATTTTGACTTTCATCCGCACACTGATTATTGTCTAAGATTTCATTCACTAAATTATTATTTTTTTTCATTTTTCAAATGTTTAAATTTTTCTTCATTTATTGAATCTTCAATCAAATTAGAATTTGCTGTTAGTTTTTTGCCACTAAAAAACTTATCAAGAGATCCCACTTGAAATTGAATTAATTATTTTATTTTTTGCTTTTTTTTTTCGATCTAGACATATATTTTTTGGGAGGCATGATTATAAAATTCTATAAATCTAAAAAATAGCAAACAAAAAAGAATTAATAAAAATTAAAAAATAACAAACAAAAAAATATTTAATTGAGCGCACAACATATATTAACATACAGAGTAAGTCTACTTACACAGATTATTTTCACAGATAAATTTATCTGTTGTAAATAAATCTCAACATATTCCTAACAGATAAATTTATCTGTTGAAAATAAAATATTTATAGCTCACAGATAAATTTATTTGTTAAAAATAAATTCATTTAAATGTAAAATAAATAAAATTTTCTGTTATAAATAAATTCGTCTAGATGCATAGCAACTTACATATAACAAATAAAATAAATTCGTTTAGATGCATAGTAACTGACACGTAACAAATAAATTTATCTGTTATAAATTAATATTAATATATTTTTAATAGATAAATTTATCTGTTAAAAATAAAATATTTATAGCTTCTAGATAAACTGTACAAACAAATAAATATTTATTTGTGTAATCAGATAAATTGTAAATAGATAAATTTGTAAATTAAAAATATATTATATAATAAACATAGTATTAAAAATAACAAATCGAAAAAATATAAATAGCAAACAGAAAAAATACGCACAGCAGAGAGATACCGGAGACGCACTGCAGCGCTGCAGGAGAGAGAGAGAGACGCATAGCAGCAGAGAGAGCAGCAGCAGAGAGAGAGACCGGAGACGCTGCAGGAGAGAGAGAGACACGCACGCTGAGACGGCGACGCACACGGCGACGACGCTGAGACCGTGAGACTTCGACGCACACAGCGATTAGATTTTGTTAACTTTGTCCCATGGCCGGTCCTGATTCTTTCTTTCTTGAATTCAAGAAAGAAAGAACAGTCACTTGAAATTTAAAGAGGTTTCAATTTCAAGTTTCGATTGCTCTCAGATCCGAGCCGATTAAGAAGAAAAGAGAAGAGTAAGAATGAGTGGAACGAAACTGACGGCATTATTGGGGGAATTGGGGTACCAAGGGCACGATGCCCTGGACCCAGACAGCTTCGAATGGCCCTTCCAATACGACGATGCTCGACCCATCCTCGACTGGCTCTGCTCTAGCCTCCGCCTCTCCAATGTCCTCTCTCCTTCCGAGATTTCCCAGTTACTTCTCTCTCTCTCTCTCTCTCATTGTTGCTTTAATTGTCAAAGTACTCGATCGATTCACCGGTATTTTGAAAGATTGGACATGAATTACGCGGTTTGGGGCTTTCTTGTTAGTTCTCAGTTACGTTCGTTTGATGTCATTGTGTTTCACTGTTGAATGCTTGTGGTCGTTTCCTAATTTCGGTGACGAAATGAATTTGAAGCGGGGGTTTTGGAAGAAGTATACTGGTTTTTACCAATTTTCTTGAATTTCCATGCCAACCTATGTCCTCGTTCTGTCTCTTTTTGTGTTTCTTTTCTGCACCGTATAGTCTAGCTGTTGGCTTATCAAAATGATTTGTTGTTTTCTTTGTCTCTTGAATGTAAAGTTTGAGTAAATTTTATTGTGATTTCGTATTCCTTTCAATGTAGTGTTTTATTTTTAAGATTTTCCCCTGAACCTGTTGACATCTTCGTGGATGTAGGTCGCAATGCTCTATGCTCATATCTTCTTTGCTTTGTGTTTGTTTTTTTGTTTTTACATTACTGTAGCAGTTCCATTGATTTTGTACCTATTATGTAATGAGTACTAAATCCAAAATCACTCTAAATTATTATTTTGAAAAAAAATACGTAGGAAACCAAAATGCTAAGCAATGTCTTAGAAAAGGAACACATTCATTATCGTTATCCTTTCCTTTTTATTGCTCTTTTAAAGATCCTGATTTGCAGGTACTGCTCAAATTCTAATTTGATACAATATGATATTTCTCTTGTTGATAACTATCTTGTATTTGTTAACCAGGTGTGCGCTATTTCTGCAAGAAGGGAAGCTATTGGAGGTATTATCATCTTGATAATGCTTCTAAAGAGTATTCTATGAATTCTTGAATACTTTTAGCCTCGCTTGGTTTTGGCTTAAAATTGGATTTTTAGCATTTTTTCTTAAAGTCAAAATGTTAACTGTCAAATCACAACTTTTACTATTTGTGTAGTGGCTTAAAACCACTTTTAACCAAACGCACTTTTTGCTTATTTGGCTTTAAAGACAATTTACCTAACAAAGCCTGTTTTGAGTCTTTACAAAGTTCTATGTTGCTTGCATGAAAACTGTGTTTAGGACATTATAGACTACTCGTCTTAAACTTATTTCCACTTTCTTGATTAGTATTTGGCTGCACTTTTTTCCCCTTTCTTGTGCCCAATTAAACTTATTTTCATGTGCATTTGATACGATGTTTTAACAGGGGGAAGACTTAGATTTTGCTTATGATAGTATATCAGCCTTTTCAACTAGAAGAGACAATCAGGATGCAGTTTTTGGAGCTGAAGAAGGATTGAAAGATATACGGTAACAACTTTATTGCACACATTAACTTTCTAGGCTTTTTTGAGCTTTATTCCTCTTGTTTCTTTGGGGCGTTTTGCTATTCATACTGGAAGACAATTAGTTAATATTATGTTTTGGGTAAGTAATTAGTTAATCTTATTCTACAACTATTTTTTTGACAATATCTTAGTTGTTTTTTTCTTTTCTGTGGGAAGTTTGTGTTTGTAGTTTCATATGTTTTGAAAACTATGGTTCTCCTTCTTGATAGCACACTGGACTAATTAGCAGGGAAGATATCGAATGGTTAATAGAGATTTTAGATGTTCACATGAGTTAAAATTTTGTGTAGAGAATGGGTTTTGGACATTGACGAAATTAGGTTATGGAATCGAGACAAAACACTGTACTATGCACTCACAGGCCTAGCTGCCTTCGGCCAGTCATATTAAGAGATGGACTTTCAGTATCAAACTGGGATTTGTAATCTGAAGAATCAAGACAAATATTAACAGCCTGATTAATTTCTGACAAATCATAATAGAATCTTCAAAACTCCAGAGAGTTTGTTTGGTGTGCATTGGTCATGTTCACACCTTGTTATAAATAGAAGTTATACCCTCTTCCATCATAAGAGTTAGAATACTCACTTCCTAAGAGGTTTTCCCATCATAAGAGTTGGAATACTCACTCCCTAAGAGGTTTTCGTGGAGCTCTGTACTTTGAGCTCTGGTATTCCACTGCCTCTCTTTCTCTGGTATTCCAGTGCTTTTAACTTGTTTTGCACTCTCCTTGAATCTCTGGCCCTCCAGGTAACCCTTTTACTGTTAGGATCATTATATCATGGGAATTTTCTTCTCACTCAAATATTCCTGTGCCTATAAATCTTTTTTAGTATGCAGAGTTCAATATTTTTCAGCCTTGTTTCTGATATTTCTGAAGTGGTACTTTTGAATCAAGTTTTGACTACACATTGTTGTCCTTTGCTTTTTCTATTTATGGATAGCTTTTTTCCTACAGGGATGCTACTTTAGCATACAAAGCTGAGGCTTTGGAATTGCAGAGACAGCTTAGGCAACTGCAGACTCAGTATGATATGCTTACTGGCCAGGCTTCATCTTTGATCCAAGGAAGAAGGGCACGAGTTGCAGCAACATCATCTGTCAATGGACAACTCACTGATATTGATGATAGTCTTTCAGCTAGAAATTTAGAGGTGTGCAGTATAACAGAGTTCTTATGTTCTTAGCTTAGTAGTTCAGAAGATATTCTGTGCGAATTGTCCAATCATGGTGAAATGCTTAGGCTTAGCTCAGTTTCTTTAAAAGGTTGAGAAAGTAAGTTATTGGGCAAGGGTGTTCATTTATAATGACATCATTGGTTGTTGAATATGTTTGAATTCACATGAAAATGTGCTGTTAGAAATTCAAAATGAGTCTTCATGCAGAACATATAACAAAAAAAATCTAAATCTGGAATAAATGCATTTTACGGGTTTTCACCATTGCTGTAGATAAGCTTTCAGGTGAGGTTAGACAAGAACATGACAAGGAAAACCTAAAATGGTGTTACACTTGAAGAATGTGTACTATGCCTCACCCTGACTTTTCATTTTCATATTATTTGATATAGTTTAAGTATCCACTTTTTCATTATTAAACTATTCCACTCATTCAACACGTAGCAAACGTTACAAGCATGTAGCAAACAATATAACCTAGTTTTGGTAAAACCTTCAGAATGCATAAGAAAGCTGTCCCAGTCAATGAAATGTGGTTTGTTTGCCAAAGAGGGGTTGGTAGAACTCTGGAGCTTTTGCTCAAATTGGGTTAGTTCATTCTCAATTTAAGCTTCTAAAGTGGTAGAAGTAGTTGTTTTCTGCTGAGAAATTCTCTATTAATTAGTAACTAATAACTTCTTCTCAAAGAAGTGCTTCCTCTATGAATATTACTTCAATAATATTTCTGTAATGAATATGAATGCTGGTTAGGGTAAATATGCTGCAGGAACTCAACATTCAACCTAGTTATTATGTTGTGGATGTTTTATATATATATATATATATACATATATATATATATACATACATACATGTTGGATAGTTTGATATACATTGTTGAGCTTATTTCCTAATAGTTTAAGCTTTTGAGACAATCAGTGACTTAACATGGTATTAGAGCTCTGGTTCCACGAGATCTTGGGTTCCAAGTCTTGTAATGTGTTTCCATGTTATATTTGTTATTGTGCACCATGTGTTGGTGCACCTGTTTAGTTTGTTCGTCTCTCCACGTACGAGACAGGATCGCACGTGAGGGCGAGTGCTGGATATCTTGATATACATTGTTGGGTCTATTTCTTAACAGCTTAAGCTTTTGAAACAATTGGTGACTTAACAATATATATATATATATAAATGTATGTTTCTTTTCGTATTGTGTTTGTAACTTTTAATTGATCTTTGGGTACCCTTTGACGCTGATCGTACATTTCTCTTTCCAATAGGACATAAAGCATTTATTTGCTCTTGATTTCAATTTTTTTTAAAAAATTTCATTGTAACTTAGATGAATGCAGTTCTTGGAAGGATTGCTTCTACAGCTCAGGAGTTGGCTCATTATCATTCTGGGGATGGTAATATGTTCCTTCCTTCTGCTTTTATCATTTTTGAACCATTATAGTTGCATCTATAGGCATATTTGTTTTGTCCATTTTACTTATATTTTTTCTCCTGAAAATTTCGTCATGCAGTTTTTTTCCCCCTCTTGGGGTGAAAGTTGTAAATATGATGAATATTGTTACTTGAATATGATTTAGACAATTTGGGAATTCATTGACCTTTTAAGTTGGTTTTGGTTGAGATTTACTTTCATACCCAATAATCCTTCACCTCAATTTTACTCATTGCCATCTATGTCAGACGTATATTGGTTGTATACTATTTTCTTGATGCCCATGCTTGACGCTAGCTTGACATCAAGAATTATGATGTCTGGAATGCTTGTGACAAACGAGGAAAGTAAATACACAATATAGGTTTGTTAAACTGCTTTCCAATTACTTATATTAGCTATGTTACTTGTGCTCTTCTAAATGTATGAAATAAAGAATTGAGAGATCTGGGACGCTTAAGATAATCAAGGAGAGGAATGCACATTATAGTTTTGTTAATCTGCGTTCAATTACTTATATTTAATACTGGTATACCTTTTTTTTTGATGAGTTTTGGAATTCTTTTACATGCAGAGGATGACATCTACCTAGCTTATTCTGACTTTCATCCATACTTGCTTGTGGATGCTTCTTGTATGAAGGAGCTCAATCAGTGGTTTGTTAAACAACTGGACACGGTATTTTATCACAAACTATTAGTTTGATGTTATTTGTTCGCCCAGTTATCTTTTACTCTCCAATGGTTATCATATACTTGTGCTTTTTCAAGACAAACACTTTTGGGAAGAAGTTGAGGCATATGGATAGTGCAACTAGTGTTAGTCAATATGGCTTAGATCAGTTGCTTGAAAAACTTATTATGAGCTTTGGTGGTTTTCAGGATCCATGTTTCAGTTTTCTTAAGAAACAGATATTAAGATATATGAAGACAAGATTTTCCATTTTGGCTGATCCTTTTTGCCTTTTCAATTGTAGTTCTCTTGGAATCGTCTATTCTCACTCTTATCCTTGATATTTCTATAATCTATAGTTGCAGCATACATAGAGGAATCTACTATCAAATCCAACTTAAATGTTCAGTACTCTTAAACAGCTTATAATAATTGAAAAACCTCTAATCAAATGGTTGATTTGCTACTATGGGATGACTTAGGACCAAGTTTAGATGCCAAGCAATCAACACTCCTAAATGACTCCATCTACCAACTAGTCAACAATACAATTAGAAATGAAACTAACCAAACCAAATTGATACCATCCATATTCAGTGGAAGGCAATTAATCAACGATTAACACACCAAACAGTTGACGACGGATATGTATGGAAAATTCCTAGATGGAGAGAAAAGTCAAGTATTAAGAAGATCAAAGTGGATACAATTATACAAGAGTTCTTCCAACCAACACGTGAATCCACACATGATCTTGATAACTTTTTCTGAAATTCTTGGGAATCTCAATCTGTACTTGAATTCCAATGATTGAATCCTCTGATTCTCCAAACACCGATGAAATCCTTCAGTTGAATTTTAATTGCCTTCAAACTCCATCGATGGTCTTTCATGGTTGATGAATTTGGAATTCATCAAAGGTCTTTCATGAATTTGTTGATCAATACATTTATCAATATTTTTTAAGAAAATCAAGTACAACCTTCTGTAAATGTAGAATATTGTTTCACCCAAAATGTAAGAGAACGACACAAAAGTGAGGTCATAAATGAAATACTCAACCTTAAATAGCAAATTGAGGAATACGGTCTTGCTTTACTCCCTTTTGACTCGAGCGCCAGTCGAGCACCACATTTTAGAAGGTTGGACAAGACACTCAATTTTTTATTGTAAAAGATTCCCATTCCCTCAATTACTTACTCAACTCTCCCTCTACTCTTGTTTGTTGAGCAGAATACAGCATAACACATCTTCATTGCAAACTTTTGGAATTTTACTCAGATTGCTGTGAAGCTCAATACTGGGAACCATGAGAAAGATTCACGTTTCATGCACTCATAAAATCCTCACAAATAACAGAAGCACCAGTACAATTTAATACAATCAATAAGTGTTTGCCATATTAAATTGCCAACCTATAAAGATCTCTAGGAACCAACAATAATGACATGGGTTGTTTTGATACAATCATCCTACCTAATAGAGGAAAGCTGCTTATTTGACTCACTCTCTTTCTCTTCTTTCTCTCTCATGTCCCGAATTGTGATGATGCTTGTCAAAGTCATGCTAGGAAAGCAAAGCATGCTACTCTGTTTTTTATTTTTATTTTTTTGTTTTTTTATGGATACATGATAAGAAGAGTATGGTAGACAAAGGGGGAGAGGAAGAGAGAGAGAGAGGGGGGGGGGGGGTGCAATTCTTATTCATTCTTCTAGTGTTATTTTGATTTGTTGCTAATCTTGTTTACCCACTTACAATGGCAGTGGGTAGGAATTTTGTCAAGTTTCAGGAGCAATTATGATTCACTTTATAGTCTTGTATTTTCCCAGCAAAGTAGGGGAAAATAGGTCTTTTTTCACTTTTTTGGCAGAAACAGTTGTTCATTGTGTGGACAATATAGTTGATTAATTTTGCATGACGTGGTGATCTGCAAAAGTGTTGTGCCTGGTTTTATTCCAATGCCTTTGATGTCCTATTTTATGCATAATAACTTGGAAGGTTTTTATGGGAACTTTGTTATGATGACATATGTAAATACTGGTTGTAATATATCAAATATCTCCTTTCGTCTTTCTAACGGAATTTGTAGCAAGCTAGTTTTGGTCTTATTTTGTAATTGTATTCAGGGTCCTTATCGACTGGTTGCTGAGGAGGGTAAAGCTAAGTGTTCATGGGTGAACCTTGATGATGACATCTCAAATATCTTAGTTTGAGGTAGTCTTCTCTCTATTTCTATGACTTATTTATCTTTTGTATGTTCTTTTCTTTTCTTCTTCCCCTTTCAGATATCTTATGCCTTCTATTCTCTCATATTTGGGGTAAAGTTTCTCCTATCCGTGATCATCAGCTCAGAATTAATAACTTTTACTGATTACCAATTGCTGCTTTCCCTAATGGAATATCAAATTTTATACCAGACTGATGGTTTGATGCAAATTTGAAAATTTTCAAGACAATAAATCCTGCTTCAGGAAATTGGAATCTGATGCAGGCCTAGACCTGCAAATGTTACTAATCGCGGATGCCACTCGACGCTGCTAATCGCAGATGCCACTCTCTGATCATGCCATAATCTTGATTGCAGGAGGGGATAAAATGTTCAGAATAATATCAATCTCCGTGCCATCTTTTCCTTTCGAATTGATATATACATAGGCAAAGATAGGATTACATCACATAAAGTTTATAATATGTGTAAGACGACTTCCGAAACAAAACAAAACGCAACTTACTAGACAGTCAAAACACATATTGCAAACCGTAATTACTAGGCTGTAACTAATACCAACAACTACTACAACTTCGACCAGAAAATAAAGACACTTTGACTAGAAATTGAAGAGACTGTTTGGCTACAAATTAACAGAGGCACTTCTGGAAATAATCAAAAGATACTTCATTTCCATGTAAGCTGTCCACGTGGCTGCTATGTAAGCTTTTATTATGCTCCTGCATCAGAAGCAACACTGTTTGTTGGGTTAGTGTACAACAATTGAGCCTTTCAGAGTTGATTCCTTTTTTTTTTTTCTTTTTCCGGTAGGCCGACAAGTGTTCTTGAGAAAGTTACAAACCCTATGCGGATATTTTCAAAGCTTTATTTGCTATCGTCAGATTGATGAAGAAGGGTCTTCTATCAGTTCGCTAATTTATTGACATTTAGTCATACTAACTTATCAAATGCTTTTGTCCCCCCAAAAGGATAAGATATTGCATTTCATTATTGGTGTTCGCAACAGCATCTACATGATGATTTCAACTGTTGGACATGTATCAGTAAATGAATAGCAACAGAAGAGGCATTTTGTTTCCAGTTACTAGCATAAGCTATCTCAACACTTATTCATACTGTTGCAGAGGTATCTCGTTGTTGCAGCTTGCTTATGTGATTGTCATGTTGACTTTCGTTAACGCACATGGTCATAACCTTTCCAGTTGTTAGCCTGTGGTAACCGAATATAATGCATGAACTATGTTCTAGTAGACTCTTATTCTATGTTTTGTGAAGAAAAATCTCGAACTTTTTATGAAATATATTCTGAAAACTATTTATGAAATTTGTTTGTTTGTGTCTCGGAAAATTAAACCAAACCAAACTAAGCCTTTGGGCTTTGTCTCAATCAATTGGGGTCCTCAATTTATCCTATGCAAGGGAGGAGGGAGAGAATCCAAATGACTGCAAAGTTGGGAATGGCATTGGGCAATGCCAAAGCCTAATGAAGGCCTCACTTCTTGGTCTGGGGGTAATCCTGATAAATCCTCCGAAAATACATCTGGAAACTCACAAACGATTGGCACCTCCGAAAGCTCTTTTCTCTTCATCTCTGTGTCCACTAGTCAACTACATGAATCTTTTTATGCCATTTTGCTTTGTTAAAGGCCATATATTTTTAGATAATTTTAATATGTTTATATTTTTTCTTAATATGACATTCCATATCAATTTAGGTCTACTCTTCCCACAGTGTTTCTATTGCCTATGATCTTGTCACTTTTTTTTCCTACTGCATTTAACTGGTATATATTGTAGTGCAAGTTTGATATATGTTTTGTATATTCCCCAAACGGCCCTGATTTCAAGAAATTGTGATTTTTCTTTTCTTACCTAGTTTCCTTGAGGTTTTTGTGAGGGTCACCTATATATATTCTCATTACAAGTACACGTCTTTTATTTCCCAGACTATTCTGGACCTCTGTTGGGAGCTTGTTCAGCTTCAAGACACATATTTTGCAAGGTATTGGAAATAATGATTTGAGCTCATAAAGTTGTAACAGTTGATGTTCAGTTTCATTGTCGTATCGTTTGTTCAATACAATTTTCATTACCGAGTATGCAGGGGATTATGATTTGAAGGTCATGCGTCAAGAATATTATATTAATCGGCAAAAAGCGGTTTGTGTATGTAGATGAATATTAAATATTTGGCACAGCTTTATTAGAAGTTTCCTTGTCAAGGGGTGTTGTCACCTAAACTCCCAAAAATAATGTGTTTAACACCTATTACAAATATCTAACAAGTGCTATTTCTATTTTTTCTAAAAGAAAACATTTGAGAACAAAATAAATTAGTACATATATAATCCAAGAAAGTGGAAGTCAGAAAACTAGAGGGAGAGAGATGAAGAGAAATTGGCATACTTAAGACACTTATTTTCCTTGTTATTACAGATACCTTTTTTTATGCCATCACGGTTACTTTGTTTTTTCCACTCATTGCAACTAGAATCTAGCATTTCTTATGTTTCATATTACTTAACAAACTCTCTTCCCCAATCAACAACCCTGTGAACCTTATTCTTATTCTTGCTAATATATGAAAAATTAGCTTTGTGGTTGCTTCCCCCATCTCCTAGTTTCATCCAAACACATACATGCTGCTAGCTTACCACCTTGCTGCCCCCCACTTACCGCTTTTCTATGCGTTTTACCTCCTTTAGCCTTTGTTTACTATTAATCTTGTTATTAATTGTTAGCTTTGTTATGTTTGTAATCCTTTTTTAGTTGGAAGCTTATGCATATTCAGAATCGTGTACTCTTTTGCATGATGATATTGATTTTCTTATTCTTAATTAGTAATATATTACTTCCAAGTTATAGGATGGTATCGTTGAAGAGAGGTACCTTTCTCAAACATGTTCAATTGTTTAGTTTTTGAGCTTGCACAAACATTTAGATAAGCTTTAGTTTTGTATTTCCAAACATTTCCATATATTTCTCCATTTTTGTATTGTTTCCATTATATATTTTTTTTATCTTAAATGTTTTTGTCTACCAACTAATCGAAACAACTTACCAAAATGGGTTTTTATTCCTTCTAAGAGGGGTTTGAGTTTGTTTTTTTTTTCCCTGATGCAATTTGTTTGTTCTTAGCAAGGGTGAAGTTCTTCAAGTTTAGGTCAAAACTAGATTATTGGCCTCAAAATAATCTCATCTTAGCATTTAATTAAATGCTAGACACCATGGCAATGAGCGGTACAATCACACTTTGCGATTAGTTGTTTTTAACATACAAATCAATCATTTGCACCAATATTATACTTGTGTTTAGGGTGGCTTTAAGTTACTTTTTTTCTTCTTTTCTAGATTTTTTTAAAAGAAAAAATTGTCCATTTTTTTTTCACTTTTTCGGTTCTTTGTGACGAGAGAATCTAGAAAATACATTTTTTTTAAATGCCTTTTAAGTGGCTTTTTTGTCTTTAGTGATCTTGAGTTAATTTTTTTTTTTTAAACTTCAGCCCAAACAGCCATGCTTTTTAGATTTTTCTCGTCAAGATAAATTAGAAAAGTATAAAGACAAATTGTCAAAAAAAAAAGAGTTAAGATATGACAAAAAAATCTATATAAAAAAAGCTATTCCAAATGGAGGTTATTTGCCATTAAAAAAGACTAACATAAGTGGATTGGCATTTTCAGGATTTGTAGGAAGTTGTTATGTAGTAGCTTGTTGCACCAATGTTGTTGTTCTGAGTGTTAGCTTACATCGTTCTAGTTATCATTGCGTTATCACAGTTCATACATCATCTCATTAATCAGCTTGCAAGGCATCAGTTTCTTAAGATAGCTTGTCAGTTGGAAAAAAAGACCATGCTTGATGCTTATTCGTTGCTTAAAGTTGTTGAGTCAGAGCTACACGGATACCTTTCAGCAACCAAAGGCCGAGTGGTATGTG
>JAOTRH010000022.1:13504074-13518409 GCA_034768845.1 Heliamphora exappendiculata
AGAATCTCAACTAGGATTCATAAGGCTCTGTCCCTGGATTGAGGTTTTGTGTTATGTTTATCCAAAGCTTCAAAAGTTCTCTCAGATTCTTAGAACCCAGCTTCATTGAATTCGAAGAATATATATCAATACACAAAGATTGTTTGATCAGACTCTGTTCTTGAAAACTTTTGACTGTTATGACCGTTCAGGACCTAATCAGAGTCATAGATAAAGAACAATAACATTAATGCATCAAAAGAAGCACACAGACCACTGCTACAACCTATACATGGAAATTCTAAAAATTATGTTAATTTCAATTTGCATGCCATCTATGTAATAAAAAGTATGATATTTTTGACTAATCATTCTCCTTTGGTGATACAACAGATCTGGAAAAGTCACATCATCAACGGGTATCTGAATTGCAACGACTTCGGTCAATGTATGTAATTTTACTATTGCAAATTTGTAATTTATTGGTTCATTGGTTTTTCAGTTGAAAATGTTCATGAGACTTTGAAGGAGGTTATAATAGAGTTCAAGATAGGTTAGTTAGGACAAAGAGCTATGTAGATGGTATTTACATGTAGAATGGGAAGCCAATGCCAATGGTAACTAATGATTTAGTTCTTGAAAAAGGTTTTGTTTGTTTGCTTGAGATGTGACTCCCAAATTTTTTATTATCTTTTTAAATTTGTATATAGGTATCTGTATGAAAATTCCTCCATTTCTTTCTCCAGACTACCTGCTGGAAAGGATGAAAAAAAAGAAGAAAAAGGAACTGAATATGATGAATTTAGTAGGGAAATGTATTATGTCTAATTGTGCATAATATTCTGTTTTTCCATTGTGATCAGAGAGGATTTTTGTACTATGCAATGGAAGAATTTGAATTTTTTGTTCTGTTGGGAGTTTTTTTCTTTATCAATTAATTAAGAGAGACTCAGTCATGAGTCATGATCGTACACGACAATTGGACATGTTAGAAGAACTTCTGAAATGTGGTCACGTGAATGCATTATATTTCTAATTCTTTAGCAGAGCGTGTGATCAGGTTCAAATTCTTACCTTTTTTTTAATCACGATTTCTTTCTTCTTAAACGAATTACTTTCAATTTTTTAGCGTGCTTGTTTTACTCTGCCTTTCTGATGAATGCTTATCTCCCTGTATAGTTTGAAGCTGTCCAATACTTAATAAAAGAAAAGGAAATTTTTTTACTTTGACAGATTTGGAACGAGTGAAAGACAGTGGGTAGAAGCTCAAGTTGAAAATGCTAAGCAGCAAGCTGTTCTTATGGCACTTAAAGCTCAAGTAACATCAGACGAAGCTCACATTCATCTTGATCTTCATTCTCTTCGGTATAAGATCCCCATATTACATTTTATTCTTAAATGTTAACAATTAATTGTTGGTTGAGCTCCTTCTCAATACTATTAGGAAGATATAGTGCTTGAGCTGAAATGATATGCATGAAAATGTTCTATATCATTTTGGTGTATGTCATTGAGTCATTCTGTAGGTAAAATTATATATCCTTGCCATAGCGCTCTATGTCCTCTCACAGATTTTTCTTTCTTTCAGTCTTTTTATTTGTTACTTTCAATTGTTTGAAAATTAGTATTGGCCTTAGCTTAATAAATTTTCATTTATTTTGTATGATTATATTGTGGTGAAAGAGACTCTTAAAAAATACAGGGTTTAGCTGGGTCCTGTATGATAAACCTAGATTTAACATGTTCTATTGTTTATAATGTCTTTTTCTTGTTATAAATGCAAAAAGGAAAAATTGTAAATTTAGAAAGGGAACATTGTACTATATTTCCATGAATGCGCAAAGTTTCTTGTTCTAATGTAGAAAGCACTTACCATTGCTAAATGATGGATTTACAAGGGATCAAAAAGAATCCCCACGTTATACAAGTTTTTAATGTAAATAATATTTCTTAGTGCCACAAATGGGAATATGTCTGATGCCAGCAGAATTAATTTTTGGCATTACGATAACTTGTTTGGTAGTAAGCACCTGTAGTGAATATTGGACAGTTGTCATCCTATGATCTGCCGCGGGGGGGGGGGGGGTTCTTTTTACACAAATATATATTTATGAGGCTTGACCTGGAAGTGAACATGGAGTAATTTTTTTACATTTTATGGACCTGTAGAGGAAAGAAATTCACAATATATATAATGGTAATTTGTTAAATGATGCTCAAATGGTAAAAATTGTTCTATGGTGCCTTGTCTTTATCTTAACAAGAGGTTGGACATTGGCAACCCACAACCAATAAACATCTTGTTTGGTGCCGGAACAGTATCAGATGGGGCGCTATCACTTACAATGAATATTAGGATGTGCTGTACAGCATCAAACTTCTTTGCCTCAGCCCCCAGATATACATTCCCAATTAATTTGATCATATTCATAACAATTTTATCTGATTAGCGATCATACCTCTTATTTTTCAAATCAATTCCTTTAAGCAACCTCGACACACTTTTATTATTAAAAAATATCTCATTCATCTGTTCATCATATACTTGCAGTTTTTTGGCACTCCTCTTAGTTCTTTTAATATATCTGGGAATATTCTGTACATAACGTCTGCGGTTAGGATAAGGACGATAGGGAGCACGTCCACGGTAATTGCGCTTAAATCCACTGCCGCCCAGATTCCTCGTTCTTCGATAAGCAAAGGGGGTACCTTACGGACTGCTTGCTGCTCCGCCCATTTTAAATAAAAGACTCCAAAGAAGATATTATAACAGATCTAGAATTCCTCTTACCTTTGCTAATCCTTCTGTTAAGAGACCTTAGCTTTAATATTAGCTCCCTCTCTTCCTCGCACGCTAGAACAAATTTTGCCGGAACTAACTGCCGGCTCTCTTCCAACAGTCCTACTTGTCACGTCAAGTAACGATCTACACACATTTGAATGAACTAACCGTAATTCACAGGATAATTTTCTAAGCAGTACAATATTGTATGCTAATGCAATCAACAACAATAACAGAGAAAAGAGGAGGGCAAAGACAATAGACCACACAATAAAATCACTAAGATAGTTGTCTCACTTCACGAGCATATTCTCCTCTTGAAAGTGAAAATGGCAAAACAATGTTTTATAACAACAGGGATAGCGTAAGGGTGAAGCTTCCAATTTGAAATTCAAATTTTAAAATGGGCGCTAGATTTCCCGCTTAAAACTGTAGTGTGCCTTTTACTGATCACTTTTCAATATGTCGATGACAGCTGTCCACCACTATATAAAATTGGGCAGACAGCATAATATGTACCGTGTGGGTCCCACTTACTTTATGACGTCACCCACGTGATAATGAGACCCAATGTGCGCCTGATGGCGCGCGGGGCCAAGCAAGTAATAATATATTGTTTTGCCCCTAAAGACACCCATACCCTTCTAAGGTTCTTTATAACCATGTGTTCTCTCTTCTCATTCTTCTCACCTAAGTTCTATCAGTAAAGTTCAGATCCTAGCTGAGAACTTTCATGTGGTGTGTCAGACCTACTTTATAATAGGTTAATTTTATTTTTTTAATTTATTATTATTATTTAATTTATTAAATATATGTACATGTTGGGAATCAACTCTGTTAAACCCGCTGGAGGATTAACAATTTTTCTTTTCTTTTATTTTTTTTATTTTATTATTTAATTTATTATTAAATATTAATTGAGGGAGGGAATCAACCTTGTTAAACCCTCCGGGATGAAATTTTGCGAGGAATAAATTAAGATATTATTTATTTATTTATTTTTAAAATTTATTTAATCTTTGCAATTATTAATCCCACTTCTATTAAACTTTATTGGCTGTACGTTGTTAAATATGATGATTAAATTTATGAACATCTCATTTCCGTTTTAATTTATCCGCGCCAAATTAATTCTTCTGGTAGGGGATTTGAATTTCAAAATTCAAGATTAGAACATGCTATGCATTGACATTCCACTTCGTGGAGAATTTTCATCTGTGAAATTCAATCTCCCAACATATGTTACTATTTATGATTTGAAAACTCCGTTGAAAAATTTCTTCCTTGAAGTAGAATATATAATTGTTGTACTAGTAAGGTAAATATTTTTATTTTATTTCTTTTATTTTATATATTATTTTTTTATTTGTTATTATTATTTAATTAATTATTAAATATCAATTCATGAAGGGAATCAACCCTGTTAAACCCTCCGGGGGATGAAACTTTGCGAGGCATAAATTAATATGTTACCTGCATGTGTTCTAACTTTGCACGACCTTCATTAGTTCTTTACTGCCTTTCCATGTAAACTATAGTGAACTTCATATAATACAACATAACCATAGTGCAAATAGTGTGATGCACTAGGAGTCTTGGATGTATGTAGTTAGTGCTTTGTTCTTATCTGCGGGAACATGCTTTATAAGGAGGTTTGTAATAAAACTACCTGTTTTAGGCATGAAACAACTTTGTACTTCAAAAAACTCCAAAATTCACATAATTACAGCGTCGGGTGGGGATATGTATCTAAGTGTCGGATTCGTCTAATTTTTATGTCAAGGCCACTAGGAGGGTTAAATATTCATATTCCTTAGTATATTCATTTTATTTTCTAGGGTGAGTAGTTTTTACAAGGTTCCATAGGGCATTTCATCTATAATATGAGAGGTTATGCATAGTTATATAATAAACTCGAACTATTAAATATGCTTCCTAAGTGAATGTTCAACTAAAAATGTCGGATATATCTCATATCCTTATCTGAATGTCGGGTGTCCAACATGGTACTTATATACATTTAGAAGACTCAATGTAACGCAGCCTAAAGCAATTTGAAATAGTGTGACAAGTAGGCTAACAGGTTAAAAAGTTACTTATAAGATTGGATAGTGAAGATGCAGCCTTTGAACTTCGTAAGTTCTTCACAAGGCTGACTTTTAGCTTTTCCATTTGAAGCCCAAAAAATGTGATGTGATTTCTCTTTTATTAAATGTTTCTTTTTTGTTAGAACCATAAGAAAAAGCTTAGCCTCCCTAATAAATAATGTGAACTTGTGATCTCAAGGATAGTACTGTAATGATTAGATATCAGAACAAAAAGGGTGTATGTAGTATATCATGTAGTTAATGCTCATGCATATCAGGTCAAGTGTATGCAATTTAAAATATTTTTTTAACAGAGTGATTATGTTTAAATTCTATTTTTGTCTATCGGGTAGGAGAAAGCATGCTGAACTGGTGGGAGAACTTTCAAATCTTTATCACAAAGAGGAGAAGTTGTTATCTGAGGTATTAGCCTCCAGGAAGTATCTGATTTCTTTAATTGTGTATGTTCTGATGCAAAAATCTCTATAAAATGTTCGTTATGATAATGTTACTCCATCTTTATTTTCTGTGTCCATCAATTCCTTGTTTGTCATTCTTTATCTGTTGTGACATCAATTAGTTAAGGTTCTCAGCAACAGTGTCTAATTGTTCCTGCTAATTTAATCCATCGAGAAGTGTCCATATTATATAAATGATATTTTCCATTGGCATCTTTGACGGAACACTACACTGTAATCCCTTGAAACCCCTTTTAAAAAGGTTCTTGTTTATATTGAGTTTTCCCCCCCATATAGATGGTTAACTCATGCACTCATGGCTTGCTACGCCCTACTTATATTTGGAAGTGTTAGAGAATTGGGCAAAGAACATTGTGCGGAGGCCATCATTATTTGATGATGTTATTTGTAAATGTGCTAACACTTTTTTATTCTAATAGTTTATATATATAGTTCTCATTGCATAAAACTAAAATTTCATTCAGAGTTTTTAAGAATTTGTATTTTTTAAATATTCAAGAATATGTGTCACAATTTGATTGGTTCAAATTCAAATTATCTATATTTGATTCATAAAAAAATCCAAATCCTTTTAAATTCCGAATCTTCAGATTACTATTATGATATAATTTCTTTTAATTTTCGATATTTATTCAGTATCTTTATCATATTAGGAATCTATCTATAACTAAAATTTAAAATATATGCAATTCTATCCCAATACAATTCAAAATTGAACACAATTTGAATTTCTTGATTTCTATAACTTAAAAAACAAATAAAATTGGCTAGCAATAATATTGTAAAACAAGTCTTTGCACTGATGTTGCTTCGACCATTCTCAACCATTTTTACCTAACAATAGACCTCAAACTTTGCTTATATGCCGTAACAACAATAATTGCTAGAGAACCTATGGCAACTCCTATTTTAGGTGGCACACCATATTCTGCCCCGCGAACATTCATAATTTTCTTGTGCTTGTTAAGATGAAAATCTACGATCTTGAGTAAATGGGGGTATTCCAACTTTCATAAAAAGCCATTTAAACATAAAACTTTCCTATCATTGAGTTGCTTGACACCTAGTAGGAACCTCTAACAATCAACAACCTTCATTAAAAGGATTTTTATATTTTTATTTTTTATGTAACCATAGCTATATGCTAAAACAATAATCAGATGGCCTCAGCATAATGTTGTGGATTATTATATAGCAACATGTGAATCTTGGAATGTGTTGTTAACCTTTTAGGTGTTTCAAAATGCCTGAAATTGATTCCTATCTTGGCCAAGTTGGTAAACCAAAGGTCTACATTGTTGTGAGCTCTTGTTGAAACCATGGATGCTTATAATGTTATGAGCTTTAGTTTTTTAATGCTCATTCACATACTCATATAATTTCTTTCACTACTTTTTCACGAAGGTGATGATAGTAGGCGACTACAATCTTTTTTTAGGTAAATGGTAACTGCACTCTTGAATGAGATTTCAAATGGAATATCAAATTTTATGTCCAGACTGATGGTTTGATGCAAATTTGAAAATTTTCAAGACAATAAATCCTGCTTCAGGAAATTGGAATCTGATCCAGGCCTAGACCTGCAAATGTTACTAATTGCGGATGCCACTCGACGTTGCTAATCGCAGATGCCACTCTCTGATCATGCCATAATCTTGATTGCAGGAGGATTTATTCAAAGCAAGGCACATTTGGATAAAATGTTCAGAATAATATCAATCTCCCTGCCATCTTTTCCTTTCGAATTGATATATACATAGGCAAAGATAGGATTACATCACATAAAGTTTATAATAAGTGTAAGACGACTTCCGAAACAAAACAAAACGCAACTTACTAGACAGTCAAAACACATATTGCAAACCGTAATTACTAGGCTGTAACTAATACCAACAACTACTACAACTTCGACCAGAAAATAAAGACACTTTGACTAGAAATTGAAGAGACTGTTTGGCTACAAATTAACAGAGGCACTTCTGGAAATAATCAAAAGATACTTCATTTCCATGTAAGCTGTCCACGAGGCTGCTATGTAAGCCTTTATTATGCTTCTGCATCAGAAGCAACACTGTATGTTGAGTTAGTGTACAACAATTGAGCCTTTCAGAGGTGATTTCTTTTTTTTTTTTTTTCTTTTTCTGGTAGGCCAACAAGTGTTCTTGAGAAAGTTACAAACCCCATGCGGATATTTTCAAAGCTTTATTTGCTATCGTCAGATTGATGAAGAAGGGTCTTCTATCAGTTGGCTAATTTATTGACATTTAGTCGCACTAACTTATCAAACGCTTTTTTCCCCTCAAAAGGATAAGATATTGCATTTCATTAATGGTGTTCGCGACAGCATCTACATGATGATTTCAACTGTTGGACTTGTATCAGTAAATGAATAGCAACAGACGGGGCATTTTGTTTCCAGTTACTAGCATAATCTATCTCAACACTTATTCATACTGTTGCAGAGGTATCTTCTTGTCGCAGCTTGCTTATGTGATTGTCATGTTGACTTTCGCTAACGCACATGGTCATAACCTTTCCAGTTGTTAGCCTGTGGTAGTTGAATATAATGCATGCACTATGTTCTAGTAGACTCTTATTCCATGTTTTGTGAAGAAAAAATCTTGAACTTTTTATGAAATATATTCTGAAAACTATTTATGAAATTTGTTTGTTTGTGTCTCGGAAAACTAAATCAAACCAAACTAAGTTTTTGTCTCAATCAATTGGGGTCCTCAATTTATCCTGTGCAAGGGAGGAGGAAGAGAATCCAAATGACTGCAAAGTTGGGAATGGCATTGGGCAATGCCAAAGCCTAATGAAGGCCTCACTTCTCAGTCTGGGGGTAATCTTGATAAATTCTCCGAAAATACATTTGGAAACTCACAAACGACTGGCACCTCCGAAAGCTCTTTCTCTTCATCTCTGTGTCCACTAGTCAATTACATGAACCTTTTTATGCAATTTTTCTCTGTTAAGGGCCATATATTTTTAGATATTTTAATATGTAAGTATCTTTTCTTAATATGACATTCCATATCAATTTAGGTCTACTCTTTCCACAGTGTTTCTATTGCCCATGGTCTTGTCACTTTTTTTTACTATTGCATTTAACTGGTATGTGTTGTTGTGCAAGTTTAATATATGTTATGCATATTCCCCAAACGGCCCTGATTTCATGAAATTGTGATTTTTCTTTTCTTACCTAGTTTCCTTGAGGTTTTTGTGTGAGGGTCATCTATATATATTTTCATTACAAGTACACATCTTTTATTTCCCAGACTATTCCGGACCTCTGTTGGGAGCTTGCTCAGCTTCAAGACACATATATTTTGCAAGGTATTGGAAATAATGATTTGAACTCATAAAGTTGTAACAGTTACTTGATGTTCAGTTTCATTGTCGTATCGTTTGTTCAATACAATTTTCATTACCGAGTATGCAGGGGATTATGATTTGAAGGTCATGCGTCAAGAATATTATATTAATCGGCAAAAAGCGGTATGTGTATGTAGATGAATATTAAATATTTGGCACAGCTTTATTGGAAGTTTCCTTGTCCAGGGGTGTTGTCACCTAAACTCCCGAAAACAATGTGTTTAACACCTATTACAAATATCTAACAAGTGTTATTTCTATTTTTGCTAAAAGAAAACATTTGAGAACAAAATAAATTAGTACATATATAATCCAAGAAAGTGGAAGTCAGAAAACTAGAGTGAGAGAGATGAAGAGAAATTGGCATACTTAAGACACTTATTTTCCTTGTCATTACAGATACCTTTTTTTATGCCATCACGGTTACTTTGTGTTTTCCACTCATTGCAACTAGAATCTAGCATTTCTTATGTTTCATCTTACTTGACAAACTCCCTACCCCAATCAATAGCCCTTTGAACCTTATTCTTATCCTTGTTAAAATATGAAAAATTAGCTTTGTGGTTGCTTTCCCCATCTCCTAGCTTCATCCAACACATACATGCTGCTAGCTTACCACCTTGCTGCCCCCAACTTACCGCTTTTCTATGCGTTTTACCTCCTTTAACCTTTGTTTACTATTAATCTTGTTATTAATTATTAGCTTTGTTATGTTTGTAATCCTTTTTTAGTTGGAAGCTTATGCATATTCAGAATCGTGTGCTCTTTTGCATGATGATATTGATTTTCTTATTCTTAATTAGTAATATATTACTTCCAAGTTATAGGATGGTATCGTTGAAGAGAGGTACCTTTCTCAAACATGTTCAATTGTTTAGTTTTTGAGCTTGCACAAACATTTAGATAAGCTTTAGTTTTGTATTTCCAAACATTTCCATATATTTCTCCATTTTTGTATTGTTTCCATTATATATATTTTTTTATCTTAAATGTTTTTGTCTACCAGCTAATCGAAACAACTTACCAAAATGGATTTTTATTCCTTCTAAGAGGGGTTTGAGTTTGTTCCTTTTTTTTTTTTCCTGATGCAATTTGTTTTTTCTTAGCAAGGGTGAAGTTCTTCAAGTTTAGGTCAAAACTAGATTATTGGCCTCTAGAATAATCTCATCTTAGCATTTAATTAAATGCTAGACACCATAGCAATGAGCGGTTCAATCACACTTTGCGATTAGTTGTTTTTAACATACGAATCAATCATTAGCACCAATATTATACTTGTGTTTGGGATAGCTTTTAAGTTACTTATTTTCTTCTTTTTTAGATTTTTTTAAAAGAAAAAATTGTCCATTTTTTTTTTCATTTTTTCGGTTTCTTGTGACCAAAGAATCTAGAAAGTATGTTTTTTTTTTAAATGCCTTTTAAGTGGCGTTTTTGTCTTTAGTAATCTTGAGTGAACCTCTTTTTTTTTTTTTTTTTTTAAACTTAAGCTCAAACGGGCATACTTTTTAGATTTCTCTCGTCAAGATAAATTAGAAAAGTATAAAGACAAATTGTCAACAAAAAAAAAGAGTTAAGATAAGACAAAAAAATCCATATAAAAAAAGCTATTCCAAATGGAGGTTATTTGTCATTAAAAAAGACTTAACATAAGTGGATTGGCATTTCCAGGATTGGTAGGAAGTTGTTATGTAGTAGCTTGTTGGACCAATGTTGTTGTTGTTCTGAGTGTTAGCTTACATCGTTCTAATTATCATTGTGTTATCACAGTTCATGCATCATCTCATTAATCAGCTTGCAAGGCATCAGTTTCTTAAGATAGCTTGTCAGTTGGAAAAAAAGACCATGCTTGGTGCTTATTCGTTGCTTAAAGTTGTTGAGTCAGAGCTACACGGATACCTTTCAGCAACCAAAGGCCGAGTGGTATGTGGAAACTTTGTTAAAAGGTTTACAAATCACTTGATATAACTTTAGAGAAACCTGATTATCTAGTTAAATTTCTGTGGGCACTTCTTTAAGATTTTTATAAATCACTTGATATAACTTTAGGGAACCCTAATAATTTAGTTGCATTTCTCTAGCCAGTTCCATCATTTTCTGTATCTTATTTATTTCTGCCTTCACTTAACGCATTGTAACCTTTATAGGGTCATTGCTTGGCATTGATTCAAGCTGCATCTGATGTACACGAACAAGGAGCAGTGGACGATAGAGATACTTTTCTGCATGGTGTTAGAGACCTTTTGAGTATTCATTCAAGTAATGAAAATATGTCTTCAATTAATCAATCTGATGCTGCTGCTTCTCTCTCTCTCTCTCTCTCTCTCTCTCTCTCTCTCTCTCTCTCTCTGTGGAAGAAGGAGATAAAGTTGCTTGCTCTTCTTTTATTATTGATAGATGCTCAAGCTGGGCTGTCAACATATGTATCGGCACCGGGCATTGTTCAACAGATATCTGGCCTTCAGTCAGACTTGATGAACCTTCAGTCTGACATAGAGAATGCCCTTCCTGGGGACAGAAACAGATGTATTAATGATCTGTGAGTTATTCTTCTTTAGCTAAAGCAAGAAATTTGTTTTCTACTACAATCACTGTGTTTATCAAGATCTTAGTTCCAGAATGTTTTTCTTATAACTATATAAAGCTCGTGGAGATCTGTTTCTGATTATGCTTCAGTTTGCTCCATGTTGCTAGTTGATTCTGTAGTTTTCAGTTCAACAATAAATGATGAGGTTTTTGCTTTTGTAGCACTGGGAGACCTATGTTGAGGTGGTGGCAACATGAAAGTCATGCCTACTACATTAAAAAGAAAAAATGATTACCAAACTTACATATTTTTGTAGATACCTTAAGGCCCTGATGGGTAAACTAGGTTTTTTGGCTTTTTTAGCCACCAACAATGAAACCAAGGTAGGTCGCTTGGTACCTTTTGCCTTTTTACCTAACAAGGTGTGTTGTTTGTTAACTAGTTTTTTGACTTTGTAGCTTTTTGTATCAAAATAACAATATTATCCTTCATTAATTTGTATTATAAATGACTTGTAATATGTTCAAATGGTATTTTTGACTTTTTACTTGCTTGTTGCATGTATTGGAGTGTGTAAGGAGAAAAAAGTAGTTTTTTTGGGCAAGAGAAACGACCTGCTTAGTTGTTTTATTTTATTATATTATTTTTTTTAGAGCCAAAACCGAAAATCTAGTTTAACAGAGTTCATCAATCAGGGACTAAGACTAATTGTATTGAGCCAGAAATTATTAGTGATACTCTGCGAATCTTTAACGCTCGTCTCTTATTTTCTGTTTCTATATGTTAGGTGCACTCTTATCCAAAGTTTGCAGCAGCTACTATTTTCCTCGTCAACAACTGCGCAGCCCATCCTGACACCTCGGGTATTCATTCTACCTTATTCCATTACTTTTATTTTTTTCATTATACATTTTGTTAAACGTTCTTTTCCAATATGCTCTTTCACACCCAATAGGCTCTTTTCCTCGAGTAATGTAACAAATCCGTACTAATGTATAAAAAAATGTGCAATCCCTGCATAATTTTTGTATCTGTCACACCCATGCTTATCCATTCCTCAATCCTCATCTAATCCTCTTTGATCAATATGATCATGCTTTTTGGGTTTTTTCTAGGCATTAATGAAAGAGCTCGATGAAATGGAAAAGATCAATGCAAAACTCTCTGCTGCAGTTGAAGAAGTGACACTCGAGCATTGCAAGAAGAATGAGGTAATTCTCACCTACAGTCCAATTATTAATTTGAGTATTGCTTTTATTATTTTATTTGTCGGAAATGATCATTGCATAGTGCTCGATCCGAGATTGTGAACGAGAAAATTGTTGGTTGGTGACAGAAAAGTTGATACTATTATTACTTTAATTTTTTCAGTGTTTCGCTAGTTGGCAAACTTGACCATAACATGTATAATCACCTCCTTTTGTTGTATATACACCAAATTCTCATCCATGTTACTGCTGGAACACAGATTGTAAAACATCATTCACAGGAGCTGGGCCTTCAGAGGCGGGTTTTTGTTGACTTCTTCTGCAATCCTGAGCGTTTGAGGAATCAAGTCAGAGAACTGAGTGCTCGTGTTAGGGCTTTGCAAGCTTCCTAGTCCACTCGGAACGCTATCAATCCCATTAGTGAACTGATGTTTGTAAAACCTCATTTATCCTATCTTCAGGTGCTTAAATTAGGGAACCATTTGCTTCATTTGTTTATGGCAATATGTACACCAAACACCACTGGTTTATTGGAGGATTCAATATTTTTTTACACCCTGAACCATCCTTTTCTGAGTTGTCCTAGAGATAGAATTAAAAATCAAATGGCTAAAGAATATCAATGCAACCTATCAAGAATAACCATATTGCTTGCTACGACAGGGGAGGAGGATCTCAGGACTTCAATAGAATGTTCTTCTTTTTTGAGGTCGCTTAGATGCTGACACTCTGTCGAAGTGGCTCTTCCAAACCTGGATAGCAGGTGATGGTTGTGCTGCTGCTGTGGATTTGTGCTCGTGGAGTTGAAGCTTCGATTCCTTCCCTTGCTATGGCTGTCCTCTAAATTCCGTGATGATTTGTGTGGCGGTGCAGCCATCTGGTGCAGGTGGCACCTGAATGATCCGACATGGGTGGTTGGAGCACATATGCAGGTCTTTTTGGGCGCGGCATTAGGTTTGCTGCCAATTGCATTCTTCTTCACTACATTCTGCATTGCCTTGCCCAATGTTGCGCCCTGATTGGCCGCCCCATTCCTCTTCTTAGGCCTGCATGGTAAGATATGAAACTGGCAACTTAAGAGTTCTAACTTCTAATAGGTCTTGATTTTGTTCAATCCATGTGCGTGGTGGCAGAGGGATGGAGGCACTTGGTGTCCTAGGGGGCAAATGCTTTCACTGGGATTTTTAAAAACTCCATTAATAACTTAATTATTTTATAAGTTTTAAATTTGCCTCTTCAAATTATACATCTCCCTTCCTCCTAAATTGCAAGTGTCTCCTTCCCAAATTATAAACTAGCCCCTTCTTTTTCTCAATTTATTGCACGGTGTGTGGTTTCAAATATTCGCTCTCCGCCACCATATAGCGACAGTTACATAGATCAAGAAAGTGCATTTCGTATAGGAAGACAAATCTCGAGACAGAGATGTCATTTTCATTCCTGTTAGAGATATAATCGTCTTGTATTGGTAACTGGATAGATATTATTAGACTTAATTGATTGGAATTTCACCTGCATTTTTAATTGCAATCCCGGAACGATTTAACCTACGCCAATGAAGAAAGTTAGATCTAGCAATTTGTTATTCAAGAAGAAAAGTGCTATCTACACATGCAAAGTACAAATTTGGACCCACTTATATTGGGTTAGTTTCATATTTTTTGTAAGACCCATTCCATGAAAGTAGTGTTCCATCGTAATAGTGTGTCAAGTTTTGTGTTCGAATCTATTTAGGTATATTTTAGAATGTTTTGAGAAAAAAGAAAAAAGAAAAATGATATTCACATTCCACCTTAAATCTCTCGCATTATATATGTATATATATATATATATATATATATATATATATATATATTTGTTTGCCTCTTTTATCATCTTATAAATATCATTATTCAAAATAA
>JAOTRH010000022.1:13518509-13531484 GCA_034768845.1 Heliamphora exappendiculata
AACTTAGGGGTTTGGAATTTCCTGGGCGGATCTGCTCCATCCACCTCCCTTGTAAACGGGGAGGCAGATATCTACTCCAACGCCCTCCGGGCTACATCCTGGGCCGACCTCCTCGTGGCCGGCCGTAATCTCCCATCGAGCTGGAGGTTCAACCACTGCTTGAGCTCTTCCTTTTCCTCTGCACGTCCGAGCTCTTGCCCAACCTGTCGTTGCTGCTCATGACGGCGCGCGGCTGCCGCATGGGTGTTGCTGGAGGTCTGCGTCTGCCCCGGTCTCCTCCTTTTAGAGCCTGAGACGCGACTCCTCTCAGGGTCCTCCTCACATTGATCAGGTCGGGGCGCCCTCCTCGAGCTACGGTTGGCCTGAGGCCAAACAATGCCTCTCATTTGATCCCGGTTGGACCTTTCATGGTTGGACTACTCATGTTCGGACTGGACTCCTAGCGAGCGTCGGTTCACTTGAGCCCTCATTTTGTGAAGTTCTCCCTGGAGGCTGACTAGCTGTTGGTCTCTTCTATGCAGCGCGTCTTGATACCCTTCCAGCACTTGCTGCATTGTATAACGTGGGGCATAGTCCCCTTCAGAAGGCGTTGTTTCGTGAGAACTCCCTACGTAGGTCCGTTCTCTCCTTTGGTTAATCGTGGCTCCACCAACGTGAACCTCAGAGGGTACAGAGTGTCTTCTCCTATGGTGAGACGCATGCGATGCCTCTGCGCGTGGTGCGCGTTGTTCTCTCAGCTCTTCATGAATGTGGTTTTCCCGACTAGCCATGGAGGCGTTCTTAGTAGTAGTTCCCACAGACGGCGCCAAATTGTAGAGGATAAGGATTGGGATCTACTGGTCTCGTCCAAACTGGCTAAATCGTCAAGGATAGATTCCACGTATACGCCTACACAAGAAATGGGTGAGATGCCCACCGGTGGCTTTATACCGGTGGACCCTCCGACGATCAAGTCAGGCAAGGATTTTAGAGAGAAAGAACTTGAGAGAGTATTTTGATAGTTTTCCCTAGATAAAAGTGAGCATACCTTTGCTTGTGAAAGTGATAGCTATTTATAGGAATAAATATACTTGACCCGCTTTTGGAGTCCGACCCGACTCGAGCAGGTCGGGTTGTACCCCTCTCTCTTATCAATGCATAACTGTTAGTCTGATGGTAATTTATCAATGCCATCATTACACTTTTCTGCAAATTTCTTGTCATGTCAAGCTGTTCATCAATACTTATACCTAGTCTAGGCTAAGTCAACATTCTTTGACACCTTAATTCTAGAGTTAGTCCAACTACCTCTGATCTCTTATCATCATATCACTTTTCTGATACGCGTATCACGAGGCATTGGTCTCAGGTATCAACCCTCGAGCTCGGCCTTAGAAGCTGCACATCTCGTCCTGCTCGGACATGGGTGCCGAGCATTCCTCCTCACGGCGCCGAGCACTTCCTCCAGAGCCGGGGCTGAGTCCCTTCAGAGCTCGGGACATTACATTGCACGGCTCCACCCGCAATGAGGTCTTCAGAACTCGGGAGCACTGTCCAAATTTGCTTGGCAAATCTCCGGAGCTGGTACATGTACGCGGAGGTGCTATACGGTACAGCAATCTACATGTGCCATGTGGATCGGTCGGATTCCGTCTCCACAATTTCCATTAAAAATTATAAGAAAAGACATGATTGCTCTATATTTAAGTAAGGATATGAGTTAAATAGATCTAACTGGAGGAAATGGGTCCATACAGCTAACTCTAAGTAACCAGGACAAAAACCTGTTGAGTTGAGTTGAGTTGAGTTAATTGATTTTTCACTAGAAGTTAGAAAATAATGATATTTTTTTAATAATTGTTGGATAGTTTGATATACATTTGTTGGGCTCATTGTCAAATAGCTAAAGCTTTCAAGAAAAATTGGTTACGTAATGTGATTAAGTTACCAATTGTCCTAAAAGCTTAAACTGTTAGGAAATAGGCCTAACAATGTATATTAAACTATTCAACACTCCCCTTCGCGTGCGACTTTGTCTCGCACGTAGAGAGACGAACAAATTGAACAGGTGCACCAACACACAGAGTGCACAATAACAAATATAACTTGAAAACACATCACGAGACTTGAACCTAAGACCTCATGGAACTAGAGCTCTGATACCATGTTAAGTCACCAATTGTCCCAAAAGTTTAAGCAGTTTAGAAATAGGTTCAACAATGTATATCAAGTTATCCAACAGTAATATCAGAGCTGTGGTTCCAAGAGGTCCTGGGTTCACGTTTCTTAATATGTGTTTGTTCCCTATTATGTTTGTTATTGTGTACTATGATTTGTGTGTTGGTGCACCTTTTTAGTTCAATTTGTTATTTTTTTCAAGTGAGAAACAAGTCGCACGTAAAGGGGAGTGTTGGATAGATTGATATGCATTGTTGTTCCATTTCCTAATAGCTTAACCTTTTAGGACAATTGGTGACTTACCAACTATATTTATTTCTTTAATTTGTTCATTTACATGTGGCTCAATATTGAAAAATGATTACTAGACTTAATGTTGTAATATTTGAGCAGTAACTTTCCTGCAGGATGCAGAGGCTTATTCTCATCTTTTAAATTTTCTTGCCCCCGAACACAGCAATCCATCTACATTAGCTGTAAAAGATCCTTTAGAAAGAGCACAGTTGGTTCTTGAACATGCCGACAAGATGGGTTGCAAGAGATACTTAACTGCAAGAGATATTGTGGAAGGTTCTCCGAATCTTAACCTTGCTTTTGTGGCACATATTTTCCAGCATAGGTGAGAATGAACCTCTTTTCATGTGCAATGAACCCATGTAAAACGTTTACAATTGGATTATTTGCTAGCTACATAATTTTTTGATCGTCTATTGAAGTAGTTACCGGTGGTATGGATGTTTGATTACTGGCTTCTTCAGAAAAAGCAATTTAAGCAATTAGGCATTCCATGTCACCTTGTGAATGCTTCACTATCTCTATTTACAAAATATGCACTTCTAATGGTATGAAAATGCTGATCAAAAAACTAAAAAAAATGGTATGACAATGCTCCAATTTAATGCAATTTAGCTGGCTTACGTGAAAGGTTGGTGTTCCGGTAAATACTGTCTTTGAGCCTTTTACCCCTAAATCAACCATGACATCCGTGGTGACTATTTAACTTTAAAGAAAGAATCCAACTTTATCTACCTTTGGAAATGTTGACAATAGGTGCGTTGTGCCTTTTTATTATGTGTTAATGTGTCTGGACCGGAGTTGCTGGTTCCAGCACCCATTATTAAATTTGAGACATGACAAGCTTATCTATGTCCACAAATTATAGCCTTCGATACAATAGTATTCATTGGATATTGGTCACGAATACAACGATGAAGCTAATAATATTTAAGTCATATTCTTGTGTGAGGATCGGTAGTTCTTTAACTTTGCTATCATAGTCTAAATCATGCCTTTTGAATTTGTTTGTTCGTAGATATAGCTTGAACACACATGGCATACTTTTTTTTGGGGATTAGCAAATGCACCCAGTCCCACTCCCACATCTTGCTTTTGACAAGGCTTGAACAAGGCTACGCAACTTACTCTTGCAATCACTATGTCAATTTTGATTAGCGATGTCCCAAGTGGGATTGTAATTGTCCTCTAGATGCTTAAGGCATGGTACATTATTTCACTTTTCTTGTTTAACTTGTCTTCAAAGGTTGATGGTTCACATGTTCCTTTTATGCTTCTGTAATTTATTACATATTAATGAGTGCATATGCTTACTATGAGTTTTGAACTGTAGGAATGGGCTCTCATCCCAAACAAAACAGATATCTTTCCTTGAAACCTTTCTTGATGACACACTGATCTCTAGAGAAGAGAAAGCATTTCGGTTTTGGATAAACAGCCTTGGAAATTCAACATATATCAGCAATGTCTTCGAAGATCTTAGAAATGGGTGAGCATCCTCCTCATTGGAAGACAGAGCACAACTTTATTCCCATAATGATAAAATTACTATTTTGAAATTTTGATTGTACTTCCTGAAGATAGTAATATAAGTGAGACATTGAATACTGTTCTGTCATTCCCAATTGTGGGTTAGAATGTTTGAGTTTCAGTGTCAGATTGGAAATAATGTCTCAAAATGTTGAAATCTGATATGAATTGAAGAAAGTTGAAAACTTGATACGTTCAAACCTAATTTCAAGGATATATATATATATTGTCTACTTTCGATTTGGCTTGATGTCATTTCGCTAGTTAAATATTTGTTTGTGTGCAGGTGGGTGCTCTTGGAGATCCTTGAGAAGGTGTCACCAGGGATTGTTAATTGGAAGGTTGCAACTAAGCCTCCAATTAAAATGCCATTCAGAAAAGTAGAGAATTGTAACCAAGTTGTCAAGATTGGGAAACAATTAAAGTTTTCCCTTGTAAATATTGCTGGGAATGATATTGTTCAGGGAAACAAGAAATTGATATTGGGTATGTTATCATATTTATCACCGGTATACTAAATGTGTTCTGCAAACTGTTGACATATTTTATCAATGTTTGGCCTACATAAATTTCTATCGAATTATGTTTAATTTCTTCAATAAGATAATAAGTTCATATGTTCAGTCTGAATCAAAGAATATTGGACTTTCTTTTCAGCTTGTTTGTGGCAACTGATGCGATACAACATGCTACAACTTCTAAAGAATTTGAGATTCCATTCCCATGGAAAGGAAACTACAGATGCTGATATTTTAAAGTGGGCTAACTCCAACGTGTGGAATTCAGGATGCCAGAGTCGTATCGCTAGTTTTAAGGTACCATGCTGAAAGCTATTCTCCTTTCATATATATAATATAATCACAATTTGATTTCTACATTGAAGCTTCTGTCACTTAATATTATTCATAGCGATCTTCTGAGACCTTGTGTATAGCTGAAGGTCTAGGCTAATTATTTTAAACATCATATCTTCAACGGTTGATATTATTTTCCTTGAAAAATCTAAGAAATTGAACAGTAACCTGATTTAATGACTTTTTCTTCAAACGGTAGGGTATTCTATCAAGATTTCAGTGATGTTTAGGTATTACAGTATCAACATTCCAATGTCCAAAATTCAGTCCAAGGTCACTTAGAGAGTTTGTTCTGATTGTGGCATGTATTGTATCCATATTCATATTCGTCTGAGCTCTATGTAGGTGGCACTCATGCATTGGAGTGTCGCAATTAGATGGGATAGGACATGAATTGAAGATACGCTCCTTAAAGCTTCTCGAGCAGCCTAGGTAAAAAATATTTTTTAGCTATTCTGTCCAGCCAAACACACAAAATTGAGCTCCAATTGACCAGGCAAAAGGCTAGCTAATTTAGTTTTAAAGAAATTGGCTCAACAAATTTGTTGAGCTACTATTCACTCAACAAATCATATTTAAGTACTATTGCTACAGTATTGCTATACAACTTTCAGATGCCTGATTCAGTATTTTCAGATTCTTGCTACAGTATTGTTTGGTATTTTCAGGTTTTTCCTATTGTTTAGTCAATCAATCATTTTCTTAAGTACTCACAATTGTTAGCAAAAAGAACACTCACAATTAATTTTAGAGAGGAAATTGTACTGTGTCGAAAAGAAAAAAAGAAGGAACTAATGAAATAAAGAGTAATTTAAAGAAAGATAGCTAAGATAGAGAGTATTGTTGTATTGTAAATTGAAAAACTCGCTAGCTAAAGGAATAAAGTGAAATTTTGGATTGTTATTTTGACTAACTTTGCTGGAGATGCTCAACAATGGATGATTTTGCCCAGCTACTTGACATGGCTCCTTTTCTTCTTTTGTCTTCTTTTTCTATATTCTCAATTGGTCTTTACTATTCTAGGCGGAGTCATGCTTGAGATTAAAATTCTCAGCAGGGCGATTATGGTAAATCCTGAGTTTTAGTTCACTTTTGCTTGCGAGGGACTCAAATCCAAATCTGAATGCCATGTATTCTTAATAGTTGTAACCAAGTTCAAAATTTTCAATTTCAGTTACGGTCACTCAATGGGATTTAAATATTTGATCTTGTTGGAATAACGAACTTGCATTTAATTCCGAAAACACAAAACTATCTCCATCAAAACTAAAGGTATACTAATTAGTGTAATGGACTTAAAAGCTTGTATCTGCACATAGATCCATAATCTGACCTATTTTCAGCCTCTTAAAGCAGCTGCAGGATCATCATTTGATGGGCAACATTCAGATCCTATTAACCTGATTTTGTTGCAACTGGTTTTGTCTCCATAATTTTCAGAGCTATATAAAATTATTTTCTTCGATTGTGCATGCCTTCTTGTTTACGTATGAAATGCCTTGCCATTATTTCCAAACACATGGTTATGGGAGAATGTTAATTATCTTTAGCCATTGAACATTACAAGTATAGTGGCTGGGGCTGCCAGAATTTTGTGACCAGTGACAGGTTTGTAACAGATTAATTACTATTTAAATTTCACAGGATAAGAGTTTGTCGGATGGTATTTTTTTCCTCGAGCTACTTAGTACTGTTGAGCCACGAGCTGTTAACTGGAGTCTTGTTAGCAAAGGAGAAACTGGTATGTTTTCCCCAAATCCTTACATAGTTAAAACTTTTTGCTGCTGGCCGCCAAATCTATTGCATTGATTCCATGAATGCCATCAGTAGTTTTGTTTCCTTGATTGACTATAATGCTAGTGGTAAAGTGAATGAGCCGTTTGAACTTTTTGGGCTTGCATAATGAAGGAATATTTATTTAATTCAAAATAAGAGATTATACCAAATCAAATCAAACCAAGCCCAACTAATTCTTTTGTTCCAATCATTTGGTATCGACTGTTGAGTTGAATGTGAAGAAAAATCATTTTTTATGATAGACCGATCGATCGGTGGTGTTTGCAGGCGAGAAACCGAGAGCAGTAAAAGATTGCTTGATAGACCGATCGATCCGTCTATGCGAGGATTGCCTATTATAAGCTACTAGGGTTGTAGCAGCCGCAAGTGTGGTGTTATTTTTTTTTCTGATATTTTGTATTCTTCTCCCAAGAACTCTTCTTCCTTTGTAACATTTAATCATAATAGTGAAGTATGTGATCCCGTGAACGTAGGCACAGATTTCTGAACCACGTAAACCTTGTGTTTGTGCTTGGATTGTCTATTTCTCTCTTCTTCTTTATTATTCTGTGGTTTGTGCGATCGTTGTTGATCTTGGGCGGGATTAGTGATCGCGTTCTAATCCCCAACAACTAGTATCAAAGCTCCGGGTTAGGAGGTTGACTAACACATATGGAAGAAGAAGGCAGATCGACAGGAATCAAGAATTTCGATGGTTCAAACTTCAGTTATTGGAGGATGCAGATAGAAGACTATCTTTATGGGAAGAAGCTACACTTGCCGCTCTTGGGATTCAAACCAGAGGGCATGAAGGATGAGAATTGGGCGTTGCTTGACAGGTAGGTGCTAGGGGTTATTCGAATGGCGTTGTCCTAGTCAGTGGCGCACAACGTAATCAAGGAGAAGACTACAATAGACATGATGACGGCACTGTCAAGTATGCATGAGACGCCGTCAGCGAACAATAAGGTATATCTTATGAAGAAGTTATTCAATCTTAAGATGGCTGAGAGTACGCTCGTTGCACAACACCTTAATGAGTTGAATACTATCACAAATCAGTTATCTTCAGTAGATATTAGCTTTGATGATGAAGTCAGAGCTTTGATCGTATTAGCCTCGTTACCAGATAGTTGGGAGGTTATGAGAACAGCAATAAGTAATTCTGCTGGGAAGAATAAACTGAAGTATGATGATGTCAGAGATCTGATATTGAGCAAAGGGGTTCGTAGAAGGAATTCGGGTTAGGTATTTAATTCTTGGTCGAATGCTGGTACGACATTAAATGTTGAAGCACGGGGTAGAGATAATGACAGGAATCAGAACACGGGCAGGTCTAAGTCCAGAAGAGGCAGAAGCAAGTCTAGGTCGGGACGGCAGACTAAATGTTGGGGTTGTAGCATGACTGGCCATATCAAGAAGAACTGTATGGAGCAGAAGAAGAAGGCTGACGGTGAGTCAACCAATGTTGTGACAGAAAATGTCCAAGATGCCTTGCTTCTATCGGTTGATAGCCCTATTGATTCTTGGGTGTTGGATTTAGGAGAATCCTTTCACACGATGGCACACCAAGAGATTTTGGAAAATTATATTGCCAATGACTTCGGTAAGGTATATTTGGCAGACGGGGAGGTTTTAGATATCGTGGGTATAGGCGATGTCAGAATCAGAGTGCTGAACGGGTCAATGTGGAAGATACAGAAGGTACCGCACGTACCTAAACTGATGAGAAATTTAATTTTAGTTGGATAATTAGATACTGAAGGTCATTCAGTGACCTTTGTTGGTGGCACGTAGAAAGTTACCAAATGAACTATGATAGTAGCTCGAAGAACGAAGACATGTACTCTGTACATGACTGCTAGTACAAGGGATACAATGGCATTGGCAGATAGTAGTTCAGACATGAGCTTATGGCATCAAAAGCTAGGGCACATGAGTGAGAAAAGGGATAAAAATTCTACAGTCAAAGGGCAAGTTGCCGGGTTTAAAGTCTGTCAAATTTGATTTGTGTGAGGGTTGCATCTTTGGGAAACAGAGGAAGGTCAGCTTTCTGAAAGGTGGTAGGACACCAAAGCCAGACAGGCTAGAGTTGGTACACACAAATCTGTGGGGTCCTTCCCCGGTTGCATCTCTTAGAGGCTCGCGGTATTATGTGATATTCATTGACGACTCCAGCAGGAAGGTGTGAGTTTATTTTTTGAAGTACAAGTCTGATGTGTTTGAAACTTTTAAGAAGTGGAAGGCCCTAATTGAGACTGAGACCGGATTGAAGCTGAAGTGTCTGAGGTCAGACAATGGAGGTGAATACACAAACAAGAGATTCGGGAATTTCTGCACAGCTAGTGGAATCAAGTGGGAGAAGACCATTCCAGGATTGCCACAGCAGAATGGCGTGGATGCGCGGATGAACCAGACACTAAATGAGAGAGCCAGAAGCATGAGACTACATTCTGGGCTACCCGACTGCTTTTGGGCTGATGCAGTGAACAGAGCAGCCTACCTTTTGAATCGGGGACCGTTAGTACCGTTGGAATTCAGAATTCTAGAAGAGGTCTAGAGCAGAAAAGAGGTGAACCTATCTTTTCTAAAAGTCTTTGGTTGCACATCATATGTTCATGTTGATTCTGATGCTAGAAGTAAGTTGCAACCAAAGTTTAGGAAATGTGATTTTATTGGTTATGGAGATGATGAGTTTGGCTACCTATTTTGGGATGACAAAAACCGAAATATCATTAGAAGCAGGCATGTGGTTTTTAATGAACTGGTGCTGTACAAAGACAGGCCAAAGGCAGAGACAGGCAGTGCATTGCCGGAGACAAAGAAATCCGAGTTCATTAATTTGGATGACATTTATGAGGAAGTCAAACATAAGGGGGATGAGGAAGACAAGGAGAATGTGAACCCACATGTGGAACACAGTACACCAGTGACAGTAGTTAGGAGGTCTTCCAGGAGCATCAGACCGCAGCGGTTTTCACCGTCCTTGTTCTACATTCTGCTCACAGACAGTGGTGAGTTAGAAAGTTATGCAGAAGCCTTGTAGACTGAGAGTTCGATGAAGTGGGAGTCAGCAATGAAAGATGAGGTGGATTCCTCGCTGACAAACCAGACATGGGAGCTGACTAGATTGCCAGCTGGAAAGAAGGCTTTGCACAACAAGAGTGGGTATACAGAGTGAAGGAAGAACATGACGACAGTAAGTGCTATAAGGTAAAGTTAGTTGTCACGGGATTTCAACAGAAGGAAGGAGTTGACTTCACTGAAATCTTCTCCCTAGTTGTGAAGTTGACAACGATCAGAACAGTTTTAGCCAATGTTTAGCTTTGTCTTTTAGTGAGAATGGAAACAGTTTTAACCAAAGGGCGTCATTTGGAAAATTATGAATTTTATCCGTGCAACAGATTTCCAAGAATTCATTAATATGTTTATATGGATCCTCATTACCAAGTCCAAAATAGGAAGGAAGCATGAACTTGATTTCATAGTGGGCTGCCCCAACATTGAGTAGTCAGATACGTGACAGTGACACATATGAGGATGGAGTTTTTCGTATTGAGGATTTGGGCTCTGTCAAGTATTTCCTCGGTATTGAAGTTACTATTCTCATTGTTGGATATTTCTTTGTCAAAAAAGTACATTCTTGATCTCCTTCACGACACGAGCATGTTAGGGTGTAAGTCTGCGTTTACTCCAATGGATCTAAATTTTGAAATTTTAAGCTTTCAGCTAAATTTGGAGAGTTACTTCCTAGTCTATCTCTGTATTGATCTGGATGAGCGGCTAATTTACTTGACTAATATTAGACCAAATTTGATATGCTCCTCGTAAAACTCATATGGATGCAGTCTTTCGTTTAATGAGGGGTACCATAAGACTTATTCCCGGCTTGACTTATTCTTCTCTACTTGTACTCAATTTGGTCTTTTTTGTTTCACTAATGCTGGGTCCAAAACTGATCGACGTTCTACATATGGCTTTTGTACTTTCTATAGTTATCATGTTATATCATGGAAAAGTAAAAGTTGTTCCATGATTAAGGCTGACTATCGAGCTATGGCTCAAAGCACTTGTGAAATACTTTGGTTTCGGTATATTCTTGTCGAGCTTCGCTTTAAGGAAAAAGATTCATCCCTATTATTTTGTGACAGCTTCAGATTAAGTTCTTCATGAACGGACCAAGCATATAGAAGTGGCCATTCATTTTATTTGAGAAAAAATTTAAGCTAGCACTTTGATCTCCTCATTTGTCTCATCCAACTATACTAAGGATATAATCACTAAGTGTTAGGATTTTTAGCCACAAATTTCGAAAAGATTAAGATAAACTGATTTGGGCTACCAAAGTGTTAAGTATATTTAGTAGTAATATATTAAGTATTAAGTATATTTAGTAGTAATATATTAAGTATTAATATTATCCTGTGGGGATGCTCACAGTATCTACTGGATGCTCTCATTACTTAATAAATATGTGTGTACGTCTCACAATAGAGACACTTTTTCGTATTCTTTCTTCCTCTCCCTTATTTTAACATGGTATCAGAGCCACGAAACCCTAGCCACCACGAAACCCTAACTGCCTATAGTAGCAAAACCCTAACCCTAGCCGTCAACCACAAGAACCTGACTGTCAAACCATCTCGCCGACCACCGTCGACGACCCTGAAGGCATCACCGACCACTGTTGGCTCTCTAGGAGCCTGCTCCGACCATCGTCAACCCTCGTCGGCGACTTCAAAAGCTGCACCGACCTTCGACGGGTCTCTAGCAAGCTTCGATGAACCTCGTCGGTCCCTTCAAAGGCTTCGCCGACCTTCATTAGCCCCTCTAGGGGTGCCATCGTCCACGGTCGCGCGCCACCAGGGAGGTCGCCGACCCTTGTCAGTTCCTTCAGGAGTGACGTCGACCACCATCGACCATCCTAGGGGCGTCGGCGACCACGTGCAGCCCACTCCAGGCCCTTGCCGACATCTGTAAGCTCCTTTCGAGCCTTGCCGCTCACTCCTAGCCCTCCGACAGCTCTCTCACCAGTGCGACCAAACTCTCTTTCCTTCACAGTGATGTTTGCCGGTTTCCTAATGCTGTGAGGGTCTGGTATGGTGCCTTCTCGTACCTTCGTGTGGATTGAGACGTGTAGTTTGTGGTATTTTTGGTTCCCTTGTTGGTGAACATGGATGTCAGAGGATTCCGTGACCCGCGAATCCAAGGTTGAAGCTGAACGACAGCGTACCATAGAGGTGTTCTCTTCATTCACACGGTTGGTTGATCGGAAACTTGATGGTGCCCATGGCTATGCGTTATGGAAGAAAAGTGTTATTAAGTCGCTCCAAGGAATGGAGCTCGATTTTCATCTGTTTGATGACCCTCCAGCACGGACTTCAGCGACCTTCCGTACTTGGACCCGGGATGGTCCTCGGATATTCAGTCAGCTGCTCAACTTAATGGATCCTTTCGTTCAGGCTTTGATGGCCAATACTGACACTGTGCGAGAGATCTGGTCCTCATTGTAATCAATCTATTCCTCCACTAATGATCTCTCCCGCCTATATGATGTCATGAAAGGCTTTTTTTAGTCCCGGCAGTCTGGGAAGCCTCTTCAGGATCACTTTATGCAATTTAAGATTTTGGCTAACGAGTTTGATCGTCTTCTTCCGTTCACGAATCAGCTGTCTCAGTTTCAGCAGCAGAGGCAGCAGCTTTTGGTGGTGTGTTTTTTGGCCAGCTTGGACTCCGAGTTCGACTCAGAGCGTTCTCAAATCCTTGCTGGAGCAGACATTCCCACTCTTTTCGAGACTTTTCGACGTGTGAGTCGGGCGTCCCGTCAGGATGAGTCTCGTGGTTCTGGTACATCGCCTGTTGAGATCTCTGATCAGGCTGTTTTGGTGGGCGTCTATGGTAGCCGCAGCGGTTGAGGCCGCGGTCGTGGTAGTGGTAGCAAGTCTGGTCGTGGAGGAGGTCGTGATGGTGGTCGTGAGACCCGTACATGCCACTATTGCAGGATTCGGGGACATATTCGTAGTGAATGTTACAAGCTTCATGGGAAGCCCCTACTGGTGGCTAATGCCACATTTGATTTCAGTTAGCAGGATTATATCCAGCCCAGTCCACAGGGGCACCTACCTCGACTAGACGTGTTATTGAGATGACTGCTACAGAATATGATCAATATATGTATGGTCAGATTGGACAGAGTACGAGCGCTTCTGAGGTACCAGCAGCCACCTTTGAAGGTAATCCTACTGCATGTGTGGCTACCCCTCACACCTGGATTATTAATTTTGGCTCTTCTGCTCACATGGCTGGATCATCAGGTATTCTATCAGATTATAAGTTGACTCCTGGTCATGCTGGTGTTTTGGTG
>JAOTRH010000022.1:13544916-13557861 GCA_034768845.1 Heliamphora exappendiculata
CACCACCGACCCCCACTGCGCAACCCCACACCGCCGACCCCCACAGACGGCAGAGATGAGAGAGAGAGAGAGAGAGAGAGAGGGAGAGCAGAGGGAGGGAGAGAGGGATAGAGAAGAGAGAGAAGAGGAAGAGAGAGAGAGAGAGAGAGAGAGAGACGGCATAGAGAGGGGGTTTAGGTAGTGGTTTGGGGGTTGAGAGGATGGTTTTGAGAGTGATTTTGAGCTTGGGCGGTTTTGAGGGTGATTTTAATGAAAATTGGTTAATTTGATATTAAAAGCAAACATCATAGAAAGTTTATGTCATTTTTTAAACTATTTGGATAGTCAGTGATTTTGTCAGAAATCTCATGAGTTAATGTAATTTACCCAAATTATAATTATGTCTTAGCATAAACCCTAGCATCCTCCGAGCAATAATGGAAGTTTGGGCCAATTCGATGAACAAATTGTTCCAAATGGGTCTCTCAAATTCTGTTCCAGATTATTTTCCACTTAAATTTGGCATGCCATTCAAACTAACTATGGATATCTCCTTCTATGAGAGGAGTTTACCAAAACTTTTTCGGTCATTTTTAAAATTTTCTCTTATTAATTTTAGTAATAAATTATATTTTTTATTAAATATTTATAATTTTTGTTATAAATTATGACTATTTTTTATTTTAAATAAAAAATTAGTATATTTACTAAATATTTATAATTTTTATTATAAATTATAATTTAAAAAGTACTAATTTGAACTATATGAAGCAAACACCATCGTTATTTGATTGATAAGTGACTAGCCATCCACCACATTTCCTATTTAGATTTGATTCTAAAGAAATCAACTATAGTTTCTGTCAATTACTAAGCATGTGTTTGGTTTTAAAAAAAATTTAGGTTTTTCTTAGAGTTTTTTTTGTCTTTTCGAGACTTTCTTTAGTTTTTGTTTAATTTTTTAATTTTTCTAATCTCTTTTAAGCTATAATTGAAAAATATTTACTAAAAACGAAAAAAATATCACAATAGCATGTCAAGTCAATTTTTTCTATGTTATTAAAAAAATTATTTTTTAATCAAGATTTTATTTTTACTTTTTTGATTACTCACGTCAAGATAAATTTAAAAAGTACACTTATCCGAATTAATTTTTAAAAAAAAATACACTAACAATGATAAAATCGTATAAAAAATCTTTTCCAAACACACTTATTTGGGGGAAGTTGAGTCATAAATCTACATAATAGTATTACACTTCCATGTCAATATTAATTTTCATCTTTTAAATTTGTGATGGGTATAAATTTTTTTTTTGAAAAAATAAATAAATAAAAACAGTTGACTTAAAAAAAATCCAAAGAATATGGTTTAAAATTTTTACTTTTTTTAAAAATAAAAGCCATCTTTTTAAAAAGTCCAAACAAAACCTTAGGTACCGATTGACAACTAACTTATTTCTTTTTGTATTTTTGCGTTTTTATCTAATTAGTTACATTTGGTTCAAGACAGTTTGTTTAGTAATTTAGCTTAGAAATTAACTTTTTAAAAATTAATTGTTCGAGTAAAAAATTAATTTTATTTAATTTTTTGTTCAAATTAAATAATTTTATCTTTATTTATATAAAATTAAAGATAATAATTATATGTAATTGATAGTGATAGTAAATAAGTTATAAATAAGATATATTATTATATTTTAAACAGTGATGAAAATTTAAATACAATATTTAAAAAATTAATATTTTGATTTAATTTTTTATTTTTTATTATTTTTTATCAAATAAATTATATTAATTTTTTTGCAGTTTTTATCAAAAGACCAAAAAATCCTAAGTAGCCATGTAAACTTTGAAATTTTTGGACTTCACGGTTGAGTGGGCTCAAAGATTTCTCCGTTGATCACTACTTTTGTTGTCTGTTTGGAATGTTTTTTTAAAAAAAATAGGTTTTTAAACAGTCTAAACGGACAAAAGTCACTACCTACTAATTAATTGCCATTTTGCCAGCATTCACACAAAGAGAAAACGTACATTAATTTGTTAGACTTACGAAAATAAAGTGAAAAATCAAAACTAGATTTCATTGTAATGCTTGCCCACTGCATTATAATGCTATTTGATGTACAATTTTTATGAAATAATTAATGTATTTAAATTATTAGTATTTAAAGTGTTACTGCTTGAATGATTATGTAGTATTTTTATATCGAATAATATTTAATAAAAAATAAAATAGTTTACGAATAAATAATACGTTAATTAATTTGACATGATTTTAATAAGAATAAAATTTTCATATACGAACATAAGCACAATAATTCCGAAACTAACCAACCAATCCCTCTCCTAAAGTCCCCCATAAGGGATATTAAGTTAATTGAAAATTTCTTAAACTTCTCTAAATGATTGTTAAACACATCTATATATGAAAATATGAATGAAATATTCAAATTTCAAATCTTAATCTTGCAATCAAACGAGGCCAAAAGGTGTGAGAGAGAGGTTTCTGCTGCACTTTAAGCATAACAGGTTTTGCTGCGCTTTAAAACACCACCATGTTGGGGTCAAATAAGTTTCTTAAATCATGTCTCAAAACTACATCGTTTTGCCTCATTCCTCAAAAATCTAATACCTAAAATGAAAAACGCTTTCTCCTTTTCCAATTGTACTGAAACCCTCCGTTCAAAGCTCTCAACGATGTCGCCCTCAACGTTGTCGCCTTCAACGCGGCCCCACCGCCCTCGCTGCCCTCGCCTTCAACGACAAAAATGCCTGATATTTGTGACCTTCCTAAAATTGGTATTTTGATCTGTTTTATTTTTATAAATATGTATACTCTTTTTTGTTAATATTAAGTATATTTTTTAATTTTTCAAACAAAGCGTAGTTTAAATACTATTAAATTCAAAATTTATGTAAATAAAATAATTTAATTTTATTCAAATTTACCCTAAACACAGTAGTCATTTATTTTTGTACACATTTTCTTAAAATTATTTTTTAATTTGGTGAGATCAATCCAGTCGGACTAGTTTTGCATCATGATTTAAGAAGCCCAAATTGGCCTCAAAATGCCACCGTTTCTTGGCGCAACAAAAATATTTTTTAATTTGGTAAGATTAACCCTCGAACTAGTTTTGCAACATGATTTAAGAAGCCGAAAGCTTGCTGTGCTTAAAACGCAGCAGCCACCCCAAACTCAAAAAGTGTTCAAATTATTATTATTTTTTATTTTCTCCTGGGCACCCTTGCTTAAAGGGAAAATTATTAGGTACTCTCAGTCCCAAGAATACTATGTGACATATCAACATGATATTTCTTATAAATAAAATAAATAAAAATATGTGATACACACTAACTGAGTTAATTTTGTTTTTAATCTACTCAATAAAAACAAATCACAATTAATAATTGAATAAAAATACAATATAAACATGTTATATAATACTCCGAGACTACAGAATAATTATACAAACTTAAAAGATGAGCATATTATTATCCTAGGTTTCATTTTGTTGGGCACTTGTTATTATGAGCAGAGAAGGAGATCCAATTATTAAAATTAAACTAACGAAGAATGTGTAACTATTTTTTCATCACTATGTCTACAAAATTAATAACGACGCACTTACTATCTTTTTTTAATAAAAAATACTGTTTAATACTAGAAATTCATAAACTGCACACGAGTTTTTATTATGATTTGGGCCTCGTTTGGCAACTGATTTAAAGTTAAATTTTTTTATCTTTTTACTTAAACCTCAAAAATCCAAAAAATTTCATTTTCCAACTCAAAACTTTTAGACTTTTTTCTTTTTACATAATTTTGTTTAATATTTTTTAAAAACATCATCACTTTTATTATATAAATTTATTTTTAAAATATATTTGTCAAAATCTATAAAATAAAATCTATATTGAATATAAAATTATCAAAACAAATATAAAAATTATAACTTTAAACAAAAGTTTTTACATTTTGACTTAAATTCACTTTAAGCATTTGGCTTAAAATCACTTCATAACTCTTAAAAATGACAATTTTCCCGTCCCTGTCCTGTCCCTGTCCTGTCCTTGCACGTTTTCGTTCCGTTTTGTACGAATTTTTCCCACCTTCAATAATAGACGGAGTGAAAATGGTATTTGCTCCTTTTGTCCCGTATCTCCCCCGTATCTCCGCTTCTTGCTCCCGATAATATAAAATAAATATTTTTAAAATATAAATACATATATAAAATATATACTTTTAAAAATATAAAATATTTAAAATATTAAAGTATTATTATAATTATCTCTAATTTTTCTTATTTAAATATTTTTATCAATTATATTATTTATAATTTTTATTAATATTATTTTCTTAAATCTTAAAAATTATTCTAAAATATCTCTACTCCCACCCCATTCCTCACTCTTTTTTTTTCAATATTTTTGCATGTCTCCGTCCTGATCAAATATGGGACGAAAATTAAAAAAAATTTATCCCCTGCCCCGCTTCACCCCATTGCCATCCTTAGTAACTCTCCCAAAAAAACTTTCAATTTTTTGAATTTAAAATAATTTAAAATAAAAAATTCAATTTAAAACTAAATTACCAAACAAGGCCTTAATAATTATAAGCACCTACCTAAAGTGATTAAAAAAAGAAACAAAGAGTATAACAATATTACATTCATTATATTTTTTTTCTCCCAAGGCAGGTAAGAATACAAAACTACCAGGGTCATGGTCGTTGTTGTTATTGTTGTTGTTATTATTATTATGCTAAATTTAGATTGGTAAGAATCTTATTAAATTCAAGAAGAAGATCTTTAGCATTTTGAGTCCTTGAGCTTGAAACTCTAATTCAAGTTTTCAAAAATTTTAAATTTTAAAAATTAAAAATGTCAATTAATTATTGATTCTTTTATGTTTTCGAGATTGTTTGTTTACCACATTGATTATTAATTTTCTAACTAATATGGTAACATTATTTCATTGTTTTATTTATGATATTTTGTGAACATTATAAAAAGTAAGTCATAGATTAACATTATTCATTAAAATGCCATTTCCTAATCAATTCATCACTATTCTCAAATACTATTATATTATGATAATTTAAAATATATAAGCAACATAATTAACAAATTTATTTACATTTATATATTTTCATTTGCAACTCTAATTACCTATTTCATCTTTCTTTTGAATAAAAATAAATTTAACGATCAATTTTTTGATAATATTGTTCAAGACGGTCACAAAATTAATGAATTAGTAGATTTTTTTTCTTTTGTTGCAATCATTAGTTTTTTAAACAACTTTGGTGCAAAATATTTAAATTTTTTATATTAAATAAATGCATCATGTCAGAATTTAAGAATAACATTTTTATGGGTATAATAGGTCAACATATTCATGTAAAATCCCTATATAATTTAAAATTTTAAATTAGAACTCTAATTGGACTCTAGCTACTACATGGTGAGATTGGTTTCTAAATAAATTAGTAAAATTGACCCAACATTATGAGATATTAAAAAAAAAAAAAACTCTAACACATCATGGTGATGACACCACAGGCATAAATCGGAGTTTGGGATAGGTGTTGTAAGGCCAAAATTGTTTTATTCGAGATTTTAAAATTTAATCGAAAAATGTTCATTATGTTTAACTCATTAAGTAATTTCTGTAAAAAAATCAGATCAATCGAATATCATTATCTATCTGATCAGAGTATATTTATTTTTTAAAAATAATTAACTTCTAATATTTTAAAAATAAATTGTCAAACAAATGTATCTGATTTCTTACAAGCATTATCTACTCAATGAGTTCAACATAATGAACAATTCCGATTAAATTTTATAATTTCAAATAAAATAATTTTAACCTTGCAGAACCTCTTGTTGTGAGCTCCCATTAATCGTGCTCACAGCAAGAATCCCAACTCCCATAAATCGTTCCAAACAGAGTTTAGGACGTAAATATCAATCTTGGACTTCCACAAAAAGGGCAAGACATTCAAAATATGAACCAGTGATTCATCGAAACTAGTGGGTTTCCTCAAATTCCCATCATTTTCTCCAATCTTTCCTCATAAAAACTGTAAACCCACGCCCCACATACAATCTTCTGGCCTCTCAACCCTTTTCGCCAGCCATTTTCCCAACGCATTTCCATTTTTCTCCAACCTTCTCATTACCATAAACCTCTCTTTCAGTCTCTTATATTCTTTTGTCAAACATGTAAAACTAACACTACTCATTTCCCTTATTCCTTCTTTGTTCCGAATTCCCAACAAGGCTAGCATTCCTATCCCTGTAAACAGAAATATCTCATCTTCATTCCACTTTCCTTTATTTTTTTCTGTTTTTCCTTTTTTTTTTCGAATTGCAGTTTTAGGTTTAGATGGATGGGGGAGAGCTACGCCGGGTTTTCCAGATGTTTGATCGAAACGGGGATGGAAAGATTACGAAGAAGGAGCTTAGTGACTCCTTAGAGAACTTGGGTATATTCATTCCAGATATGGAGCTCATCCAAATGATCGAGAAGATTGATGTGAACGGAGATGGATATGTAGATATCGAGGAGTTTGGGGCATTGTATCAGACAATAATGGGTGAGAGGGATGAAGAGGAGGACATGAGGGAGGCATTCAATGTGTTCGATCAAAATGGAGATGGGTTCATCACGGTGGATGAGTTGAGGTCGGTATTGCAGTCACTCGGGCTGAAGCAAGGAAGAACCATAGAAGACTGCAAGAAGATGATAAAGAAGGTGGATGTGGATGGGGATGGGATGGTCAACTACAAGGAGTTCAGGCAGATGATGAAGGGTGGTGGGTTTGCTTCCTTGAGTTCAGGCTGATAGAACAATTAGAAAAGAAAAGCAAAGAAAAGAAAAGAAAGATGCTTTAGAAGACGAGACAAGGAGCGAACCATTAATGGAGAGATCTCCTGATTCTCTTGTACAATATACGTATGTTTCTAATGAGTTCAACCCCATATTTGATTTCGTTTTATCAAACCTTTTATATATTGGTTTCTGATGATTTAGTTTTTTAATTTGGTCATCTCTCTTTCCTCATTCTTATCGTTTATGTTTTCTGTTTTTCCTTTTTGTTTGCTGTGGATTATTATTAGTAGAACAGGAAATTTTCCTTGTGAGGACTGGTGGTTTTCTTTATGAGAACAAATGCTCTCTTATTATTGGGAGGTTTGCGGGTTTCTCAAACGCCAAAAGAATATTCTCAGGTTTTCTACATACATACATATATATATATATTCACAGGAATTTTCTTTTTGATGAGCAGTAGATGGTAGAAGCCTCTTTTCTTTCTTTCTTCTTTTTTTTTTTTCTGGTACAGCGGAAAGCGCCTCTTTTCTTTCAGTATAGAGCTGGGGCGATAATGATGGGTCTTCAATTGGGGTTGAGGAATAGAATTCTTAGAAGATATCAATTCTAACTAACCACCACAACCATCGCAAATCAATTGAAGGTCAAGGGTTTGATTAGTGCCCCAAGGCCCCCAATTACCCCCGAAAAAAATGAAAGTGAAGAAAAAGAAAAGTAAGGAGCAGTTATGAGACAGCAAGGTACCAGTAGTTCATACTTTGTTCGGACAGCAGGCAGCATATCAACCTTGATCTTCAAATTGCCCCCTCTCCTACAAGGACAAAATAAGTCCCAAGTTAACCAGAATTTATCAAATGCAATAGTTTGCAATAGTTAGCAAACCCTACTAGATGGGATGGCTCTGTTGGTTTATCACATCAACTGCATATATAAAACCAACCAAACCTCCACTCTCAAAAACTTTCAAACTGCGAACTGGTATGTCATCACGACCAACTTCTTTCCCGACTCAATTGGAATTACTCCAACATTTATCTGGATAAATAGTGTCCACTATCGCCAAAATAAAGGAGATGAAGAAAGAGAACAGAATTGCACATAAAATCGTGTTTCTACAAGCAATTGTGCAAATAACTACATAAAGAAATAACTAAAATAAATTAAAAAACAGATAAAGGAATCATCAGAAGAAAATATCAACTAATTCTCCGCATGTATATCTCACGCTTGCTCCCATGGTCTGGCACCCCACCCCATATCCATCACCACGAAGTGAGTTGACTAAGAAGAAAGAGACATGCAAAGCAGCCTCCTGATTCACATATATTCAACAGATATGAAATTATTATTACAAAATTACACTAAACACAAAATTTATTATCAGACTCAGATAACCTTATCAAGGTATCTTTGTTAATCTCTTCATCTGCAGGCCTATTCCCGATTCTCACTTCTGGATAATAGATATACTAGACAGATCAACCTCTTGGGTTCTCATCAAAGCATATCCAACTCAAGTATGCACAAAATGACCCAATTAACTGATGCTTTAAGTTAGTGAAGCACACATCAGAAGAATCAAAAAACCTAAAAAAAAAAAATATCTAGAGAATTTTTACAAACCGTACTGATCCTAATCTGAAACATCTAGCTGCACATCTTCAAGCTCTCTTATACGCTGGACCATATCGTGAACACTTCTAGATAATTGCTCAGCGTGCTCCTCAACAAATTTCAACACCACATGCAACTGTTCCTGGTAAGCTGCACACCGACGTTTACATCGTTGTCTCTCATTGTAAAGTTCAAGGGTCAACTCTCGAATTCTTTGATCCTTCTCATCCTGCAAGAAGCAAATAGAAAGACAACAGATGAGAATTTAAATATTCCTTCAAGGAGGAAAATAACAAAAACATTTTTAATCAAAGATGACAGTGGAAGGTAACAATAAGCATTGTATTGGAGTCTACGAAAAGTATATAACCTACTTCCCCTACGACAAAAGGACAAAAATAATAATCCCCAATCTAGTTGCAGATCTAATTCCCATTGTGGTTGGTAGACTTAAGTTGCTTTAGCAGTTAGATTGTACTTCCTGGTTTTGACAATATCTCAACATATTTAAGTTGATCATTATCAAAACACTTAGTCATCAGTCATTACCAATGCCTAAAGGCACTTTTCAACATAAAAAATAAAAAAATATATGTGGGTTTGTGTGGAGAGAGAGAGAGAGAGAGGCATGGGATATTTTAGCCACAAATGAATTTTTGCCGTGTAAGACATTTTGAAAATTATAGGCTATTTTATTATATATATATATATATATATATATATATATATAAAGATTTGTGAGTAGAGAGAGAGTGTGTCACATGGGACATTTTAGTCATGTAAGATATTTTTTTCCATATAGGACATTTTTAAAAACTATTAGCTGTTTTATTATATAGGTGTATATAAATATAGGTAGGTTTATGTGTAGATAGAGACCAAGAGTGACAGATGAGACATTTGAGGCACGTATGACATTTTTGAAAAGTATGAGCTATTTTATTAGATAGATAAAAGCTTCTCTGCAAAAGGACCATGCAAGTAAATTGGCACAAAATTTGTGGGGGAAGTTACAAATGCAATAGTCAAATGGCTTGCTAAGATGAAAGGAATTAACAATGCCACTATAAACACGAAAATTCAAATTTAGAAACAATGGACAGTCAATTTCACAAGAACCATTAATATTTGAGCAAAACTATTAAAGTTTAGAATAGTGGTCGTAAACTGAATAAAACAAATCCATTCCATCCAATATCTTGGTTATTAATATCACTCTTACAAGCCTTTCGGAATTCGTCAATGGGAAATCAAAGCAACCTTAATGCCAGTAGAACTAAACGACTTCTTGCTCAAAAATTAACAAATCTCTTCTTCAGTCATAGGACTCGGAGCACTCTCTAGTACTGGAGAATAATAGATCTCATCAGTCCATTATGGCAGTCTCTGGTAGTGGAGACCCAAGAAATTGTCCGGATATCTTTTCACAGATAATATTGATTATGGTGATAGGAAGGATGTGATTCTGAATCGTGGTGAAAGGAAAGAGCTTCCTCTTTCATATAGAAATATACTCTTACCAAAACCAAAATTACTGCATTCCAATTCGCTCAAGTAAACACATAACTCACACTGGTAATTCTAAAATCTAAAGCTCTCTCAAACTGACTTGGAATTTAACTATTCAGTATGAAAGTCAACATGTGTCAACTTCCGATAAGAGGATATCATTGATAATCCACTCAAGGCAAAGTGAAGCTGGAGATATGTTTCCATCCATTAACTGAAGTTCCCCCGACCCGCAAAAACTCAGAAAAATCCCCCTACCCCTTCCTTCAACCCAGAAATGTAAGTATGATGTAAAAGATTGTCATTGCAACCCAGCTAGAAGATTGTGAAATAAAAGGTTAATAATCAGAAATGCAAACATAAACATACCTCACTGATCAAATCTTTTCCGGATCCTCGCCATGGAACTTTACTAGGAGACATTAAACTATGAGTGTGATCTTTTACAAATTTAGTAACAACCCACTTAACTCCATCCCTCAAAGCTACCCTAAGCATTGCGGGACAGCCTTCTCGGGTGATAGGTGGTGGAGGAAGAACTCTATCTTTTCGGCAAACATATTTCTTTTCACGAAAACCTTCTTTTGAACATACAAAATCTTGACCAATAACCATATTATTGATTCGTGAACGGCGATTATGATGAATGCGTACGGTAAAGCCTGTACGCCTACCATAAGCAACATAAAACTCTCGAGCCTCATCTCTTGAATTGAACTCCATACCAATGCGTGGTTCCACGGCATTGTCACTTGAAGCTACATTTCCAACAGATTGTTCTGTTATCTTGTCATCTTCACTGATACACAGGTCCATGCTTTTAGAAAATTCGTCATCAGTAAAATCATTCTGATTGTAGCTTTCAACGGGCAAGCACCTTTCATCTTCATCTGAATCCAGAGCTTGACTATTGGTGCTCTCCATAAGGACCCTAATTTAGACCATCCCTTTATCCATCTTTTTAAGAGCTGCGAGTAGGTAGAAAAATCAGAAAATAAATAAAATGCAAAAAAAAAATTCATTCAAATTTATACTATTTGACCAACAAATGCAATGAAATAAACAGGAGAACAAACATAAAGTGGAAACGATACTATGTGGTTTGGGGGGGGGGGGGGAAGAAGAAACAATAAGTGGAAAAAGAAAAAACTAATGCATGCACCATTTACCCCAAAAATAAAAAACAAGAAGAAGAAGAAGAAGAAGAACAAGGCAAAGAAACTATAATTTAACCGGAATCTTAGCTTCTCACTGCTTATTGAATGAAATCCATATTTTTAATTTTTTATCATTCAGCCGCTTGTAGTTTAAAATTCCCTCTTCTCCATTATTTAATTACTGTATCTAAATTAGGTGTGCAGAGTGTTTATTTAATAAAACAAGTATTGAACAAAGTAGTTAAGTTTGAGCCTTATTTGAGTTCAGCTGACTTTCTTACACAGGCATTTAACTATTGTCATAGGGGAGGTAGCAGAGGCAAAAACATCAGGCATTCAATTTTTCCCACAATATTCCGAACCAAAATCTTGATTCAAAAAAGCAGCTCAGGGCAGGCCTTAACATCATTTTACTACATCGATCACCTAACACAAACATCGATCACTGAACAAAAGTGTATGAATGCCAACAAAATCACAATTTATGGTTCACATATCATATAATGGGCTCCTACTTGGATAGGATAGAATGAGATTTCAACCTCTTGATTACACTTAAGTTCATTCATTCAGTTTATAACATTGTGCCAAGAGAGAACCCATTTTTATCTGGAAACATCCCTTACCTCAACTTGATATCTTATGGGTGATATTCAAGAGTTCATGATTCGTAGTATTTTGAAAGCATTTGAATATGCTGGGAAAAGGTACTAGGGAATTACAGCTTTTACAATTTTTCAGTTATTTCAAGAAAAAGAGATCCTAGGTCATCATTTTCATGTGCAAAGGTCCTTGGAGAATGTTGTTCATTGATTTGTATTGTATATAATACTTCATCTTGAGTTTCCACCGCAAAGGAAATATTGCGTGGAATCTCAATCCCACATCATATAGAAGCCTTTGAATATTTTCTTTCATTGTGGCCTTTAGAGTTTGGTTATTTTCTCAATGTAAAACTTCTTTGAGGGAATACTCACTCCATTACGTTTTTTTTTTCTTTACATCTACTGTTCTATTTTGGATGTCCCAAATGACAGCCCATTTTAAAAATACTTAATCTTGTGACTTATAATATTTGTACGAGTGTAAAAATTCAGACTCTATCAGTTTGGTGAATTTATTCAATGTTTGTCCCCATAAAAAGTTGTATTTTTCACAGTAAAAAATAAAAATAAAAGAAACAGAGGGGATACATAAATTTTCTCTCTCTCACACAATTTTCTTTAACTAAGATCTCCTCCAAAACATCTTACTCAAAGTTTGCTAAGTAACAAGCGCTAACTCTGTTTCTACATTACATTTTCCAAACCAGTATAATGCCTTCAGCATATAACTTGAGCACATTCCAAGATATAAAGTACTGAGAGATTGAACACCCACATTAGTGCAGTAATTATAGGTACTGTTGCAAAAGCAGTAACACCTCCTTCTAGAGCAGACTTTCGAAAGTCGGGCCATTTTATCATGGTTCGGGCTCAAATTTATAGACCCTAGGGTGGATGTGTGAGTAGCTTCCATGTTTTCATCCAAAAAAATAAAAAAGGAAAACTGTTCCACACCAGTGAGGCTTATAATCAATCAAAAAAATTGGAACTTTTAATTAGTTGTGTGCAATCATTAGGGGTAATTTCAAGAACAAGGGGAATGGTATTATGGTAATCTCTCTCAATACAAAAAAGAGTAGGGTTGCTTTTCCCATCTGTAGTTGTAGCAAATTTAAGACATTATTAACACATTTCAGTAAGCCATCATTCAACGATAAAGAACTGTTGGAATCTGTGAATTTCATTGGCCATTGAAATTCAAATTTCAATAGCTGGATCAATTACAATTGAATTGGCCAT
>JAOTRH010000022.1:13557961-13577623 GCA_034768845.1 Heliamphora exappendiculata
AATAAAGAATGCCCTCTCTCCTCACCTTATCTGCCTGGATTGCTTTGATGGTGAAGGAAGATTTTGATCTCCTGCAGGGCATCACTGTCAAGGGAGCTCCAGAGAGACCCTTTGGAGCAACTAGCTCTCTGGTTATGGATGAAGCAAAGCTGCTCCTAAGCTGGCTGGCCATGGTGGAAGCAGTGGCTGCCATTGTTGCTTTTCTTTAGAAGAACTCTTTCAGAACTAGTGATGGAACAATAGGGGATACATAAAAAGTAGGAGATGGAGAGAGAATGAAAGATCGTGTGACCAAGCAAGAATATCTATTTGCCCACAAGAACTTGTGGTTGATGGGGATGCTGTGGTAAGATTGCTCATATTTCATTGGGTGAGTGGGGTTTTGAGCCTTATCCCTTATCCACATTGGCTGGGGCTAAGACTAGAATGACTGTGGTAGGACAAGATAAATTAATAAACTACTATTTCCCTCCTGTCAAAATACACAATGATGCACAAAGTCTTGATGTTATATTATTATGAGTTAGAAGCAAAAGAGTCATCAAAGAGTTATCGAGATGGTTTAAATTTTAAAAAAATCAGTCACATTATTTTGATTAATGTCGATAAAACAAAAAAATGCGACAAATGATTTAGTACTCTATTTATTCCGTTAAATACATTGGCTTTCTCTAAGGTTTTAAGTTTGAAATTTCGTTATTAACTCTTGTAAAATTAATTTAAATGAGATTTTATTTTAATTTTAATTAAAATTTTCACTAGTAAACAATGTAATTAATTTTTTTAAAATTAATCTATGTGCATATAAATTACTCCAAATACCCAGATTTTAAAGAAAAATAGTCTTCTTCATGTTAATTTGAAGAGGGAAAAGTGGGTTGGCTGCAAATACAATTCTTAAAAAAATCTTTAGAAATACTTGGGGGAAGGGGAAAAAACAACAAAGAAAAACTTGTCATAGATCTGGCTGTTTTTAGCTTTAAATCCCTTTTTAATTTTTTTTTATTTTTACTTAAACGTTACCCATAAAAAAAGCTAATCAAATCACAATTTTTAGTAAGTTTTAAAAATATTACTTTTATAAGTATAATAAAAGTTAGGATAAAATACACACGGATCTTCCACGAAATTTATCATTAATACACAAATACCCTTGTAATTTAAAAAATTATAATTTTCTCCTTAAAATTTGTAGCTTCGTTACCAATTCATCCAATTTATTAGTTACCGTTTAGTAAAAGTTGAGGTCACTTGTTAAAAATACTAAAATATTAATTTTATTTATGTTAAACTTTTCTATTTTTTCTCTATACAATATGAAAATGTTAACAGTAATTCATGTATACAAAATTCATGAGAAAGTATATTTTATTCTAAAAGTTATGATAATTTTAAACATATATAAAATTATTTTTATTTAAAAAGTAAAAGATAACCAAACGAAAACTTAATAAATAAAAAAGCTAAAAGCTTAAATTAGCATACGAAAATAACATGGTCTTATTTGCCTAATTGCTTATTTATTTATTTTATTTTATTTATTTTGTTTTTAGTAATTTTTTTTTAATTTAGTTAAATTATTATAATTTTAAATTTCTATCTTCTAAACAAGCTAAAAAAGTAAAAAATAAATATCAAAATATTTTTAAAAAATTAAAAAATATAAAAAAATATGTCAAAATAAATTAAGAAGTCAAATTTTATGGTATATATTTTTGCCAATAGGGAACGTTTTCTTTTTTGTCATTTTTTTTTACTTTTTTTTTCAACTTAGACTATTCAAAAAAATTAAAAATTAAAAATTAAAAATAAATATATTTTTTTATAATTTAGCCTAAACAGAATTATGATTTTTTTGAGTTTTAAGCCATAGAAATTTAGATCAACTTTAAACCGACAACCAATTGAAGCTGCGTAAACTCATCCCAATTCCGGGCCTATTAATCAGCGGCGTTCTGTAATTTCAAGATTCAACCCAGTAGTAACGGTTGTGTCTTGCTTACACCGACGAGGTTCTGATTCAATGGCGCAGAGGATTTTCACAGATTTCTTTTCTTTGCAATCAAGACGAAGCGAGAATTGAGAGAATTTAGGGTTTTTAATGGCACTACAGCTTTTGAGGCTCCCCTTATCGCGATGCAGCAGTAGCAGCAGAAGCAGTGCTATTAGTTCAAGTAGCAGCTTCTTTTTCTTCTCCAAATCATCCAAGACTCAACAGCTTTCTGGTTCATTCTTCTACTCTCTCTGTTCCTCTCTCTCTCTCTCTCTCTCTCTCTCTCTCTCTCTGTAGATTGAAGTTCTCTCTCGTGAATCTCTCCCTTTATCTGAATAAACGCCGTGTGCTTGATGGAAAGAATGGAGAAAGCAAGAAAATGCCCCCCCCCCAAAAAAAAGAGCCAACTTATGAGGATTCCCATTTGTTCCTATCTGGCAATCTCATTCATTCAAAGAACCAAAACTAGTCTAAAAATTGTATTTTAAATTCATATAGTTTGTTGTTTATGAGTATTATTATTGTTGCTTTCATTTCTTTTTTATGGTTCATATTGGGTTTATTCATTTCCGAATTTATTTAATGAATTTGGAGCCTGTAGTCCCTTCTTTATTTTATTTATTTTTGATTGTATGGATAGATTTTTTCTTTTTCCTGAGCAATATTCAGTTTACCTTAGTAAAGAGTATTATTTCGTTGTGTTTTCAACTTCCAATTGTGTTTGAAACTGGTCTGAAGCAACTGTATGTGGTGATATTTCATTTCATTTTTGTTGTATTCTCTTTCCTTTTTCTTTTTTTTTTAAATAACCGAAAACCCGGCTCTGGCACCCAGGCGTAAACTTAGTGCCAAGCAGCACTTCCTAACCCTTTGAATCAAGTAAACAGGATGGGAGCAATACACCTTATTACTGTTATTTGCACTGAGAGTCGAACTCCTGACATCATTTGTGGGGAAATTTGTTGTATTCAAATTATCTAATATCGTGATTGGAAATTCAAACCCTTACTATTCCCATTTATAATAGATTGTAAGCAGCCAAGTGTCTGTTGTGCTTGTACGAGAGTACGTACGTTTTGTCTTTGTCGGTTGATTTTGGATGTGTCCTGATTTTGTTCTATCTAATTTTCAGTGAGATGGGGCATGACCCACATGCATTTTGCCATTAGAAGCTTTGGTGCTACTAATAAATCAGAAAAGGTTCAATTGAAGAAGAAGTGAGCTCTCTCTCTCTCTCTCACATATGTACATGTATGCATATGTGATGAGTCGCTGATTAACAATTATGGTAATATGCAAGCCTCAATGCATTTTCATATCTAGGTTGCATGTCGCAATGTTATTTGAGATAAATTTAGATGTATTAAAATGCCTTGGTATTTCTTTTTCTTCTTTCCTTTTCTTTTTCAACCAATTCTTGGTTTTCTCTGAATTATTGTTCATCAAATAATAGACAGTATTTGCAAAGCTATCTGTAATTAGAAGATTTCAATTTATATTAACTCATCTATTATACTCCAAGAGGCAGAGCGTGTGCGCCTTTACCCGTCATTGAGTGGATCATAAACTTACTAATCGTAAATCATTAAAAGCATTCAAATATAATCTTACTTTATAGGCTGGGTCATAGACAAAACTGAACTTGATCAGTGGAAATAAAAAATCGGAAGCATGATTGCTTCAAGCTTCTGAAACAACTGGTTAATTTCTGCAGCTTGGCAGTGTTAGCAGTGATGCTTTCAGTTGAGATGTTGTTGCTGTTGCCGTTGGTAGCAATGTTCTTGGGTGATTAACATTTATGATGTTGGTGCTCCTGTTGATAGTAATGTTTGCGTTTTGGTGATGTCATCTATGGAATCTTGAGGAAATGGATGAAATTCCCTTTCAAGGTGACATCTTGTTCCTTGGACCAAAAGGCATTTTTTTTTTGTGTTGTGTGCTTCTATAATTTGATTCTAAACTTCATTGCCAACAAAAAGTGTTGCCTTTTATTTGAATGGAGGTTAGATGCTATATGAATGGGGCTTGAGTTAGGACATAAGTTGGTAGGCCCAATTCTGGATTGAAGAAGCAAACATGATATTCTTGTTGTGTCATCGAGTTATGTGTACATCATAGAAGTTCTTGGTGCAAATTCATCTTCTTGTCAACCTATCACACTGGCAAGATTTGCATTATTTAAATGGGCATGGTATGCATTTGTATTCCGTCATCGCATGAAGGGATGTGGCATGAAGACTTGTCATCCAACACAGTTCCTGTTAATGAGCTTGACATACAGACTGATGCAAGTTCATTTTTGTTAGTAATAAAAGATGACTATCTATTCGAACTCTTTACCAATTCTCAGCTACTAATGGTGTCAATGTTTTCAGGAAAAAGAGACTAGACGAGATATGTCTTGAAAGGTTTCGGCAATACAGCCGAACCTTCATACAATCATGGATCCTACAAGGTTAGTAGTCTTCTCAAATTGCAGTATGCTATTGGTGTTTTGCAGGGGAGTCTGCTAAACTTTGACTAATCTATTAGTGGAGAATTCATGTTGTTCAAATTAATTGGGACAAAAGGTTAGTTTGGTTTGGTTAGATTCAAGTATGAAAGTGGCTTTCTGTTTTCATTTCGGAACTTCTAAGCCTGGTATCTTGGTTGTGTTTCACTGGTTATTTTCTTAACAATTCATATTGAATGAGATTCTTTAAGCGAATGATAGATTTCAAGTTGATGTTAGCTGAATTTTGAATTGATCTCATTCCTGATAAATTAAAACCTGATTCAACTCTCATGCATAGGAGATTAAATGCTGTCCAAGATTTATATATTATCTGGATATCATTCTAAGTAACTGGAAATTGTTGTCTGGTGCTCATTGATTGCCATAAGCATTATTTGACTTCTACTAGCATTTTATTTACATTTATTTTGTTGTTAATAGCATGGTAGGAGTGTATATATGTGCTATTATGCACATAGTGCCTTTCATTTCAAGTTTTGGTGAAGGACTTCCAGTTTTAAACTTTTCCATTTATTTTTAACTGTAAAATGAACATACTTGGTACAAATTATCTCAAAGAAAAAGAAGATAAATATATTCTAGAATGGAATTGATTCCTGCTTGTTGATCCTCTTTTTATCTCCTCTCTCACTCTCTTCAGGCAAAGTGTTTGTGGATGGAAAACTAGTAAACAAAGCCGGGACCCCTGTCTCTGATGAAGCTGTCGTGGAGATCATGGCTGAAGTTCCAAAATATGTATGTAGGTGATTACTCTCCACAAACAACCTAGCTATTTTAGTGTATGGCATTTCAGCCATTTAAGTTTAACTTTGGTGAGACGTGAGAACTTTGTTTCTCTTGTTCTTCCTGTAATATAGAGCAGGATATAAGCTAGAAGCCGCCATCGAACAACTAAATGTGGATGTCGCTGGAAAAGTAGCTCTTGATTCGGGGTTGTCCACTGGGGGGTTTACTGACTGCTTACTTCAATATGGTGCTTCATTTGTCTATGGAGTCGATGTTGGATATGGACAGGTAGGCTTTCATAGCAACATCTCGTTCTCATGAACTTTAAATGTTTTCTTTGCTTGCCTGAAGAAACAATATGAAAATGTGGGTTTAACTGTTAGAGAAGCTTTTAGTGCAAATAATGCCAAAGGCTAGGCCGGTCTTACCCTTCCCAGCCCCTAGGATTAATAGGGACCAATATTGGGTAATGACCTTTGTTTTTAGCAGTTTAGTTGCAAACGGATAAAATAGGTTTTTCTTTTCCTTTTTTTTTTTTCTGGGTGAAAGTAAAGATGAGTTGAAAAAGAAGGGCGAGTCCAGAGCAATCAAGAGCTCTGTTATCAAAATCGTACGATTTACGATACGTATCGTACAATTCGGTTTGATACATTTAGCAACTGATTCGTATCGGTGGGGTGAATCAGCAAAAACAAGAATAGTACGATTCACGATACGTATCACGCGATTCGATACGATTCGTTTCGATAAATTAAGGAATCAATTCAATACCAAGCAAGTCTCAAGTTCTTGTTTATTCTAATTTATAATTTTATATTATAGAGACTTGTTCCACGTCACTTTTCTAAGCCACTCAATCTTATTTATATATTCTAGATGTGTATCTACCAAACAGTAATTAATTTTGAATTAGATGGCTATAAATTTTAACATGATATGATTAGTATCAAAGTTGTGTGAGGTGATTTTGCGAGTTAAATTTTTACCCAGTGTCTATTTCATTCATTTCGTTCATTTTTTATATCATCTCTCCACCCATTGCCAATTGATTTTGGATTGGATGCCTCCAAATCTAAAAACGTGTCTATAAATTGTTATAAATCATAACATAATTAATAATACAATATAGGATCATTGATTACGATAAATATCAGACCCACTTCTCTTGTCCTAGATGCAAGCGTTTTTACCTATTACACTATATGCTCATCATTTAGAACAAATTCTTTATTAATTTATGATAAACTTTTTCATATTTATAATGCGTCTTTAATATTTAACTATTTTAGGTATATTTTTTAATGTATTTTAAAAATTATAACCGAATATTTACGATTCACGATTCAAGAATAAGTAATTTCGATTGTCGATTTGACAACTACGATCAAGAGCATATAGAATCTCTACAAACAAATCCATAAAGAGGGTATCCCTCTACCTTGAAAGTTGAAACCAGAGAACTGAAAACCTATAGCAAATCTCGTCATAGGAAGCTCACACTTCTTTGATATTCATATTTATACACCATGTTAGCTCTTGGCACATTAAACAGAGAAAAACTACCTTGCTAAGCAAAGCACTTATGACTAGTATTATGACCTCCAGGCTTAAGCTTACTGGCTTGAAAAGATATCAAGTATCAGCTACACAGCATGGAGCTAACCCTTGACTTTTACTTAGCAAAAAAAACAAAAAGACAAAAAAAAAAGAAAGGGGATAACCACTGGATTACAAAAAGAAAAAGATTGATAGACAACACTCTCAAGCTATGTTAAATGGACTCTTCTAAATATATAAAATGTCCGTGTCAGATTTGAACACTTGGATAAGGGGGGTAATTCGAGTTTACTATAAAACTATGCATAAACTCTCATATTATACACGGAATCTAAGAAAACTTATGAACACCATTTACCATAGAAAATAAAAACTATATATTAAGGAATTTGAATGTTTTTTCATGTCCTAATATCTGAAAATTGAATTAGATGAACCTGACACTTTGACACATGCACACACCCGACACTCATACCTGAATCCATGTAGCATAGCTCTCAAGCAACGGCACAATGTATAGAGGTGATGCATGTGAATGAGTTTTACATTTTACCGTTCACTCTATTAGATATTTGTCAAAAAAAGGTTGCAAGTCAGAAGGAAAAGAAAGTGTTCGGAACTTTTAATAATGAGCAAGTCGTGAAATTCCAGGGTCACTTTTGTTCTCAACGTTCATTTAAAAACTTGCTCAAGAAGGTATATTGACAAAAGATTAAATGCTCTATAAGAAGGCAAATAAGGTGGCAGATTAATTTCGAATTTGGCCAAAATTGATGTAGCACAGTGGTAAAAGTGCTGGCAGAGCACCTGGAACAAGGAGTGGGTGTTTTTTAGTTTGTTCTTGAGTTCGTCTTACAAATTTAGCATATGATCATATTGGTTTCAGTTAGTCAGAAACTGAATTTATGTGGGTGTTTTTTAGTTTGTTCTTGAGTTTGTTCCTTCTATTTGTGCACGTAACATGCTGAATGCATAAAAATGTTGCCTTAGCAACTCCCTTCCTTTTTTACCATTTCGAACTTTCAGGTATTGTCGATGTTGGTTTCTTATTAGGTGGCAGACAAAATTCGTCGTGATGAACGTGTGTGTATTGTAGAACGGACAAATTTAAGATGTCTTTCTGGACTTCCACAAAAAGTCGACTTGGCGACATTGGATCTTTCATTCATCTCTATACTTCTGGTGAGCTTTTAGGTGGTGTTGAAATGATCTTAACTTGCATCTGCATATTTTTTCTTTGCAATCTGTTATTTAGAACCACTCTTTCGTCTTCCTGCATTTGGAAATATGGCCTCTGATTTTGAACATGCCTTCTAAATGACAGTTCTTTACCTTCTTTCATATGGTGGATCAGTGAAATTGGAACATCCTACATTTACTATTACCGTGATCTTATTGATTATTATACAGATTTTTAGTCCTATTGAAGGTTTTCTTTTGTTTGATTTTGTTCCTATATTCAGTTTTTCCCCCTAAATGCAGGTCATGCCAGCTGTCGTCAATACAATGAAGGAAGAAGCTACATTGGTTACTCTGGTTAAACCCCAATTTGAGGCTCGCAGATCTCAAGTAGGAATGCATGCATTTTCTGTTTAATTTTTTTTCCCTAATGACTGCTCTGTATGAGTTTTGTTTTCCCTGCAATTAATTGTATCAAGCTGAATCAAGGTTACAGTTAAGTAATACACCAAACTTGGGGTTGAGAGTTACAAATGAAATTGCTTTATTAAGGTCTAATAGAAACAAAAAAAATTTCTTGTCGAAAGCCTCTGTTAAAGATAGGAATATGCGTAGGGTGCTCATTAGTTATGATTCCAAAAGGCCCTGCTTAAGCATGGTTTGATACAAGTATAAAGGCCAAGCAGGCCATCATACGCATACAAAAAAAGAGAGGAAAGGAACGTAGAACAAACACACGTGCATGTACTCACTTCCACAAAAGTAGATGAGTAAGGAGGAGGAAAGAGATATGTGGTTCAGCACAAAAAGGTGTGTAACCTAGCGTAAAGTGTGGACATAGTATCCCTTTGTAAAAATAATTCATCATCCCAGTCATGTATGTCTTGTGATGAATACACTCTTCTGCCATAGTCATTTTACTAGAATTATTTATCCAGTGACACTGGAATTACTATAACTATTGTGTAGCCTATCACCATTGGAGCGAAGGGAGAAAAGAGAAAGATGGGGAGATTAAGAAATTTGATAATCTTAGTTCTGTGATGTTGTTGCAGTCCCTTATTATCATATCATAGTGGAAATCGAATTTTTGCTTCCTAAGAAAAGGGACAATGGAAAGATAAAAAATGAAGAGATCTTTAATTCTAAACTTCAATTTCATTGCAGGTGGGAAAAGGTGGAATAGTGAAAGATCCCTTAGTCCATCAAGAGGTATGTATTTGCTCTCCTGTTTTGATTGTTATTTTATGTTATTGTTTGATTGGTATTTAGAAGTACATATCATGCTTTTGAAAAGAATAATTTGTACATCATAACTCACTTTGAATTTCATATCACTCATGGAATAAATTATCAGAATTTGGACGGCTCATATCATTGCCTTCTACCTATTAGTGACGGCTTCCTGGTTTTGCAACATAATTTTTCTAGTTTTATAATGTATATTCTCTGACCTTGTTCCTATGCTTTGAAAAATGGTCTATGGGCTCTCTTACAAAATGTGAAATAAGAGTTCATTTCTAAATTCTAACTATAATCCTTTCTCTACATTTATGAGAGTTGCATACAATTTTTGCATTTGCATGGTATCAAAACAGGAAAATCTTGTAGAGTGACTCAAGTGCCAATTAATTCAATTGTTTTGGTTCAAATCTTGTAGAGTTTAGTTCAAATTTTTCCCCCCACATAGATCGATCTAGAAAACCCAAATCAAGAACTTAGCCTTTGAGTATTTTTCAATCATCAGATTCTAATCAAAGATAATAACAGTTAAAGTTCCTTCATCGTCACTTCAAATCTAATTGATGACATTCCAACTTTACGAGCAATGAGTAGTGAAGGTTGTCTACCCAAAAAAATATATAAATGGAAATACATCCCAACTCTGCCTCCTCCAAAATGTTAAGAAGCTCCTCTCCTGTGTCCTTGATGGCAGCGAGAAGCATTTGTGCTGCTTCTTTTGACATAGTCTTCACTATAGGTATTGGAATAAAAGGGCAGAAGCTTTCTGCTGAAGTTTACTGTGAACTTTCCGCAATGTGAATTGGAAATTGGTTAACTGAGGGAAACTCGTCTTTCCATGCAAAGTTGGTGCATCCATTATTTGCTTGCTTTCTAATTTGTGTGCTTTATGCTCCATTTTATTGCTGCAAATTTGTAGAAAATTAAGAAAGATGATTTTATATTCTCAAGGGTTTAAGGACCCGCAAGAAGCGTTTTGCATCATTGCTTCCAATAGTTCGACCTATCCAATCGCTGTCTTGATCTAAATATAGGTTAAGATATCAAAGAACCCAGGAAGAGGCTTCCCTCGTAGTTCGTCAGTCAAACCAATGATTCTCATCTCAAAGTAATAGAGAGATCTTTTTCGAGTTAGACTTCTATCAATGCAATGAAAGAACCATTCCTTCCTATTTGTTTGTCTTGTCAGATAAAAAGAAGCAGCGTAAAATATTTGTTCTGTTGTCTTATCCACCAAACAAAATGCGATTGATATTGAGCATAGAATAATTTGAACATGGTTAAAGTTTGTACCTTTGATCAAGAATTCAATTGCTACAGGTTCGTGAGAGGATCATTAATGGTGTGGAAAATTATGGGTTCCACTGCAATGGGTGGATTGAGTCTCCCCTGAAGGGTGCGGAGGGCAATACCGAGTTCCTGGCTTGCTTCAACCGAATAGGTAAGAAAATTGTAAATCAATAATCCCATCCCCACATGAAAGCAGATAAACAATGAGTTGATTCTCGAGGGAACTGTGCATTATTATCAGACAAGAATGCAGAAAATGTCGTTATGTCGTTTACAGAAAACCCTGGTGGTGCTTTATTTCATTTGTTCTTTTTCTGTCAAGAGCTTGTAAAGGAAAAGAGAAAGGAAATGCCATCTTGTGAGTTCTTCAAAGTTCAAATATAGCTACATCTCCATGATCTCAAACTTGTTAAGGTTTCCCATTTTGCTTTCAATCATTTTGTAAATTGTTAAAAAAAAGTTTAATTATTATTTTATTTTTAAAAAAATTGATTAAAAATTATAAAAAAAGAAATGTGTTCACTTATTTATGAACTTTTTATTCCCTTCTCAACCACCATCTTCAGCTACCAATTGCCAACTACCCACCATCATCCCCAATTGATGGCCACCGTAACCTACTACCACTATTGTTACTCATTGGTCGTCACCTCTATTTACTTCATTTCTCAGCCGCCACCTTTACTTACTATATCCATCCCTTGATCTCCACCGCTACTTACTATTGTCGTCACAACTTTCAATATTATCTTTGATGATTTTTGTTACTTTAGTTCACCATCTTCGACGATTGGCATTCATTCTTGCCAACTTTTTCACCATTGGGCGCCCCAATCTCCATTACCATCAGCCGAGACTCTTTCGAATTCCTGCAGCTATCCTTCCCTTGTTTCTGTAAATTTTTTTTATTAAAAATGAATAAAAATATATCTTTTTTTATTATAAATAAAAAATAAAAAAGTGGAGGTTCCCAAACAAATGCAATATCAATGTTTCCATTCATGCATCTGCCAGTATCTTCGATTGGTCGGTTATTTCTGTATGTTGCTGCAGGGATATGTCTGTGTTGAAGGGGACGGTTGTGTAACTAATATCTAAGCCAGGCAAATTTGTATTCATTTATTTGATATTTGAAGACTTCTGTTTTCTCTGGAACACTTTTTGTAAATAACTCAGAGTTTGAAGTGCCTAATACTGAAGAATTCGAAATCAATGGGATTGAGAGATTGATGAGAGTTCAGGATTTGTTATGCACCAGCTTCGATTGTAACTGACTTCAAGGTAGCTAATATTTGGTTAGAAAATCTGTGCGCTTTCTTCCACAATAGCTAAGTAGATTAAAAACCAATGAAATCAGAACATAGCAGACTGATATGTCTATCTAGCACTTGAGCTGAGGCATGACATGTTTTTTCTTTTTTTTTTGAATTATCTCATATGTTCGGACCAACTTAAGCACACTTAGACAAATTTCTGAGAAGCCAATTCTACTGTCCATTAGTGGGGCTTAAAACATAGTGTTTGCTGGAAATTTCATTGGCTGCATTCCCCACTACAGGCAAGCTTGGCAAACATTTAACATAATTCTCATATAACACAAAAGTCCTGAAGCTGGTTCACCTTAATTGTTATTTAAAAACAAATAAAAGTTCTATCTTGATCCAGGTGGAGATAGCTGCGAACTGGCATACCCAACCGAGAAACCTAAATGCACTGATTCTCATATAATCCAAACCCGAGGAGAGCTTCTCATATGGCTTATAGCCGCATGCAGGATGGCGGTAATACAGGATGGTTCAACAAGGATCATGGACGCTGTTTGGATAATGATTTATTAGCTTATTTTATTTTGTTTGTTTGGATAATGGTTGATTGTTTTGTTTGTTTTTGTCTTTAATAACAAAAATTAATCGTTCGGTTAAATTATTATGCTTTTCCAATTCTTTTCTTCCAACTCTTTTCATAGAAACGAGCTGAAAAAGTATAAGATTTCAATCAAAATGTAAATTAAAAAAAACATTCAAAATGGTAAAAACAAGTCAAAATAAACCAATAACCTAGATTTTATATTGTTTATTTTCGTCTTTAGTTAGCTTTTTTAATCTTTTGATCAAAATCTTCTATTTTTATATTGCTTGCTTATTTTTGATCAAAAAAAAAAGCAAAAAAAACTCAAAAATTATTGTGCTTCAATGTTGGTACAACAAGATCATTTAGCAATAAACAAGGTAAGCACTTGCAGCTGCTCAAATCATTGTCCTGATCTTTATTTGCATACAGGAATGGTGGACAATAAAACAGGAAGCTTTCAAAGGAAACTACTCACATTTTGAATCAAACCACACCTTCTCCCCCATCCTCCCAAGTCTCTATCCTGCACAAAACATTCCTTATTTGCATATAGGAATGTTCCGCGCTCGGATCCAATGGTAACAAGTTTTATAACTAATACAAATAACAGTCATCAACTACAACTGACCTGAATCGCTGAACAATTCAAATGGGATCCTCAGACCAACCACCTGCCCAACGACGGAAAGCCACGATTCAACATATTTCTCAAATGCCACCACACCTTTATTCCCTGAAGTATCAGTAAGAAGCAGCAGCTTCATCCATTCGCCCGTCCCACATGGATGGAGTGTATACCATGGCCTGTTCAAATAGGGGTGTTCCTACAAAAGCGATAAAATTCAAAGTGTGGAGTGTTAGACTGTGGTTAGGGGTGAAGTGGTGTCGTGTCATTTTTTTGGTTAGGGTTGAGATGTCGTGTCATTTTTTTATCCCAACATGGGCACGATACGTGATTATGAGGGTTTTGTTACAAAACATAATTCGATTTTTGGCTTATACCTCCGCAAAAAATTTAAAAAATCCAAACATGTGTGATTAGAGTTTTCTGATTGTAGTTTCTAATTCTAAATCAACAAACACAATTTTGCGGCTTGAAACTATAAATTTACAATTGTGACAAATATTTGTAGCTTCTACTTTGAAAACATAATCACATCTTTTTCATTATAGAAGTTCATAATTCAGCTGCACCAAACACCCTTGACTGCCTAAAAGATACATAATTATGACCTTCACATGTAAAAGACTTGGTGGGGGTGAAGGCCCAAGTTTTTACTCCCGCGTTACCAATACTACCATCAATATTTTTTCAATGGAAAGTGGTGCAAAACTTAGTTTGAGGCACATCTGCTGAAAAAGTGCGTGTACAAAGCAAAAGCAAGATGCGTATAGGAAAGTGCGGGATTGTCTAATGATCAATTCAAAAGGACGGACATCTGCAACATATTAACAGTTGGTACAATGAGAATTCACGTGTTAAATAAGCCACAGGCAATTCCACGGAAACAACTCATAATTTCAGAAGTAAACAAGCCACAATTCCAATAGGACAATAATTTCTTTGTCCATCTGGTCTGAAAACTACGATTTGTACTGAACTCATTCCTTCAACATGAGAATGTTAAAGAATATAAAATAGTGAGACAAAAAACAAGACTGATATACCTGCTGAGTTATGAATGTCCATTTCGATTCCATCAGCACCTTTGCAGAGTTGACAGGAAGATCCTTCTCAATGTCATTCAATACCAGAGGTTGTCCATCTATTTATACAATGATGGTAAAACAAACTCAATCACATCAAAAAATATGCATAATCATAAGAAACTCACCTTGTATGCCACAGAAGACAACTCTAAAAACAAATTTCATCACGCATGGGCTCTGACAGGCAGAATATTTTTTCAAGAGTAAGTTTATTAGGTTAGGTGCCAAAACAGGAGCACTAAAGCTACAGGACTACACAATCCCTCCCAAAAAGCTACAAAAAGACAAGAACAGAAGGGACATAATCCCTAAGCCAGAAGAGGATCACGATGCACCAGCCCCTCAAGCACAGTATGATATTCAGCTTATTGTCAAAATTCTCTCCCTCCAAATATACCAAAAAATACATAACAAAGTTTTCCAAGCCTTCTTGATCCATATATCGGGAAGAAAATTTACTTTAATTATATGGGGCAACACCCGCTCAACACTAGAAAGATAACACTAGAGGGTCACTGGGCAGTACAACAAAAGGTGATTGGTATCCTCCCAAGTGCTTGCACATACATGGTACAACATCCTGCTGCTTTAACTTCACATTTTAGGTCACCCAGAGGCAAAATGAACTCCGTAACTGCCATCCAAGGGGGAAAAAGTACCTTAATTGGGGTTTTAGAATGCCACAGCCTTTACAAGGAATGGATAAATCCCCCATTTCCTAAAGAGAAAGACCCTCACAAATTAAACCTCCCTGTCATAAATACCCTCCTGAACTGAGGCACCCATAAGACCAACAGTAGAAAGGGAGAGAAAGTTGTCACCTGCATCCTTATCCAGTGAAATCTGAAATAAGGAAAATCCCCCATCAGAGGATAATGACAATGACTGCACCAAGCGTACTTCCCGACCATTCCCCGCCTAAAAAAGAAGAGTTGGTAGAAATCTTCCCATACCTTCACGATACCTTTCTACAGATTCACTCTGTAAGAGAGTCTAACCACTTCGGAACTTTTCACCAATACATAACAATGGCAGCTCTTTATTGCCTACCCCTCCTCCCTTCACAGGGAAGCACACCTCCTTCAATTCTACAAAGTGATGCTTAACTGTTCCCCCACACCAACTTCCCAATCCATACATCATTGGTATCAAAATGGTAAAAATAGACATATAGTACGTCGATAAGTCAAACAAGCTACCCATGAATGATTAGAGATAACTGTCCACTTCTATAGAGGTATTGTCTGTTTCAAGTAGCCCATGTCTTCTCAAACCTTTCAACAACATCCACAAATAAGAGAGAGCACAGCCCGTCTTACATCCCAAATTTAAAACCAGCTCATGAAAACTCTAGAGCCCACGTTATCAGAATCCCTCTTGCAGCTTCTACAGTCCCCAAAGACTCTTAATCCACACTCCCAACCCTAAGACTTCACCAACTTACTAGATGACACTTCAATTTGTCTCTTGCAATCACACCAAAACCCCTTCCACTTCCTAACCAAGGCCTTAACCACTGCCCTTTTATCCAGGTCATTTAGTCCCTCACATTTCAAAAAGGTTTAATTACACAAGAAACCTCTCAATTATCAATGAGTATTACTTTACCCCCCTTTACTTCAAAACCATTTAGGTCTATCAACTATTTAATTTGCACCACTTTCACTCCCTCCAAGTGGAGAGCATCTTATACGGTTTTTAATAGTCGAGGGACCTGGATGTACGGTTTTGAAATTGACGGGGATAAAGTGATATTCAGTTATAGCTGAGGGGGGTACACATGAAGCCATTAGTGCAAAAGGAACGGGCCATTGATGATCCTCGCTGGCCCACAAAATTCAGTTATAGCTGAGGGGGTATTTGTGTAATTAACCCTTTCAAACAATGATGCGACACTTCATGGAAAATCAAATGGGATCACCTCCTCCCTTCCTTCCCCATCAATCATATTGATGCCTTCTCTCCTCTCACGGTTTTGTTGCCGAACCACCACAATCTCTTCAATTCCTTACACACCTCCAAGCTAGACTGTGGAGAGACAGTGGTATTGATGGTTTTGAGCTACCATGGAGATGGTTGAGGAAGAGTTGACAATAACATAACAGTGGTGGTGACAACAAAAAATTCACTTGGAGCTAGTGGCAGGTCGCGTTTAGTTTAAAGTCAGAGAAAAAGTCAATGGTCAAATCACAATTTTCTCTCTCTGTATGCTGGCTTAAAGTCATTTTTTAACCAAATGAACTTTTTACTTATTTGGCTTAAAGTCAAAAAAAGCAAAGGGCCTTGACTTTAAATCTGGTTACCAAAACAAGCCTAATAACATAAGCATCTTCGATACCACATTTTTTGTCAAAATTAACCTTATGCCCATCAATCTTCATATTCAGACATAAAGGATGACTGTTGAAGTAGGAATATGATATGAAGGGAAACCTGTTTTTTTGGATAAGTAATAAAACTTATAACAGTTCAAGCAACTACATCATTTGAATAGTAAAAGCTACATCATATAATTTTAGCGATAACAGTTTTGACTGTACAACTTCAAAATATCTTACAAAGGTAGGGATAAGTAGAGCAGAAACTTTCAAAGCTAACGAGTGCGCTCTATCACCTAGGAAGTAGGAACTATTAACTGCAAGATCATATTACTGAGAGCACTTTAGCTTAATGAATCAGAAATATCTGAACATTCAGAACTGCAAGAGGCTTGAGATGTCTCTATCACAAATCTAAATGGCATATCATGCATATCATATAAAGTTACTATATAAAACATTGGGCTAATATTCTGCAAATGAAATGATTATACAGGATGGACATACCACTGCAGTATCCACGGAAATAAAGCACCGGAACCCTATATGACGAGCTATACACTATGTGGAAGTCATAACGATGTACTTCATGACCACAGCTCTGGACCTTGCAAATAGAATGGTAACACAGTTATTTAGTGGAAAAGGTCATATGTCATACCACCATGTCTGAAGGTAAGTGAGGAAATAATAACCATTTAGGAAAATACAACCCTTGATAGTACGCTTGCCCAATCATTAGCAATGCAATCAAGGTCCAAGGAGACAACAGAAACAACTGTTTATTGGACTTTTATCAGGACTATAACCATTTAATTCTCGTTAAGTGTATGATGAAACTTCAATAAGATAAATTGAGGTTTGAAAGGACCTAAATCAAAACATGGGTACCAAAACTGCATTATCAATAGCATCATCCGGACCAGAGCAGCTAGGCTCTTCTTTCCTTGTGTGACTTCCTTTATCTTGATCTTCCTGTACAAGACAATTGCAGACTGTATATAAAGATCAGATCAGCCATTACACAGTAAATCTCACATTGAATTACAAAATCCATACCTCACCAGACCCTTGAAGAATCACATCCTCTAGAGATAAATATCCTTCTGCCTGAAATACAAACATATATAGAGAGAAAGAAATTGAGAGAAATGGAAGAAATAGAGATTTTTAGTTCTACCTAAAAATTAACTTTTTTGAATTTCTGCAAAAATATAGAGATTTAGAGGGAGAGAAAAAAATTATCTTAAATTCTCGTGTGTTTTACAACATTAACCCTCCAAAAATAAATTCGTTAAGCACTGTTACTTACACTTTCTTCTTTTTTTCCTTACGAAAAGTAACCAAACAAGATAAGGAGAGAAACGACTGTGTTTTCTCTCTTAATTATCCAAACAAGATAGAAAAGATTGATTATCTTTTCTTTCCTGATTATCAAAACAAGATATGGCAAAACACCATTCTTTCTCTCCTTGTATTTTCTCTTACTACTAAGTGCTTTTTTCTTAATTTCCTCTCCGAGTTTCCAAACGGGCTGTAACACCGAAAAATACGAATTTCAGAGCATGAACTGATGAAGATGAAAATAGCATGTGGGTAAGAAAAAACTAACTACGTGGGCAGCAATCCAAGGGTGTTTTGGACAAGGTATCCATGACCACTGAGGGAGAGCAGTAGAATTAAACCTCTTCCATTTCTCAGCGAAAGCAAGCGCAGCAAAACGGAAATCGCTCGACGAAAGGGTGCCATTCCAACTCGATATATCAATCTTTGCCCCATTTGAGACCATCACAGCCTGAACAAAATCAAAGCAAGAAAGGGTTTCGCTTTCCGGGAAAATGAACTTCTTGCTTTGGAAGTACTTTGCCAAAGAATTCAGGTTAAATTTAAAGAGAAAAAGGACGAAAAGAAAAAAATGGCGAACGCATCAAGACAAGCGTATATTCTTGATTGTGATTTTCCAAGAGAGGATTGAGAGATTATCAGTTTGGAAGTTGAAAACAGAAGAACCAGCACAATTCCTTTTGATCTCCTGACCGATTCGATAAAACGAGGGATTCAGAGTCCAAAGGATAGAAATCTCTCACCCGGTTGTTACTTGCTGCCAAAAATGAGAAATTATTAAAAAATAGGGTCTTTTCAGGTGAAAAAGAAAATTTTAACTTGTAAGTCTATTAACAAAATTTTGAAGACGTGAAGTTCAATCACTTAAAATATAAATAAATTTAATAAAAATAAATAAATTTATATGTAATATATATAAATAAATTTAAAATAAATTATACTTAGATCCCTTGCATTCCTATTATATATCACTATATATCCCTTTATTTTTAAAAATCACACTGTACCTCCTTACTTTCTTAAAATTGACAACACTTTAATTTATTTGTTAGTCAACAGTTAGTTGACTTGACAGAATTGTATGAAATCAGTTAAAATTTAACAAAAAATTTTAATTTTACCCTTCATCTTTTTTATTCCTTCTCTTTCCTCACTCACTCACACCAAAACTTCAACCCAAGCGCCGCTACCGAATGTAGCGCCGCCGGTTTCACTGTCACCCAAACCCTCACCACCACCGCATAAAGACCCTACACCACCACTGCCGCCCCGTTCGATTGAACACCACCACCGCACCACACCGCCGCACCACTGTACGACTCGCATATACATACACGCACATACGTATATACATGAAGAGCTGTTGATTTCTGTTGCAATACCACCACCGCAAACACACACACACCGCATACACATATACATACAGAATGGAATTTGAGAAACTGAGCTCATAATGAAGCTCAGATCAGAGAAAAGGGCTAGTGAGAGATTTGGGTGTCTCGGATTCTAACCCTAACCCCAAACCCTCACCACCACCGCGCCGCACCACCGCAAAACACCCATCACCCCATTCTGTGCTCGTGCATTTGGCAGCACCATCGACGACGGCGCTGATTTCTATTTGGGAGTTGTCGCAGTTTATGACGAGCTTATTGTGTGTTTGTGTGTGTGTGGATTTAGAATCACCACCCCTCACCCCAAACCCTCACCACCACGGTGCCGCACTCTCTCTGTCTCTCGATCTCTATTTCGAGCTCAGAGACGAGGATTGAGAAGAAGATGAGAGAAAAGTGTATGTATATGTATGTGTATGTACATGTGTATGCGAAGCATTAGCGATGATCGGAAGGGGTTGGGGTCGCCGGTGGGGCGGTGGGGCTTGGGGTTGCTAGGATTTGGGGTTGCCGGTAGGTTGGTGGAGGTTGCAGTCGCTGGTG
>JAOTRH010000022.1:13590150-13616519 GCA_034768845.1 Heliamphora exappendiculata
ATTCCATTTGGAAGGTTATCCCCTGAAATCAATAGCCTTCAAGCTGTTGGTTTCCAGGCATCAATTGCAATTGAATGACCAATCCAATTGTAATTGATCCAGCTATTGAAATCTGGATTTCCATGGCCAATAAATTCACAGATTCCAACATTTGTCGGGGGAGGATCCCATAACATATGTTTATTTTGGAGAATGGAAAAATGAGAGAGAAATAATCTATTCGCTAACAATTATTTTTAGTTTCTTCGCTGTCTCATTTTCTCCCTCTCACTCGTTTATCCCTTGTATATAAAGAAAAATGAGAGAGAGAGAGTTTTTGTTATGAACTTTTAGTCCCACAATACAAACATGAAAAACAAACTTACTTCATATTGATAATCCAATTCGAGCGTTTATTCCCTCAATACAAACTAGCCCCGTTTGGGATAATTCCTTATTTGCTTATTTGATTTGATTTGTTTTTGTTTTTAGTGAATTTTTTTTATCATTCAGTCATATTATTATACTTTTCAACTTCTCTTTTCAAAACGAGTTGAGAAAATAAATTGTATCCAAATATAAAAAAATAGCTAGAAAAACGAAAATAAGCTAAAATAAACCAAATCTTATATTGTTTATTTTTATTTTTAGTGAATTTTTTTCATCATTTGATCAATTTTTTTTTTACTTTTTCGTTTCATCTCATCGAGACGATTCGAAAAAAGTAAAAAAACTTGATCAGAAGATTAAAAAAATTCAGAAAAGACAAAAAAAAAGCACGATTCTTGCATTTTTAGCCCAAACAGGGCTATATATGTTGGAAAAATGGGTTTTGAATAAAATTAGAATATGATTTTTAGCTAACTTTGAAGTTAATTATCTTTGTGTTAGATTAATCTTTTTTGATGATTCTAAGTTCTAATTTATTTATCTCCATGAGTAGAGTAATCATAGATTTTGTGTCATTCAAAACTATTAATGGGTGAATGAAAAATTGACTCCAAAAGTGTGCCATTGAAGTTGGCAAAATAATGGTAACTTAAAGCTATCCCACATTGCTAGAGAAAGAAAAGGGTGAGGGTCTAATTGAGTATAAATATATTTTTCCATCCCACATTGATTGGAAAAAATTTGGGTGAGTGGCTTATATAAGCCAAGTTGAGCCTAAGGGGTGTGCCCCTTTGGGGTACCTAGTTTTGTGGACGAGGAAAGACCTACCCAACGGTGGGTTCGACCCAAACCTCACATGTGCGGCCGTCCGTCCGATTGACCAGCCAGCCGGGCCGGGCCGGCCTCGGGTCCTGGTCCTGGTTCTGGTCCTGGTCCGTGGGTCGTGGGTTGTGGGCAACCCTTATCTTTTTGCAAAAAATTTATTTAATTAAATTTTCGAATTTAAAATTTTAAATTTAAATTTTTGTCCGTTACCGTTATTACTGAACCGTTGGCGGTTCGGGACTGTTGGGTTGGTTATTGGTTCGCGACCGTTGGAGAATACATGTTGGGCGGTCCAACCGTCAGGTCGAACCGGTGTGGCACCTGTTCGGATTAAGGCGAACGGACGCCATTAATGCCTATATAAAGATTGCTAATCATCCCATTAGAGCATCTGATTTTCTCCATCTTTTCGAAATTCTGCTGCTCTGTGCTCTGTCTCATATAAGTCTTCATTTTCAATTTCCAAGAAAGTTCAGCACAAGCCGAGTTCGCTGTGTGTGCAGGTTACCATGCTTCTCCTGCATACGGAAATCGCTTTATCCTGGAGGCAAACGTCCGTTCTATCGCAAGCACTGAGGCGTGGGCGCTATTTGTCTTAAGGAGACAACGCCGAACATTGGACTCAATTGCATTGTTTTTGTCTGTAAACTTTACATATTCGGTTTTCTTTTCAGTTCTGTTCTGCTTATGCATTTGTGATATGTTCGATACTGTTTCTATAGATTAATCGTCGTCTTTGTTTTATTTTTGTTTAATCTATTGTATGAACAAAATAGTATTTATTTATGTTATGTTTTCAAATATAAAAAGCGTTTTACATATTGTTTGTCTGTTTTTGTTTTCAAGTTACAAACCAATCTTCTGTTCACTGTATTAATTTATCTGTTTATGATTTTATTAGAATTTTATATCTGCTGTATTATTCAGTTTTAATAAAAATAGAATATTTTAATTTTGTTTCATATCGCTGTAAATTTTTATTACTGCCTTTCATGCTATTTTGATTTTGATTAAAACCGACATATTTCAGTATTTTTAGAAAATTCAAAATATAATTCTAACAACTTAAGACAGATAGTTATTATTCTTTACTTCTGGAATTAATTCTGCCGGTATTTAATTTAAGTCGTGCTTTAATATACCTGTTGATTGGTTACATTTGAGATACAGTATTTTAATTTACTGTTTAAAGTTTTATAAATACTGTTATTGCAGTTTTAAATTAGTTTACAAACTTATTGTTGGATTCTGTTTCGGTGTTAATTCGGCTTTTGCAGTTATGGCAACCGAAACCGACAATAGAATGGACTCTACCCCTACTGTTTCTACCCATGTGGTGGCCCCTGTTCCAGCCCAGATTTCGGCTTCTATTCTGGCCCCGATTTCCTGTGAGCCACGGTGAGAAACTGGAAAAGTTCAATGGGACAGATTTCAAGAAGTGGCAGCAAAAGATGCTATTCTACCTGACGACGTTGAATCTGGTGCGGTTCCTCCAAGAGGATGCTCTTTCGTTGTCTGAGAACGAGGGTGACAGGCAGGCTGTGGCTACAGTCGATGCATGGCGGCATGCTGACTTTTTGTGCCGCAACCATATCCTGAATGGTCTGGACAACACGTTGTATGGCGTGTACAGTCCGCTGAAGACAGCAAAGAACTTGTGGGATTCACTGGACAAGAAATACAAGACGGAAGATGACGGGATGAAGAAGTTTGTCGTCGGTAGATTCCTCGAGTTTCTAATGGTGGATTCGAAGACCATTATCAGCCAGGTCCAAGAGCTTCAACTGATTCTGCATGAGATTCATGCCGAGGGCATGACACTGAGTGAATCCTTCCAAGTGGCTGCTATTATTGAAAAACTACCACCGTCTTGGAGGGATTTCAAGAATTATCTGAAGCACAAGCGAAAGGAAATGGAGCTTGAAGACCTGATTGTCAGACTCAGGATTGAGGAGGATAACCGCATTGCCGAAAGGAAAGGGTCATAGGGGTTCCAGTTCAAGGCAAAGGCCAATGTGGTGGAACAAGCCCAGAAAGGGAAGAAGCGGAAGAATCACAATTAGAAGGCCAAGGGTGGTGATTTGAAGAAGTTCAAGGGAAGGTGCTTCGTGTGTGACAAGCCGGGCCATCGGGCGAAAGACTGCCGGAGACTCTACGGGCTATGTATCTCGCTATCGTCGATTCAAATGCCCTGCTCTTAGCTCGGGTTCTTGCTTAATGGAATGAGGCGCCCCTTGTTCCTTTTTTCGCAATACTTCGTGTCTCCCATGCCCCGCTTCAATCTCTTGCTTGCTTTGGTGCCTGGTCCAAGGAAAGGAGTCTAAGTCTGCCTTCGAATAAGCAATCGCAAAGGTTGGTCGGTCATAGGCTTGTGTTAGATCTTCTATCTCTAGCATTGGCTAGCGAAGCAGTAGTGGCAGAGGTTGAGCTGGTAAGCTAGCTCATAGGGCTAGCTGTCGGATGCAAAATTTTTCTTCGGTCGATAGGCGGGCTCTGTTCCTGTTGCAAGTGCAGGAGCGGTGTCGGCCCAAGCAGTAAGTAGGTGGAGCTCTTAGTGCTTAGTCCCTTCCTTGATTGGCTACCTCAGTAGGTGCTTGTTTGGCATGAGCTGTAGCGTAGACACAAGTAGTAAGAGGATCTGGAGGCGTAGGAGCAAGGTGTAGGAAAGCCAGGTGCTAGCTAGGTGTGTCTCCTGCCTGGTCTATTGGTAGTTATCTTTCATCTGCTAGCTATCTGAGGTAGGTGGTCTCTTGCCATTGGCTTAGCCTTAGCTCAACCCTTGCAATTGGTCAGCTACACGTCGTTTTCATTTTCTATTTTATATGCTACTCTCCGGTCAACGCGAATAGATTCTTTGTTTCTTTACCCCGTCTGTTAGAAAGATGTGATCTCCTTGCCCCCGCCCTTGCTTAAGGATTCTCGCCCTTCTTAGCTCTCTTTTTCTATCGGCTTTTCTTTTATTTTGAAGAATGGGTCCTCTCCTGTTGGCGAATCCCCTTGCTATTGTTCTTTTAAATATATATCCCATTCCTGCCTGTCTTGCAGCGCATGCGGTACCCGCTCTTGTTCTTGATGTGGCTCTTTCGGAAGTTGCGGAAGATAGTAGAGATGCTCCTGTTCTTTCTGCGGCAGTTGTGGATGCGCTTTACTTTTATTTTAGTATCCCAGTGCAGCTGTCTTGTTTAAGCTATGGATCAACTATAGAGAAGGAGTGTGAAAGCTAGCTCTTGAAAGCAGTGCGAGTTAGGCGCGAATCCCTTTATTTAGAATTTAGAAAGCAAAGCAATCCTTTAGGTAGTTAATCTATCCACAAATTCCTTTATTTTTATAAATATCCCCTCCCGCTTTTTGTCGCCCAACCTGGAATCAAATCTATGCCTTTATGCCGGGTGTCTTCTCTTTCTCCTAGTTAGCAAACGAAGACGCGTCTTATCGTCTGCATCTAGAACTACTTAGTTCTCAAGAATGCATTCTCCAGAGGGCGCCCCTCTTCCTTAGGAGTCGATTCCGTTAGCAGTGGCCCGCCTTCTTGAGATTGTTGGCAGACTCGCCATTCCTCTTCTTTACCAGCACGATGCCCTCAAATAAAAGAAAATGTCTTTTCGCGCCATTTCCCATTCTCAAACTTCTTCTTCAGATGGTCCTTAAGTTGAGCAATGCTGTGTTCATCACTCCCAGTGACTATGATGTCATCCACATACACAAGTGCAAGAACCAATCCTCTTTCGGTTTTTTTGATAAAGAGCGCACTTTCAGCCTTGGTACGAAACCCACCTGTCTGCATTGCCTCTGAAAGCTTTGCGAACCAAGCTCTTGGGGCTTGCTTTAACCCCACAATTGCTTGATGGAGACGGAAAACAATAGGTTTTGCAGAATTGTTAAAGCCTGGTGGTAGAGACATATACACTTTTTCTTGCAAGTCGCCGTAGAGAAATGCATTTTTTACAAAAAGTGGAAACAGGGGTCACCCCTTTATTGCTGCAATGGAAAGGATACATCTGATAGATCTCATGTTTGCTACGGGCGCGTCTCTTCATAGTCTATACCTTGCTCTTGTGTTTATCCTTTTGCAACAAGTCTCGCCTTATATCTTTCAACAGAACCGTCAGCTAGGTACTTTACCTTAAAGACCCATTTGCAGCCAACTACCTGCTTGCCTTATGGAAGCATAACTAGATCCCAAGTACCATTCTTCTCAAGAGCCATTCGTCTCTTCCTGCATAGCATCTTGCCAACATTTTTGAGTGGCGGCCACGATAAGACTTAGGTTCACTAATGGAAGAGATAGAAGATAAGAATGCAGACCTAGTCGCAGAAAAGAAACTATAGGAACTGGAAGTGAAATAGGAAACAAGACTTTTGACTGTCTTACTCTCTCAGGATAGCGACGCTGAGAGGTTCCTTTAGGATTTGAGCTCGGGTTCAACGGTTGATTGGGAGATAGTTGAAGAGAGGGCTATGGTTCTATTGGATGAGGACTGATAGGCTATTGAGGAGAGCTTTGCATAATATCTTCATCTTCGGAGCAGTAAACTTGTATTACAAGGATCATCATTTTGGCTTTCAAAGCTAGCAACAGGATGCAAAAAAGAGCTAGGAGAAACCGACGGTTGGTCATCAAATGAGGGCCGTAGCCGCAAGGACCAGGGAAATGCCTCGAAGAGGCAGAAGCAATCTCGGGCAAATGTTGCTGAAATAGAGAATCTCTCTTTTGATGTGTCCGAGATAAACCTAACAGCAATGGTATCCGAGGTCAACATGGTAGGATCCAACCCCAGGGAGTGGTGGGTGAATACTGGTGCAACCAAGCATGTATGTGCGGACCAGAAAATGTTCACCACTTATCAAGCAATGACAAGTGGAGAACAACTATTCATGGGAAACCCTTCTACTGCAAAGGTGGAAGGACAAGGGAAGGTTGTGTTGAAGATGACCTCCGGCAAGGAGCTGACGCTCAATAATGTCCTATATGTGCCAGAAGTTCGCAAGAATTTAGTGTTAGGATCTTTGTTAAGCAAAAATAAGTTCAGGCTGGTCTTTGTGTCTGACAAGTTTGTACTTACTGAAGAGGGAATGTTTTTTCGGAAAGGGTACTTGTCAGACGGCTTGTTCAAATTAAATGTACTTACTGTAATCCCGAAAACTATCAATAAAAGTTCTACATCTTCTGCTTATATGCTTGAGTCTTCTTATGTGTGGCATGGTAGATTGGGACATGTTAATTTTGAATCGTTGCGTAGATTAATTAACATGGATTATTTACTTAAATTTGATATTGACTCAAACCATAAATGTGAAACTTGTGTAGAAGCTAAGTTAGCTAAAGCGCTTTTCCAGTCTGTGGAAAGAAGTACCGAGCCTCTTTGTTTAATCCATAATGATATATGTGATTTGAAATTTGTTCAAACACGAGAAGGCAAAAAATACTTTATCACTTTTATAGATGATTGTACTATGTACTGTTATGTGTATTTGCTAAGGAGCAAGACGACGTTTTAGAAAGTTTTATTGTGTATAAAACAGAAGTTAAGAACCAACTTGGTAGAAAGATTAAAGCCTTAAGGAGTGATAGGGGAGGTGAATATGAATCACCTTTTGGTGAATTCTGTTCATAACATGGAATTTTCATCAAACCACAGCTCCCTATACTCCACAGCAAAACAGAGTTGCTGAACAGAAAAACAGGACCTTAAAAGAAATGATGAATGCTTTACTCATAAGTTCTGGGTTACCTCAGAACTTGTAGAGGGAAGCGATATTTTCTGCCAATTACATTCTCAACAAAATACCCCATAAGAAAACGAACAAAACTCCGTATGAATTATGGAATGGTTGAAAGCCTTCCTATAAATTCTTAAAGAGTGTGGGGGTGTTTAATTAAGGTAGCAGTTCCAGATCCTAAAAGGGTCAAGATTGGACCGAAAACTATTGATTGTATATTTATAAAATATGCAAATAACAATAGTGCATATTGGTTCCTAGTACACAGAAGTGATAATTGAGAGATTCAAGTGAACACGGTCATTAAATCTAGATATGCATCGTTCTTTGAATATGTATTTTCGTGCAAATCTACATAAGAGATAAATTCTCTTAAAAGAACTTATGAAACTGCAGTAAGCAGTCAAGTGAAAGATGGGGATCAAGGATTGAGAGAGGATGATGAACCTAGGCGTAGTAAACGAGCGAGAACATTCAAAACCTTTGGTCCGAATTTTCTAACATTTTTGTTAGAAAACGAGTCTCAAACGTTTAAGGCCGCAATGTCCTTCCCGGATGCACCTTTATGAAAAGAGGCAATTAATAGTGAAATTGAATCTATCTTTGCAAAATCATACATGGGAACTGGTGGATCTTCCACCTGGTTGTAAACCTCTTAAATATAAATGGATATTCAAAAGGAAGATGAGAGCAGATGGATCAATTGAGAAATACAAGGCGAGGCTTGTAGTAAAGGGATACAGGCAAACTGAAGGGATGGACTATTTTAATACTTACTCGCCTGTGACCAGAATAACTTCTATTAGGATATTGATTTCTATTGCATCATTGTTTGATCTAGAAATACATTAAATAGATGTTAAGACAGCCTTCTTAAATAGAGATTTACATGAAGAAATCTACATGGAACAACCTGAGGGTTTTATAGCTCCAGAACAGGAGAAGAAGATTTGTAAACTTGTCAAGTCCCTTTACGGGTTAAAACAAGCACCTAAACAATGGTAAGAAAAATTTGATAATGTAATGCTATCAAATGGTTTCAAAATAAATAAGTGTGACAAATGTATCTATGTGAAAGACACTGACAAATGTTATGTCGTTGTTTGTTTGTATGTTGATGACATACTTATCTTGGGTAGTAATAATTTTATGATTAAAACTACCAAGAATATATTGAACAAGAGGTTTGACATGAAAGATATAGGAATAGCAGATGTTATATTATGGATGAAAATCACTAAAACATCTGATGGATATGCCTTATCTCAGTCCCATTTCGTTGGAAAAATTCTTGACAAATTTGATAAGAGTGATACCCGCATTGTAAGGATATCTGTAGATATAAATTTACATTTGTCTAAAAATACAAATAAAAGCATATCACAATTGGAATATTCCCGTATCATTGGGAGTCTCATGTACTTAATGAATTGTACGAGACCCGACTTGGCATATGCTGTGAGCAAATTGAGCAGATATACTAGTAACCCTGGGACTGACCATTGGCAGGCAATCATAAGGGTACTAAGATATTTGAGATACACCCAAAATTGTGTTGTACTACACTAGATATCTAGCTGTACTGAAAGGGTACAGTGATGCTAATTGGATATATGATACTAATGACTCAAAATCTACAAGTGGATATGTATTCACTTTGGGTGGAGCAGCTGTGTCATGAAAATCGTCTAAACAGACGTGTAAAGCGAGGTCCACAATGGAGTCTGAATTCATAGTTTTAGACAAAGCTGGAGAGGAAGCAGAGTGGCTCCGTCAATTTTTAAAAGACATCCCTATGTGGCCTAAATCTGTGCCAGCCATCTACATACATTGCGACTGTCAATCAGCAATGGCTAAGGCACATAATAATATCTATAACAGTAAGTCTAGACATATACGTCGCAGACACAATACCGTGAAACACTTGCTCTCGAGTGAAATAATTTTCATTGAATATATAAAGTCTAAAAATAATATAGCGGATCCGTTAACTAAAGGCTTAAGCGGAGAGTAAGTTAGTCGTTTATCGAGGGGAATGGGCTTACAGCCTATGAATTAAGAGTCGCCTCAATGGCAACCCAACCTAGCTGACTGGAGATCCCAAGATCTAGGTTCAAAGGGACAACCGAATTGTGTGTGACTCAGTGTCATAACTACGAAAAAAAATCTCATATCCATCCATATGATAGTACAGTGATACCTGTAACGTTATTAGGTTAAGTTATGCTTTTAATGGTTCTTATACCTTGAAATTCAAGTTGGGTATAGCAACATACTCTTAATAAGAATCACCTATATGAGTGAGAAGGAGCCACTTCTGTGAGAATGCTAAAGCTACATTCTCTAACAGCACTCATGAAACCAGGATTTGCCCAGGGCTAAAATGGGCACAACCGTGAGAACCTAGCTGTGTTTAGAAAAATTCTGTGTGAACTCTATTGTCTTGGCTTACACAAACGGCTGAACAGTTCTAGGCATCGCGTCCACTAATTAGTCAGTAAGTTCGATAGTTTTTCACAAGGGAATGTTCAAAGCCAAAAGCTACCTATTATATGCAGAATTTTTCTTATTGAACTTTCTCAGTGTCTACATCTTGTTGCATCTTCTTTTCCGTCAAATTCCATTCATGTGAGGGATTGTTGGAAAAAATGGGTTTTGAATAAAATTAGAGCATGATTTTTAGCTAACTTTGAAGCTAATTATCTTTGTGCTGGATTAATCTTTTTTGATGATTCTAAGTTCTAATTTATAGTAATTATAGATTTTGTGTCATTTAAAACCATTAATGGGTGAATGAGAAATTGATTCCAAAAGTGTGTCATTGAAGTTGGCAAAATAATGGTAACTTAAAGCTATCCCACATTGCTTGGGAAAGAAAAGGGTGAGGGTCCAAGTGAATATAAATATGCTTTTTCATTCCATATTGGTTGGAAAAGACTTGGGTGAGTGACTTATATAAGCCAAGCTGAGCCTAAGGGGTGTGCCCCTTGGGTGTACCTAGTTTTGTGGACGAGGGAGGATCTACCTAACGGTGGGTTCAACCCAAACCCCACACGCGCCCGCCGCCCGTCCGACCGACCGGCCGGGCTCGGGCTCGGGCTCGGGGCCTGGTCCGTAGGCTGTGGGCTGTGGACAACCCTTATCTTTTTGCAAAAAATTTATTTAATTAAATTTTCGAATTTAAATTTTAAAATTTTGTCCGTTACCGTTATTACCGAACCGTTGGCGGTTCGGGACCGTTGGGTCAGTTATTAGTTCGCGACAATTGGAGAATACCGAACCGGTTCGCGCCTGTTGGGCGGTCCAACCACCAGGCCGAACCGGTGTGGCACCTGTTCGGATTAAGGAGAACAGATGCCATTAATGCCTATATAAAGGCAGCTAATCATCCCATTAGAGCATATGATCTTCTCCATCTTTTCGAAATTCTACTGTTCTGTGCTCTGTCTCACATAAGTCTTCATCTTCAATTTCCAAGAAAGTTCAGCACAACCGAGTTCGCTATGTGTGCAGGCTGCCGTGCTTCTCCTGCACACGGCAATCGCTTTATCTTAGAGGCAGACGCCCGTTCCATCGTAAGCACCGAGGCGTGGGCGTTATCTATTTTAAGGAGACAACGTCGAACGTTGGACCCGATTGCACTGTTTTTGTCTGTAAGCTTTACATATTCGGTTTTCTTTTTAGTTCTGTTCTGCTTATGCATTTGTGATCTGTTCGATACTGTTTCTATAAATTAGTCGTCATCTTTGTTTTATTTTATTTAATCTATTGCATGAACAAAACAGTAATCATTTATGTTATTTTTCAAATATAAAACAACATTTTACATATTGTTTTTGTTTGTTTCTGTTTTTAAGTTAAAAGCCAATCTTCTGTTCACTGTTTTAATTTATCTGTTTATGATTTTATTAGAATTTTATATCTGCTGTATTATTCAGTTTTAATAAAAATAGAATATTTTAATTTTGTTTCATATCGCTGAAATTTTTATTACTGCCTTTCATGCTGTTCTGATTTTGATTAAAACCGACAAATTGCAGTATTTTCAGAAAATCCAAAATATAATTCTAACAATATATATCCTGGAAGCCTATTGAACATGGATACTAACTATTTTACTATAATCCAAAAATATTAGAGAATTATTAACAACCTAAAGAACAAATAATGTTATGGTTGGATAGATGATATTGAAGTTCTAAGATGTCCTTTATTATACGTACGCTGTGCAGAGATGAATTTGCTCGAATGACAGAACCTTGCTAGGTTCCGTGATCATTCGTATAAATTAATCTCTGCACAAAATCCCTAGATATGATCTGTTAAATCAAAATAACGTAACGGAATTACTATCAGGCAATGAGATTGAGAAAGCTCAAAGCTGCCTCCTCTAGCAATCCTGAATTGGCATTGAAAGGTGGGTTTAAGATCTTATAAAATCCAGCTTTTTATGCGATAAGCTGAAAGATTATGCGACACTACTACAGGTACTGATACAATATGATCTGGACAAGAGCAATGCTGAGTTAGCTCTGGATTATGGATTCATAGAATCAAGGTCAGAGCGCAATGCATATACCTTAACACTGCAAATATCCAAATCGGACGAGTTTTTCGGGGACAAGCTTGATGTTGCTGAATCAAACGGTCTGGGTGAAACTGCCTACTTCGACATCACTCTGGGCCGCCCTCTTCCACTCGCGATGCTTCCCTATCTGCGACTGGTAGCGCTCGGGGGATCCGATGCTTTTCTCCTCGAGTCCATTTTCAGGAACTCCATTTGGGGCCACCTCGACTTTCCTGTGAGTCGTGCCAATGAGGAGCTCATTTGCCGAGTCATCCGAGGTGCTTGCAGCTCTGCTCTCTGTGGCTATCACACAACCATTGAAGAGGTAAACTTGCATTTAATTTGCATATCTTACCTTTGTTAGTTAATGAATAAGTACGTCTTTATTGATTTTAATCTCGGGAGAGTTAAATATATAGAAAAGCTGGTTGCAGGATGAGAAGTTAATGGAAGGTGGGAATCTTGACCCGAGGCTTGAGATAGCGGTCGGGATTCGAGCGGGGGAGAAGAAGGTGCTGCAACAAATTGATGGGATTTTCAAGGAGAGGGAATTGGAGTTGGATGAGTTGGAATATTACCAAGAAAGGAGGCTCAAGGATCTTGGCCTAGTTGGGGAGCAAGGTGATATAATTTTCTGGGAGCCTAAGTAGGATATTCCAAGGTTTTCGGAATGTTTCTGTTTTTTTTTTTTAGGAGGGGTTTAAAAGGCAACTCCATTAAATGCTACTGGGAATGAAAACCACTTATGTGGAACTCCCCTGATCAGGTTTTTCTCAGGTTTGGATCTGGGTTTTTCTACGAGGGCTTATAGTAACTTTGTGTGTGTGTGTGTGTGTGCGTGTGAAATTTATCTATTTCAGAAGAGAGGCAGTCTCTGTGTGTGTGTGTGTGTGTGAAATTTATCTATTTCAGAAGAGGGGCAGTCTCTGCCCAGATTACTACCTATTGCTACTCTTGTATCCTTCAGCTAGTTGGACCCAGTTTGTTATGCCAAAAATAAAAACAACAATAATGAGAAATACACAATCACACACAAAATAAAAAATTTACTTGATTCATCTAAAACTAATACATTCATTGAGTCCCGACGAATTTAGTATATAAAAAAGGTAATATAATCAAGAGAATAAAATCCTAAATCTTAACTAGATAGCAATAAATGTTGAATTGTTTGATATACATTGTTGGATTTATTTCTTAACAGCTTAAGTTTTTTGGGACAATTGGCGACTTAACATGATCTCAAAGTTTTGATTTCACGAGATCTTACGTTCAAGTCTCGTTATATTTGTTTTCATATTATATTTGTTATTATACACTATGTGTGTTGGTGTACTTGTTATGTTTAATGCATTTACTTCTTCATATACAGGATAGAATCGCACGTTAGGAGAAGTGTTGAATTAATTGATATACATTATTAAGTCTTTTTTTTGACATCTTAAATTTTTGAGATAATATGTGGATTAGTCTATTCCAAGGAAGAAGGTAGGCTTTACACCCCTAACATAGTTGACATTTCTTTTTGTTGGGAGAAATATAACGCAATACATGTTCGGTGGTCCAGAAAATACATATTTATTAACTTTCAACGATTATAAAATAGAATTTACAGAAAACAAAACTGCAGAAAATAACATGAATAGAATATGCAAATCGAGTCCTGCAAACGCAGTTTCCTTAAGAATGATTCACCTTCTACCAAGAGTGTTGTAAATTTTTCTACAGGCGTCACTCTCCTAAGATAAAATGGTTGGCTCGAACGTTGGAACACCTCCAAAGATCGGCTACTCGAACGTACCTCGTCTGTCTTTTTTTTTCTCACACAACTTGTATATCAGAATTTGTATCTCTCCTATTTTACTTCTATGCACACCTCTTTCAAAATACTAGAAGAGGTCTATATATATAAAATTTGTCTAATTGAAAATTACAAAAGAAATGAATATGAAATCAATTGTCAATAAATGGTATTGATTCTAGAATTCAATTGCAAATTGAATGGCCAATTCAATTGCAAATTGAATGTCCAATTCAATTGCCAATCAATTTTAAAATAATGGCCAAAAATCAATGTAGAAAATGGTCAATTGAATTCACTATTTTCAGCACTTTTTTCACTATTCATATATTGTTCACACAATTTTTCATCTACACGAGTGCTCATTCTTTAGCTATTTACAACCTAGATATTGAACCATACTTTACATCCACTCAAAATCTTGATCTAATCTTTTAAATACTAAATTTTGTAAGATATTTTACTCCAAGTTTTAATTCAAACATAGAAATTAAATTCGTTCTCAAAAAGACATTGCCAAGACCATTATTTCAACTTATATAATATTTCTAAAACAATTCAAATAAAATATTACAACAACATTAGATTTTGTCAAAGGGCTTTCCCAAACTAATTGGGACTCTAAAATTTAACAATCTCTCCATTTGACAATTTTTTGACAACACAGGCCCAAACCAAACAACTCAAACTTTGTTTTTGACAACACAGGCCCAAACCAAACAACTCAAACTTTGTTCAAAATTGAAGCACATGGACAATTGATATGTAAACCTGATGGTGTTCCAAAATTGCATTGGCTTCAAGGGTATTCCATTATTGCGGATTAGATTTGCTAAAGTTCGGATAGAGCTTCTTCTTCTCTTATAATGTAGAGAACGAAATGGCAAAAAAACTTTATAGCAAGCCAATCTAACTCGCTACAACTAGCTAACGATTGATGGTGTTATGTTAAATAGCGAGTAGTATACAATAGCTACAAATTGTTAGAATTTTCTAAATTTAATTAGTTTTTATTTCTGAATTTAATTAGCAATTCAATTTGTAATTGAATTCAGACAATTCAATTAGATTCAATACCAGAATTGAATTGACAATTAAATTGACCATTCAATTGCAAATTTAATTCTGGTATAATTCTCCATAAATGAATTTCTATATAAAGAGACTCCTGTAGTATTTTACACATACACACAGACAAGAGGTGAGAATAGAAAATTACAAAAGCAGAGGTGTGTGCTCTGAGGTAAAAGGAGAGTATACAGACAGGTTGTAAATTGTGAGAGAGAGAAAGACTGACGAGGTACGTTCGTAGTCGATCTTTGAAGGTGTTCTAATGTTCAGGTCAACTGTTTTATCCTGAGAGAGTGACGCCGGTGGAAAACCTACAACACCTTCAGTAGGCGATGAATCATTTTTAAGGAAACTGCGTTTGTAGAACTCGGTTTGCATATTCTATTCATATTATTTCTGCAATTTCGTTTTATGTAAATTCTGTTTATTGTAATCTTTAAAATTTAATAAAGATGTATTTTTTGAATCACCGAGTATGTATCTTGTGGTGTGATATTTCTCCCAATACAAATAACTAGTGAGAAGGGTATTTTGTAAAATAGCTAATCATATAGAAAAGTTGTTATAATTGCTAAATAGACTGTGCTATCTATTTTAATTCACAAACCTAATATAAACAGTATTAAAAATGCAATTACTTGCCCACTGATTTCATTTTCTTTTTCATCTCTCTCTCTCTCTCTCTCTCTCTCTCTCTCTCCTTCCTTTTTTACCTTAAAGGCAACAATTGCCAAATCAACCTCCTATCATCATGAGAATCTAACACAAGAAGGAGAATTTCTTTTATACAAAAAGATATCCAAAAGAAAATGCACACTAGTTTCGATTCAAGGGGTTACCATCACATGTGTATTTAATCAAGAGAAAAGTGCCAACTGAAGAGTTTATCTATTGAGGGTTTGGTGCAACTCATAAGATGTGTCTGGCCAGCTAGACAAACAAATTAATAATGAAAGCATTAAGATGTGCCTCACCAGCTAGCCAAACAATGGTTATTTAATAATGACTGTTTGATCATGAACCAAAACGATCTCGGACGTTCATTTTAAAAAATTACTGTTGGAATCTGGCAAGCCTACGAATGGGCCTACGGATGGGCCTCTTAGTGGGCCAAACCATTTTTGATTTTTAAAAAATAAATTCACAGGTGCCAGGTAGCGGATGGGCCTACGGTAGTTGGCCCAAGAGATCGAACTTGAATCCGTTCACGACATTCAAGACATTTGTTCAGACTCAATACAAAAAGTTTGAATTGAGCTTCTTCGGCCTAATCCAAACTCAATACTGGCTTTTATGTACAAACTTTTAGGCTTCGCTCGGAAAAGAAAATGAAAAAAAAAATATTTTTTATTTTTTTGTTTATGTGTTAACTTATTATAGGAAAATATAAGTCTAAGAAAAATACTTTTCTTGCATAAAATATTTTTCATAAAACAAATCCTGTAAAAAATGTAAAATTATGAATCGCAAAAAAGTTAAAATTAAAATTTCTATTAACCTTTTTAAAAACTAAACACTTAACAAAACTAATTCATTTCTATATTTTTTTCTTTTTTGTACTTTTTTTTTATATAAATCACTTTTTTTTGTATGATTTTTATAATAACTGAACAGAGCCTTTGCAAACTTAAAAGATTAATTGGAACATTGAGAGCCATTTTTAGTGCCTGATTGGTAGGTTTAAAAAGCTTGTCTTTCAAGAAGTGTAACTTTTTCAAAAAAAAGAGAAATAAAAAAAGTTAAATTTTTTGGGATAATTTTTTTGCAATAACTTTTTTTTGCTATTTTTGCTTTTTATTAAAATATTTAAAATGTCATTACTTTTAATTTTTATGTTGTAGTGTTTAAAATATTGACACGATTTTATTTTTTATTTTTTTGAGTAGAGTTGGCTTTTTTAAGTAAATGCGTTATAGTAATTTTGTTTGAAAAAAAGTCAATGTGTTTAAATATCTATTATTTTTTTGAATTAAAAAAAAATTTAATCAATTTTTTGTAAAAAATCAAACAGTAAAATTTTAAAAAAATCTATTTAAAAGTTATTCCAAATAAATCTTTTTACTAATATTCATAGAAGAAGAATTATTTAGTAGGTAAAAAAATAAAATTAACATTATTATCATGGCAAGGTGGTAAATCCAACAAATTAAGACTCATGAATAATAATATAGTAGTGCTAACTACTACTCGTTAGGCGTGGGTTGAAGGTAGTTAATAATTTAATAGAGATACAAAATTTTAATATTAATATATTTTTAAGTATAGAATTTATTATTTTTATAAATATTAATATATTTTATATAAATATTTATATATTATATATGTCTTAATCACCGCTGATGAACTGTAGTTAGCATTTTTCATGATAATAAATAAAACTTGAACAAACGCACAGTTGAGATTGTTTGTGTCCCACAACTGTGTGCGCGTGCGTGTCTTCTGTCTCTCTAAAATATTTCTATCTTGATCATTTCCGCCATTTGAGCGAAAATATTGCAATTTCATACACTAATTTTTGGCTGATCACACCATGGTGATTCACGGACACCCAGTCGTCTCTGTTCTTCTGATCCTAGGGCTTGTATCGAACATCGGTCACTCACTTCGATTCGATCTCCAATCAGGGCACACCAAGTGCATAACCGAAGACATCAAGAGCAATTCCATGACCGTTGGCAAGTACAGCATAGTCAACCCCAACGAAGGCCATCCCTTGCCCGAATCTCACAGAATAACCGTCAGGGTAAGTTCTAGATTCCACAAACAAGGACAACACCCAAGAACTTTCCATTTTCTCGCAGTTTCTCAGCTGCCAAACGGGGGATTTAAAGATTTTGTTTGAGTCTTGTGGCTTTACAGATGGAAACAAATGGGAACCCTCATTTTCTTACATTTTCTGAGCAGCCAAAAGGAGGGTTTGACGTGTTTCGTTTTGAATTTTGTGGGTTTTTCGTAGGTGACGTCGACGTACGGGAATAGCTATCACCAGATGGACCAAGTGGAGTCGGGACAGTTCGGTTTTCAGGCGGTGGAGGCTGGGGACTACATGGCTTGCTTTTGGGCGGCCGATCACAATCCCAAGGCGACGATCACGGTTGATTTCAACTGGAAGACTGGTGTGGCTGCTAAGGATTGGACCAACGTCGCTAAGAAAGGCTCAATCGATGTGAGCCCCTCCCCAATCTTCTATGCGTTTCTCTCTCCGTTGATTCTCGATTGCTTTATTGATTTTTTCGTGTGGGATGTCGTATTTGATTGTATTTGTGTTCTCAAATCTGCTTGCAATAGTAAAGATTCTTTTGAGTTTTTTGAAGTATCCAATAAGGAAAAGAAAGAAAATTTAAATGATGGGACATTGTTAAAGGGATTATAGCAGGATCCAAATGACGGGGGAGCATGGCACTAAAAATATAGCAGGCACATACAATACTCGTGGAAAAAGTTAACCTGCACAAATAGTGTAGACAGATGGTGGTAGCTTCTATAATACTCTTTTCTAGTATTTATCCCTGGTTTGTTAGATTCATTAAGTTCGTGGTATTTGGCAAAACTACTGCTAGTAGTTTATAGATTATAACTTATAACTTATTGATGTAGCAGAAGTTGCGAATGCTTGGTAAAGATTGTAGCTTGTAGCTTGTAACTGAAATAAATAAATAAAAAATTATAAGTTGTAGCAAAATCTGTGAGTGTTTGAAAAAATTTATAGGTTATAGCTAAAATTAGTAGCAAGAAGCTAAAAACTACTAACAGTAGTATTCCCAAATACCCTCGTTGTTAGACATTCATTTACTTTTTTTGTGTTTGGATTTTAAATCGGAGTTGTAAAAAACTCTATTTTCTAACAAACAATGTAGAGTTAGGATTATAACAAACTCTAAGCAAAATTTATGAGAATCGAAAGCAGAAAGATAAAGAACAAAACAAGAACAAAGATACATGAAATACAAGATTTATGTGGTTCGCCCAATTAGGGGTACATCTTCATTTGCTAAGGTTGTTTCATTATAATGAGAAATAAAAAGTTATATCGAAATCGCCCTACGCTACAATAGTAACAATACATGTATAGCTAAGGTTACAAGTATGTGGAAATACCAAAAATATTCTTAACACAGTTCGCCTTGGGAGCACAACCCTTGAACCTCCGCCTTCGTATGGGGCGTTGCCTCCTGCAACCCCCCTCACCGCAAAATTGGATCTGCAAATGTGTGGCACGGTGCTCAATACTAATCAAAACATATTTCGTGGTCTTGTAAATCTAAACCTTATTTCATAGGCTTGTAAATTTGTCAACTTTGATCAACTTTAAGTTAAAGCATTCTTAAGTCTTTACATACTTGGGGCCTCATTTGGCAATTGGCTTTAAGCTGGGTTTTTTGCTTTTTTGCTTAAAGCTAAAAAAGCCAAAAAGTCTCATTTGGAAACTCAAAAGGCTTTTAGCCTTTTAGTCTTTTCGTTTTTTTTACATAAAATAATTTTATATATTTTTTAAAAAATCATAACTTTTATTATGCAAATTCGTTTTTTTATGAAAATTATGTTTTTATAATCTACTCGTCAAAATCTATCAAACAAGATCTATATTGAATATAAAAATATGTAAAAATAAAATTTAAAAAATTATAACTACTTTTTTCTCACTTAAAGATCTTTTGACTTAAAGCCACTTTAAGCAAAGTTTTTTTAGTTTATTGCCTTTTAACTTAAAGTCACACCTACAGTTTACTAAAAGAACTTTTTGCTTATTTAGCTTATAGCGATTTTAAGCAAAAAATCTAGTTTAAAGCCAAGTTGCCAAACGAAGCCTGGATCCCTAATATTTATAATAATTAAACTTAGTGAATTATTTGTGATCTTTTTTGAGCTTCTAGTATGCAATTTACTAATTTTTTGCTTCATAATTTCACAAATTTGTGGAGAATTGTACATGTGGATGTCGAAAGGAAAGAAAAATGTATCTCCATGATCTCAAGGCACTTGCAAAAAATGGAATATTTATTTTGAGGTGAACACTTAAAAGTTGGCTTTAGTTTAGTTTGTGTGTAGAAGAATATGCACGTAAATTCATGCATTTTACATAATTGTTATATGTTGCATATTTGCATCAATTTCTAAAAATTTGTATAGAAAAACTTATTCGATGATTGTTTGATACAAAAAAGTGGTGCAATTTATTTTTCTTGTAAAAACTAAATTGCTTCTAATATTTAGTTACTTCTATAATCTAAGTACCACATAGTTATTTCGGATTAGATTAAATATGATAGGAGGAATTAGTAATAATTTGGTTAATACTTGGTTATAGTAGAATAAAGAATGGGATAAGAGTTATAAGTTTAGTTTGGTAGTTGGATTATAATGGTAGGATTGGACGGTATAAGAATGGTCCTATATAGTTTCTTGTTTGTTTAGTAAAATGGGAAATTGGATGAAAACCCTCGTAACAGATTTTTTCAGACCTCATACAAGGGACTAAACTTATCCTAGGGTAGGGGTGGGTTGTATACTCCTCGAATTGTGCGAGATGTATAAATCACAAATGACATTTTTCACAGCTCTTGACGTTTTTATCCAGTTGTTTTGAGTTCAGAGGCAAGTTTCCTTAAATTAGCAAGGATATTTTTTTTTGTAAATGAGGACATTTACTCCCATTTTAGAAATACTAACCAAAGACTGCACAAACTAACCTAAGCTTATCATTCTCTCAATCAAACATGCCATGGAATATAAGAAGTGGCACTATTATTCCTACCATTATTAGTGCTAGTGGTAACAAGTCGAAAGTACAATTTACCTCATTAAATTATTCCTACAACTAAACGTGGCTGTAGAGTTATTATTGGCATTTAGATAAAGAAAAAAGATAATTCAAAACTTGATACTAATAATACCATGGGCTTGGTATTAGTTATCCCAAGATTAGTCCAAAATATACTGAACTATTAGTATGAATCCCGCGCTACCAAAGCGGAACTATCTATCCCAATGAAACCAAAAAAAAATGGTGGGTCTTCATTTTCCATAGAGGGTGTTTGGCATTGATGAAACTACTAGCTTGTAGATTGTAGCAGAAGTTATCAGTGTTTAGTAAAAGCTGTAGCTTATAACTGAAATAAAAGAAAAAGTAGTTATAGCTTGTACCAAAAGTTGTGGGTGCTTGAAAAAAATTGTAACTTATAACTAAAATTAGTAGCAAAAAGCTAAAAGTTATTAGCAATAGTTTTTCCAAACACCCCCATAATCATATACAATCCCTCTCTAGTCCCGCACAACAAATAAGACCCATGAATATTGTTAGGAATTTCACCATCCCCGGGCGCAACGGGCACAACAGAAGCACAACTAGGGATGAGAATTTCCCTCACCCCGCCCTGCTCTTACACGTCTCCGTTTCGTTATGTACAGAATTTTTCCACCCCTTAGAAGAAATGAGACAAGGACGGTATTTGCATTATTCCTAGTGGATCATTATTCCCCCTCAGCCCAAACATATGTAAGTCAAATTATAATCATGTGTGTCCTACAGAATATAAAATACACACCCAACTCGAATCGGTGTTTATGGTACTGCATTGCTATTGACTTTTGTCCCATAATTGTTATTTGATGGCACTAGTTGTCTTTACTAACTTTGAGTTTTCTACAAGTTATACAACTCAAAGTAAGTACTTGATAATGGGGAAAAAAGGCAAAAAAAGGGAGGAGAAGGAAAAAAATAAAATAAAGGTGTGTGCATCAAAATAAAAATTCTCAGTACCTTAGGTGGCAAGTAGCATCTGCTTAACAGGGCAACTGGAAGTATCCATCTCAGATTTTTGGATCTGTACATCATCAAGGATTCTACGGCGTGTACTTGGAAATTGCAAACAAGATTTACTTTGTTTTTATAAATCAATACTATTATTATTTTTTTTGCTGTGAGCCTGTGACTTCATGAATTTCTTAACCTACTCTTATCATCTTTTCTGTGATGGTATTTTGAGTAATATTCTTTTGGGGGTGAGATATGATTGCGCTGCCACGCTTCTAAGCTTATTTATCAGGTTCCAAAGTTAACACTAACTTCGGGCATTCTTCTACTCTGGATTATGGATGTAATGGCCAAAGTGTTTGCCCGATCCGATGTTGTTCCTTTGCAGCTGAATTTATGGTAAAAGTTGATCACTGATGAGCGAAAGCCAATAGCACCAAAAGGAGCTTTCCCAATATCTGTTTTTTTTTCAACTTTTCTAATTTGTTTTTGGCCCATAATTGGAAATCGTATGCTATGATAAAACAAGCTAACACAAATTCCAAAAGGGGAAAAATGGGTTAAAAGTTGCCTTCATAAATTTTGACAATCACCTACGTTAATGTTATTTTTTTTGCTATATGCTTTTCTCCATGTTAGTTTAACTGTGTTTTTTTGGGTTTGGATGCCAGGCCATGGAATTAGAGCTGAAAAAACTATATGAAACGGTCGCATCAATTCATGATGAAATGTTTTACCTCCGTGAAAGGCAAGTCAAAACAGTTTTTTTCTTTAGTAATCCATGACTTCAGTTGTTGTTGGATTGCTGTTAATTTTTCATGAGCAATTTTTACATAATATTTCATGCTTGGTTCAGGGAAGAACAAATGCAGGAGCTTAACAGAACAACCAACTCCAGAATGGCTTGGTTGAGTCTTCTTTCACTTTTTGTTTGCTTATCAGTAGCAGGTTTGCAACTGTGGCATCTGAAGACCTTTTTTGAAAAGAAGAAGATTATATAAGTCTTGTTTGCTCGATTGCTTTTGCTAATTTGTTTTAGTCTTCCTTTTGTACAATTTTCCATTACTGACATATTAAAGAAACTAAAGTTCTAATGTCTACGAATATTTGAACAAGTGAAAACAATTAAACACGCAAAGGAGTGATTTAGTGTGTGCTGTTCTGTCTCTTGTTTGATCTTTCACCTGCATATTACTAAAAGTTCCTTTTCACTAGGATTACTGTTTTGTTTTTGCTTATTTGTTTGTGTCTTCCTTATCATCGGAGTCACTGCTCGCTTGTGGTTCCAGTATTGGGAGACAACAATAATCCAAATATCGGATGTTCATCATCACACTGCCTGTGTGTTTTAAGTAATTTGGAGAGAACAGGGAGAAAGGGAGGGAGAGGGAGAGATTGTGCTCCACCTGTGCCTGGATGGAAAAGGAGAGAAATGTAGTAAGAGAACAAAACTATCTCTTGCTTTTGACCCATCTTTGTTCTTACGGAAGTGATAAGAAACCTAGAGATGGGCAAAGGGCAAGTATTTTTCATCTTCTCCCTTCCCAAGTACTCTTTTCTTCTATCTTTTCTCACCTACTTTATCAAGTTCTATTTCCCTTTTTGTCTCTTGGACTTCATCCTTACCAGATTGTAAGGCCTTTTGTTCTCTTCATTGTCCATGAACTTACTTTCCCATCTCTTACATGTATTTGGCCTAGACTCAGGCCTTGCACTGTGGTAAACTTATGTAAGGACCTAACGTTTTAATTCACTCTTTTGGTCAATTTAAAGTTTTTTTTTACGCACTTGAATGCCATTGTACCTTCTTGCTTGTATTCTCAATTGTGTACATTGTACATTGTGTTAGTTTCTGTTGCATCTAACCTTGTTTGTGAGGTGTATTGAGCTTGGCGGGCTAGCCTAACGAGACTTGGCAACCGCCACACTTAGTATGGACTGTGTGTCGTGGTGCCACAAACCTTGTCCTGTGACAGTTGGTATCAGACTGTTAATTGTTCCCTTCATAAAGTCTTGTCCAGTCCGGCAATCTTCCTTTGCGAGTATTAGCAGTGATAGGGGAATGCAATGCACCACGTGCTTTCTTACGATTTGGTGCCTGCATCATCTCAAGTCTTATACTAGGTTCCAGATGGTGGATTATTTTTATTGAGAGAAACAGGATAGGGTTGCAATCAAATGTGGAGCAGAGAGGCAGTTCTACTGATAAAAGCTCTGGCTTTGTGTTCAAGGAGTTACTAGTTTTCTTGGGGCCACTGGATATTTACTCTGTCGTTAACTTTGTTGTCTTTGGAATTAGTTTTTGGCTGTTCAGGTGTGAGGTAAATCGTGCTCAACCAAACTGGTGTGGGCTGGATCCACTTGGGTTGTCAAAAAAAATGTGGAATAGGGGGACTTAAAGCCCTTCTCTCTTTGTGCTGGAGGTTTCCTGCCATAAGCATTGGCATGCCTGCTAAAATTGCTGATGTTCGGCAATTATCGATGGATATTTTGTGACGGTTAGAGTCAAACAGTCATTTTCATGCCGCTAGGAGTGCAATGCTTCACTGAATGATCACGGAATCAGCTGGCTTTGCTGGTCTCCTTGACAAATTATATACACGAATCAAGATCTGCTTGTTTATTGGTGTTAAAATCCTTAACAATGGACGGAAGATTAACACCCACCACGATGCACCTAAATTACTAAAGAGAAATAGTTCGTTTTTTGGGTTGTTTAAAAACTTCCACTGCTTTGGGTCCGAGGAGAAAACTCTAACGTGCCATAACATGATGCATTGGTTGAGATTCAATGGCACGCACATCTTGTGTATCTGTGTTCCTATGTATCTATTCTCTTGTAATTCTCACTCTTTTTTTTTTTTTAACAAATTCACTCTTTCTTGGTAATTTAATGTGAATTTTAATATAGTACACTTTTTACAAAAGAATTTTTTTATATGTTTACGTCAAAAGGACAAAGAAAAGTGGGACTTTAAAAAGTAGCTAATTAATTGAAATATATTACAATTTCAATAAGACGATTTTGGAGACAATAAAATTCAATTTTGTTCACCCACTTGACAAGTCTAATGAATAGGTGAATAATACTCACACACACAAAGTGAGTATTTTTCTTTTATCATCCACAAAGTGACTATTATTCACTTACTTTATCCTATGATGACTGAACAAATTTAGAATTGTATTACTTACAACCCTCTCTAAGTTTTGAAAATCTCATAGTTATAGTTGTATTGATTTAACATTAGATTATCTTTTAAGATTATATAATTTGTCATCAACATTTTTTCTAAGAGTTTGTAAAAGTCATTTAGCATCCTCTATTAAAATTATGTGCATGTGGTGCTTACCTCTACAAACTGTTTTTCCTTTCTTTCTTGGGATAAACAGTTTCCCCAGCTCCAACCAGCCTTACAGCGCCCAATAGTTTTGACCACCGTAAGCAATTCTGCCTTTTCCCAACTCCATTATCTTTGATTCATCGCTATAGAATATTTTTTTATGTTGTAGAATAATATTGTCTAACAAAAACTAACTTACCATAACATACATATTTGTACAGCATAATATTTAAATTAATTATTCTAAATCAGATTTTAGTTTCGTTATGCATGATGAGATAATTAACTTGAAAATGATATAAATTTATTGTTTAATGTTTTTTCATAATAAAATTAACATTGATGACTTTAAAGTTTTTCTCATTATATTATCTAATTATGTTTACAGCATAAATTACAATAGAAAAAAAGAGACAAAATAAGTGAAATTATTTTTTTAAAATTAATCTTGAGCTGATACGTACTCAATATTTTTTAATAGAGGTCGGTATGGGCCAATACATCCGGGTATTGTTTGCTAACAACTATTTTGATGGTACAAAATTATATAAAAAATAAATAGTGTTATAATTTTTCTCCAAAATAATATATACAGCTATATAGTACAATATACCTGTATAGTACGATATTCATAACTATACTTCTAGTAACAAAAGATGGGCGGAAAGTTATTCCCCCTTATCGCTTTGAGGCATACCATTTCTTTGTAATTTTTCTCAAGGTTCTGAGATCATAAAATCCCTTTATTGGCCCAAAGAATGGGAGTATTTGACAAAATTACTTTTAATAATTTTTAATTTTATACTATTAATTTTAGTTATAAAATACAAATTTTTTCAAACACTCACAACTTGTTAGAAAGTATAATCACTTTTTTTTCCTATATCAGCTACAAACTCCAATTTTTACCAAATAATCAATTTCTATAACAAGCACAATTTATAAATTACTAATTTCAACAATACCAGACACCTTATTGATTCTAGGGTAACCATTTCCCGCCCAAAACATATTATCAAAATCAACAATAGAGGAAGAATCTTGCTAAAGAAATATCAAACCAAGACTAACGCATCAAACTATCAAAGGAGGCTAGCCTGTATAAAAGGTGAGGAAATTTTTTTTAAAAAAAACCAAGAAAAACTAAACACGGGAGTTATAAGCAATTGGTGATAATATTTCAAAAGGAATTTCACAATCTTTATAGCTGAACTTCCAAGCAAATAGGAAACCAATGCCGTTAAATCTTAAAATTCCTTGGCATTCATAATATTCAGAAAACAAACAATTCAAGCTTTTACAAGAGAGAAGAAAAAAGACAAGGCAATCTAGAGGAGGGATTGCTACAGAGAAACAATAGAAGAGTGAATATTTCAGAATATTGCTTGTACAGCTTATAAGCAATCACTTCAAACAATTCAAGGGAATCACTTCAAACCATAACAAAGAACAAAAAATGGCTGAAACTCTGGTTAGAGGATGGAATGTTGATTCAGATCATATCCGCCCATTAACAGGCAGTTGAAAGATCATTATTATATCAATGGAGTAGAATATAGAATCTGCAACAACAATAGTAATAATAATATGCTGAATGGAGAAGTTGAAAGATCAGTAATGGTTACAATATTTCACTCACCAGTAGCGTCTATTCACAACCCCATCTCTGCAATCAGATGTGGGTACAGGAGGAGATCGGAATTGCAAATTTATCATCCCAGTCTCTGGTTGTGCTTGGGCTATATTATGTCAAGCAGTAAAGATATTCCAATGATGATCTGATGATATAGTTTCCTTAATCTTTTCAAGCCTCTTGAGAATATCCAAGAAAGAAGGTCGTTGGTTCATGTCCACAGACCAGCAATGTTCTGTTAACCTAAAACGTACAACCACAGAACACAAATTAGCATCCAAGAA
>JAOTRH010000022.1:13616619-13640171 GCA_034768845.1 Heliamphora exappendiculata
ATATAAATAAAGTAGATATGATAATTTCTCAAATAAATGTATATTTAGATTTTTTTATTGTTAGGAGAGAAGGGTGATGTGACATCTCAGTGTGATACGATTTTTTTTTGAAAAAAAAAAATTTAGATATGACTTATCATAAAAAAGTGACGTGATATATATTTTTCTTTGTTTTCAAACTATATATACACACACTCAAACATATATGCAGATATATAAATAAATTAAATATATGTTGTAGAAAAAATTGGTGAGAAAATATCTTAAGAATTTTTGTGTAAGAGAAACTTGTGTATAATTATCAAAAGTTAAAGAGTTCAAGAACTTTAAGTGTAATTACATGAGGATTAAAGTGCCCTCATATAAAATGTCCAACCTTTCTTGAAATTGGTGTCTTAGGGCTAAAAGTATCATTATCGAAAGTCATGGAGTATTAGATCTTTAAATATGATTAAATTAAAATTAAAGTGTTCAAGTATAATATACGAAATTAATCATGAATTCTAGGGCTCTACCATACAAGTAGAATTATGAGATATTACACTTTTTATGTTTTTCACACACATTTTGCAAGACAAAGTAGTTAGAGGATACCAAGTTTTGAGTTAAGGTTGCATAATCCATAGTAATAACCCAATTAGTTATTAATGGCCTAACATAGCTATCCAAAAGTTCAATGTGTTAGGACTTACCATTATGGACCTAACTATATGTCTATAGTAGTGTTTCCACACTGTCACAATTCAAATATATAGGTAGCATAAATTTAGGCCACATTAGTATTCCTAATAATAAATTTCTTAACCACTTTATCTCTTTGCTACAAGAAGCTAATGCTATAAAACTGTATGCCAAAGTTGAGTCGATAATAATAGTTTGCTTCTTTGATCTCCAAGAGATGACCCCACTCACATTCTGTTATCCAACCAACGTATGTGTATCCTTTTAACATTGTAAGGATATTCATTATATATTATTCTATAATCTATAATTTTCTTGAGATACTTTAATACTCCGTTAACAATATGCTAATGTACACTACCAAGGTTACTAGTCTATCTACTAAGTTTACTCACAGCGTAAGCCATGACATCTATCAAGTTACCCATCATTCTAAAATATTCTAATCGTGTCATAACTCTACCAACGTTAGCATACATTTTAATCTATGACTCACAAGGTATAAATACAAGTGTATAATAGAAGAGATTTAACTTTTTAAGCATTTTCTCAATGTAATGAGATGAAATTAGGATGAAATTATCTTATCTCTTAATCTTTATTTCTAGAATAATATCTACAACACCATATCTTTTATGTTAAAATATGTAGACAAATTCTTCTTTTTGTATTGAATATTCCCGTTGTCAGGCCCCAAACTCCGGGTCACGTGAAATGTCTACAAGTAACAAAACATAACACATAACCCGAGAATACACTCTCAAATTAAACCATACATGCATTGTATATAACCGCCAAAAGACTTACATTATACAGTTCCAACACCGAAAAAATATGTAAATATACATGATACAGAAAAAAATCAAAATGGAAGATTACAGATCTTCTACCTCTTCAGCAACCCTAGATCAACCTGCGTGATCGGTACCTGAAAAATATTTTAAATCCCACACCGTGATCCAAAGCTCAGCAGAAACTAGACAACACATGCAATATAAGCTAAACATGCTAAGAAAATGATGTGCAGTTTTAGACTCTCTTTCAAGCATTCAAAATAATTTTCACAAGCAAGGGAAAGCGAGAATAATAACCATGTTGGACTCACAGGAGTCTCGAAAACGGTTTGAAAACGATTTTCATATCGCAATTCATGCGAGTCTTAAAAATAATTCAAAATTGGTTTTATCCGTCCCATAATGCATTTCATACAATCCACGTATTTTCTTGAACTTTCACCGAGGGACCACAGCCCCCGACTAATGCAACACAGATACATACAACTGGCTCTCACAAGCCACAATAACTATTCTACCACATAGATACAGATCAATGCACAATAGACATCCTTACATATGCCTATACCACGGGATAAAATCGTATACCATAGAAGAACACTAAATACTATGGGAAAACACCAAATCAACAAGATAACACTGTATACTACGGGATAACACCGAACACTTATGCTTTTACAAAACCAAAGCCCTAACTGCTTCAGGATCACATAAGATCACATATCCATCTTACCGTATACATAAATATCAAAATTCTACAAGCATAGAAGCATGTATAACCACAACGTTCCACATAACGACGCTACATAACCCGAAAAGACATCACGTGCCACACCCTAGTCATCTGTTTACCCGAATGACTCGTCCACACACTGGGACCCGTCCACACACCAGAACCCGTCCACACACTGGGACCACTAACGATACGGAAAACCAACATCTAACCCAGAGGCCAACACCTGAACCTCACACAAAACGGTTCTCACATGAACTCCACCTTTAAACGAACAACGGACCCACACATCCCGCACATAACCACCATGCACACAACCATGCCGCAACCATCCACATCTAACCATGCTCGTCACCCCCGAGGACGACGTCTAAACACACACCCGAGGCCACAACACGACCCTCGAAGCCACCACACGACCAACCGAACCCAAGAAGAATCCAACAGTATTTCAATCGACTAATCCCATATATCAATCGACCGAATACCATTGAAACCCAATTGAAAATCAAGAAACCAACCCAAACCACAACACACAGCCTAGAACCTCAGTTGACAGGACCTCAGCCCCTAGTCGACTGAAAACACACTGGAAAAGCCAAAAACCCAAACAGAAGCAAGTTAGTCGACTGACCTCCCAAAAACATGATCCAGTCGACTGATCTTCAAGATCCAATCGACTGACCTTGCTTAGAAACTGTTTTTGAGCTACGGTTCAACCCTCAAAACCTTCAATCAACGCCTCAAAACTCCTATCAAACACCCTTGGACTTACACACGCTCAAGCCTAACACCAAAATCACGAAAGAAACCTTCAAAACACAATTCTATCCAACCGAAATCGACGAAAAATAGTTTTAATCCCCAAAACCTAACTTTTGAAACAAAATTAGATCTCATGAATTTTAACTTGTAAAAACATGCACAATTACATGTAGCACCCTCATAAGACATGAGAGTCTAGGATCATATCTCGGTGAGTTGAAAACTCAACGTCTCGAATTACGTGCAAAATCAAGCTTTGCCGGAATAAAATTTCGTTTGGATGGATGCGTAGACCACAATGCCATTAACAAGGATCGGCTGTTGGATTGTTGAAAATCGAGTCCCGGGCCCCCAAGAAGTTAGAGAGAAAGAAGAGAGAAAAAGGAAAAAACTTAGCTGAGAAGTTTGAAAATATCTAAAGCTAGATATTTATAGGTCACGAAAATATCTTTTTGTTTTTTTTTAGAATTCGCATCGCAATGCCCAACGGCTCCGAGAATCTACCTCGCATGCATATCTAAGTCCGATCATGCATTAAAAAACATATAAACATGCTGCAATAAAAATACTAAACGCGAGTCAAAAAACGCTGAAAAAAAAAACGAATTAGGACCTAACACTCGTGGTCAATACCAAAGATGAATATATCATCCACATACAAGTAATAATCACACCTTTATTACCAGAATTTTTATTATATGCACACTTATCATTTTGGGGTATCCTAAAGCCATTTAACAAAATTACTTAGATCATACGTTTTATACCATTGCTTTGGTACTTGCTTAAGTTCACAAAGTAACTTGACAAACTTATATATCCTGTGTTCTTGACTTTGCACAACAAACCTGTTGATACACATAGATTTTCTTCATCTAATTCACCATAAAAGAATCTTATTTTAACATCTATTTTGTGAATTTGAAGCCTATAGATAGCGATTAAAGCTAGTAACACTTTGATCATAGAGATTCGGGTAAACATCAAAATAATCAACACAAATTTTCTTTAAATTTATCTATACTTCTATCAACCTTCATTTTCTTCTTTGAAAACTCACATACACCTAATGGTTTAGATCCTAGTAGAACATCGACACGAATCGAGGTATTATTATCTAAGATCATATTTATTTCATATTGGATAGTCTTCTTCCATAAGGCAATCATCATGAGTTTTCATAGCCTCCTCAAAAGTCAATGATTCTTATCCCATGTTTAGTGAAATAACAGCTTTTATGTAAGTAGCTTCTCTAATACATTCCACTAAATAAACTACGAAATCAATATTAAAGGATTAATATTTTTGAGCCCTTTTGCTCCTTTTAAGATGTATTTGTTCCATAGGTTCATTATCCTTATTAGATAGTGGAGATATTATGGCATTATGTCTTTATTACGGGTATTTGGCAAAGCTACTAGTAGTAGTTTTTAGTTTTCTGTTATTAATTTTAGTTATAAGTTATAAATTTTTTCAAACATTCATAACTTCTCCTACAACTTATAATTATATTTTCTTTTATTTTAATTACAAGTTATAATTTTTACCAGATATTTACAACTTTTACTACAAGTTACAATCTGTAAGTTACTAGTTTTATCAATACAAAACACCACGATTAAACTCTAACCTGAGAATCACAGAAAATCTATTTTCATGAAACATTGAACTATACTCAATGATGGTATTGACCTCCACTGAATCATTAGGCTTAATAACTAGAAACCTAACTAGAAACCTATAAGCTTTTCTATGTAAAGAATAACCAAGGAATACATATTTAATTCTTTTCTCACCTAGCTCCTTCCACTTAGGTTCCAATAATTTAACAATCACTCTACAACCCAAAATTTTGAAATAACTTGGATTAGTTTTTTCTTTCTCCGGTGCTCATATGGATTAACATTAGACATTTTGAGAGTTTCTCTATTCAAGATGTGACTAACAATAAGAATAGTCTCTCTCCACAAACCACTACCTAAATCAAACTTACAAAGTATAGCATTTACCATTTCAATTAGAGTCATATTCTTCATTTTTGCTACTCTATTTTGTTATAGTGTGTTAGATGCAGATGATTCATAAATTATTCTTACTATTTCACAATAGTCAAGAAAATAGTATTCACCACCCCTGTTAGATCTAAGATGTTTTATCTTAATTCTACATTGATTTTCAACTTTTGCTTTATAGACTCTAAATTTATCCATAGAATTTCTTCTTTAGAATGAAAAGAGTGCATATAATAGAATTTTAAATAATTATCTATGAATGTGACAATATTTTTTTTTACCTCCTGTAGAGGGGTACTATGCATGCATCATTGTGATCAAATTCAAACAAAGTTGTGATTCTTTCTATTGTAGGAAATAACATTCTTCTTATTTTAGTTTGCATATTTTACATTTTCAACCAAGTCAACATCATATTTAGGAATTAAATTTGATATAATTGAGAAAGGATGTCAAAGGAAAAATGAACTCCGTACTTCACCACCGAGACAATGGGGAAGGAGACCTTGTTCCTCCTCCCCTTGATGCTTTCTTCAGGGTTGGTCTCATCATAGAAATGAATCGAGACTAAGGAAGGGATGCTAAATTTGGCTCAAAAGGAGGCAAGGGAAGATGGGGTGTTGAATTCTTTGATAAATATTTCCATCCTAAAGGACACGGAGTCACTATAAATAAAGAGAAGGAAAGGAAACCCCGCAAAAAAAAAAGTACTAAAAAGACAAAAAAGGTAAACTCGAATATTGGATATCTATCAGAATCGGCCAAAGAAAAGCTAAGGGGTCCTAGATTAAGGATGAAAAGGGTAAAAAGAAAAAGAGCATAGGACTTACGAGCATTAGGAGTGCCTTAGACGAAGCGAGAGATTGATGGCAACTGTTAGAGTTATATACTAAAAATCATGAATTTTATTTGATTTTAGTATTTAATTTTATTTTAATAAAATTATTTTTTTATTTTATGAGAATCTTAATGAGTAATGAATGTAATATCATTTTTTTAATGTTATGCATTATTGTCTTTTATTCTGTACAGTATTAATCTAATGTGTAGAGTACGACTTGTACACATAAGATCATATTGTAAGTTTTTGCAGAATATAAATTATTGTTTACAGTTTAGATGAAATTGAACAAATTATCGGTACGATTGTAGCACACAGAATTTTAGGAGTCCTGTCTTGGTTACGGGGAACAGATAATAGCGTCGGCTATTGTTCTGACTCTCTATACTAGTACACATTGTGCGTATTAAACAGAACTACATTGGGTAATTAATTTTATACTGACTATATAAATTAATTCATACCACAAGGTTATTATGAGTGATTATGCTCTTAATCTAGAAATAATTATTATTTACGTATATTTACTATTCGTTGTTTTAATTAATTAGAGGGTGTAATTCTTTATGGGTCAATAGTCCTGGTGAGCTGGATAGTTGTATTAATTATATGGTGAATATTAATTATTGACAGAATTCTTGTCTCGATTGTTCGGGATTGACGAGACCCCCTTAAGGAAGTTTATAACTTTTGACCGGGCCAAACTCCGCAGGTGGATCTAATTATTTGATAGTCAAATAAGTTAAACGGAAGGATTTAAAATTTTTTAAAGATGCAGATTAAAATAAATTATAAGTAATTAAATTTAATAGCAGGTATCGAGAATTTTAACGTGGGGAGATGAGTTAAGCATTTAATAACAGGAGCTGAATGCAATTGGTCTTGAGATTATGGCTAGAAGTCCAGTTACAGTTCTTTAGTGGTATGAACTGTAATTTAGTATTTTATAAAAATTGCAGATATCGCTGCAAGGTTTTCATAATTGCAGAAATTGTTGAGAGGTTTGCATATTTGCAGAAATCGCTAGATAGGTATTTGAGTTACACTAAGAGTCTATGTCGTAATTACTTCACAAGTTCCTTATGTAGCTTATAAATATGTGGGTAGGTCGAACCAATTTCAGCAGTTGTCTTTCAAGACTAAGATTGATCAGGTTCTGCCAGTATCAGTTCTCGAAAGATCGTAACTTACACTGAATTTGGCAATTGCATTGAGAATACAGTAAAAGGTCGGTTTGAAACTTCAACTTGGATAATGAAAGTTCATAGTTAAAAAAACGATCGAAAGGTATTCATGTAAAATTAACTATGGTGGCACGGGTTTTATTTTGATAGTTCGACATCAAAAAGTTTTTAATTTGGAGCCCGTTTCGGCGATTGCCTATCCAGTTTTTTTTTAAAATAAAAAAATCATAATTAAATAAATGATTTTGGAAGTTTGCCTCCAATAATTGGTATCATAGCCGTTTTGATTTATGTTTACAGTTAATTGAGGGGTCAGGTAGATTTATATCTATGCTAACTTTGTTTTGTAGGTATTTTAATCCCAGTTTTATGATTGCCATTACTTTCATGTTTGATTGAATATGACGATTATTTTTTTAAACCACGAGGGTTGATCAAGATATTTTAAGCTTTTTAGTTCGAATGTGAGATTTTGTGACATAGGTTTTTGATGTAAAACTTTATTATTATTATTTTTAGATATTTTAGAATATTTAAGAATGGGGTCAAATGTCCAAGAACACAAAGAACGGACAGCGGTACAACCGGTGGTTTCGATGGTGGTTTCAGGTGTTTCGGGCCACGGATCACGACAGTTTTTGCACTGTTTTGAAATAAGTTTTTTTGATAAGTATTTTGCAGATTTTGTGTATTAAAAACAATAGCAAAATAGGTCCAAAAACCCAACAAAAAGGGGCAGCAAAACTGCCCGTCAACGGCGGCTTTGGCAGGCGGCTCAGGGGCCATTTTTTGTGGAGTTTTGGAATTTTTTCGAGATGGGTTTTGTACAATTTTTTAGACACAAAATAGCAGTAAAATAGGCTGAAAATAGACTAAAAACATTGCAAAAATTTAGACAAAAACAAGTCAAAATTGGCGGCGCAAGGTAGAGGCAGGCAGCGACGGTTTAGGGGTTGTTCAGGGCCATTTTTTATGCTTTTTGGGACTATTTTTGATGCGTTCTTCAAGGTATTGTGTTGCTGGATATAAGTACTAAAAACAGTGCAAATCGGGAGCCAAATCAAACATGTAAAAAGCCAAAATAGTTAAAGCAACAGCATGCGACGCTAGGCAGTGCGACGCAGTAGCTTCTTGGGCCATCGAAGCCTATTTTTTGGGCTATTTTTTATCGGGTTTTTTCGACAAAAAAATAGTATATTTGGTAAGCTATGTTTCAAAAAAAATGGAAACAAAAATGGAGTTTAGATGAGACCGAAACGGCCTCGGGAAGTTGGCGGCAACCAGGACAGCGCCGCAGCAGCGGTGACGGTGGTTCGGTGGCCATCGAAAGCCGTTTTTTCTTAATTTTTTTGAATAAGAGTTTTTACAGAAAAATAGCATATTTCGTTAACTACGTTTCAGAAAAAACGAGAATGAAAACGGAGTTCGGGAAGAGGTCGAAAAAGTATCGAGAAGCGGCTGGTGTAGTGCTGCCGGTGGTGACAGCAGGTGGCCGATGGTGGCGGCTGTTTGAGGCGGTTCTGGGGGCTATTTTCTGATATGTTTTGATCGAGAAGTGTTGTATATCTATAACACTGCGAATAGATGAGTCCTGGTTGAATTCTAATAAGAATAAGCAGCTTTCTGCAGCGATTGAAAAATTAAAGTCTCGAGAAGCGGCTGGTGCAGTGCTACTGGCGGTGCCAGCAGGTGGCTGACGGTGGCGGCTGTTTGAGGCGGCTTTGGGGGCAATTTTTTGATATGTTTTGATCGAGAAGGGTTGTATATCTATAACACTGCCAATAGATGTGTCCTGGTTGGATTTTGATAAAAATAAGCAATTTTTTGCAGCAATTGAAAAATTAGAGCTTATTTGGATACAGGAACTTGAAACTCGATAGAGTTTTACTTCGATCATAAAATCGGGCAATATTAATTTTGTTTATTTATTTATATAAACTGCGTGAATGATAAATATTGATTTTATATTTCTTGTTTAATTTAATTAATTTGAGAAAATTTGGTTTTAATTAATATTTTGTGAAAAAAAATAAAATTAAGTTTTTTTTAATTAAATGAACAAATTTTAGATATTTTATTTTTTTACAAAATAATACGTTTAAGATGATTTTTAATAAATAGAATATATTGAAAAAACGTAAAAATTAATTTTGAATTTTTAGATTAATTAAATGGAAAAAGGTTTAATTTTAATAAATTGTTAATTTTTGAAAAAAATATGTAATAACCCGTACCTAAATGCCTTTATTGAATACCTTAGCTGTAAACTAAAAAAAAAACTGTGCATTTATTTTTTTACACATTAAAACACTGAAAGATGATTTGAAAAAATCAGAATCTTTTGGATCATGTGATTTTTTAAATTTAATAAATTTATTAAATTCCGCAGTCTTCATCACCAGTTCGTAGGTGATGTAATTAATTCTGCGTGTTGGCAGTAAGGGTTTTCCTCCCATCGGACAGAATAAATTGCTATATTGCTGGTACGAACCTCTTTCAAAAATAAATCTGGATGATTGTCAGTGTGGATCATTTCTCCATCTGAAGGGTTCATTGCGAAGCAATCGATTCAGGATTAGGTGGTGGTTAAACTTAGCTATAAATAATAGTATTATCTCTATCTGAGTCATTGCTATTATTTATTGAACCGAAACTATGTCAGCTATTTAATTTTATTTGGCACGATTTGTTGCCTAGATAGTAAAATTAATAGGAATTAGCCTATCTAGACAAACAATGGATTGTTGACGTTCTTCCATCGAGACATGCTATTCGCAGGGTACCATGCTATTGGCAAATTTTTTTAAATGGAAGAGAGAACCAATTTAAAATAAAATTTAAAATTTTTACTTATCATAATTAGTGATTTCTAATCATGTGATTCTCATTATTAAAATAAATTTTAAATCACTCACAGTTATACTTAGAGAAAACAAACTAACATGATCAAATTATGTAGACTGAAAAAGAAATATAGATATAACTTTAACTGCTGAGGGTATTATTAAGATACCGAGAAATGTGTTTATTTTTAAAAATGGTTCTTCCTATAGGCTGAAAGGCAAGAAGAATAAAAATGTTCAGAAATAGGGTGGCATAATTTTCAAGATAGTTAGTGGGCCACAGACTGATATAAAAAAGTCGAAAGACAGATATTTTCACTGCAGCCAGACACGGCATTGAAAAAAATAATGTCCAGTTTATCTCAACAAGTTGAACAATCAAGATAATTTTTGTTCACTAGTTGTGAAAACATATTTAGTGGTGTTATCTACTGATACCTAATTTGTAGATACATGAGCCACTAATCATATCTGTAATTTATTATAGGGGTTGCAAAAAATTCGACAACTTAGTGATGGAAAGATTTACCTACATATGGGTAATAATACAAAGGTGACAACAGTTGTAGTGGAAGATGTCACTCTTAGTTTTGGTAAAGATCGAATTTTAATATTGAGAGATTGCCTTTATGTACCTTCAATTAGAAAGAACTTACTTTTTGTTTCTAGATTGGTTAAGGAGGGATATTTGGTTTATTTTAATAACTTTGTGGTTATTAAGGATAATAAACGGGTTATCTGTTCTGATACATTGGTGGATGATCTTTATATTATTACTCCAATCTCTCTTACACTACAACTGACTGAATTGAATAACACATCTAATTTACCATATAAGAGAAAGAATCCTTCTTTAATGAACCAAATATTTATTTGGCACTTACGCTTGGGTCATATTAATTTAAAAAGAATAAATAGACTCGTAGAAGATGAACCTTTAAGTTCATTGAAAGTAGAGGCATTTCTAGTCTGTGAGTCCTGTTTAGAGAGTAAGATGACCAAGATGCCATTTTCGGCCAAAAGCTATAGAGCTAAAGAACCGTTGGAACTGGTTCACTCTAATGTGTATAGTCCTATGACTATCATAATTGCCAATGAATTAGATCCACCCCGATTCGATCAATAATGGGATTCTTGGCTAGAGAAAGGCTCTGTGACATGGAAGCCCTGCCCAACTCGGTCAGTTGGTTAACCCACCTAACAGATGATGAGATTCTCGATCGATTTGATCAAATTTTGAAGAATCTTTCTCACTATTCAAAATAGTGGAGCTTTCGATCAAGATGTTTTTGCCTTCCTCGTTTGGGCTCTCGCTCGAATCGGAACTTTTATGCGTTGTAGGCTTTCCACTCAATCTAATAGTTTACCCATCGGGCGCCAATAAAAGAAAAACTTTTCACATGGGCTCATCATCTAATGCAGAACCGATGCAACATCTCACTGATTCGTACTAAATAATGAACTAATGAATCCCCTTCTTTTTGCTGTTAGACTTCTTAGTCAAATTCGTCATAACACTCATAATGATAAACTTTACAAAGATCTTTGTTGGTTTCATTGACGACTACTCAAGGTATGGATACATTTACTTGATGTACCGTAAGTTTGAATGCTTTAAAAAATTTAAAGAATTCAAGACAGATGCGAAAAAGTGTCTGGATAAAAGTACTAAGTCACTACAATCCGACCGTAGTAGAAAGTACCTCTTTGGAGAGTTTAGGAATTACTTATCATCATAAGGAATTATATTCTAGTTGACTACACCGGGCACTCTACAGCAGAATGGTGTAGCAGAAAGAAGAAATAAGACTTTTATAGAGATAGTAAGGTCGATGATGAGTTATTCGAAATTACCCAATTCGTTTTGGAGACCTGCAGTAGAGACAACGACTAATATTCTGAACTTGATACCTTCTAAGTCAATATCTTTAACTCCCACAGAATTGTGGACTGGGCGCAAACCTAGTCTGAGATATATTCGAATTTGGGGGTGTTTAGCACATATGCTAAAAGGAAATACGGGTCAGTTGAAATCGAGGACAGAAATCTATTTTTTTGTCAGGTATCCCAAGGGAATGAATGGTGGTTTATTATATAATCCTAAGAATAAGAAGGTCATTGTTAGCATTAATGCCTGATTCTTGAAAGAGAATTATATTATGGATCACAGGCCCAAAAGTAAAATTATTTTGGAAGAATTGAGAGAAAGTACCAATATAACGGAAGAGGAACCACAAGTCACTGATATCCCATTGCCTCGTCATAATGAGAAGATTATTGGGGCAGGTGCAGATCCTGAATAGGGTGCTACCATTAACATGCCAGACGAACATGTGGCTAATGGTGCACATGGTTCAGATTCTGCACAGTGTATTACTGCTAGTACACAGACGTAGGTAGTGTCTCGTAGAAGAGTTGTTCATCAACCCGATCGGTATATGTTCTTGGGAGAGACTTTTGACAGGATCTCGGTAGAATTGGAGACCGAATCATGTAACTACAACGAAGCACTCAAAAATAAAGATGCAGATATTTAGCAAAAGGCTCTGAATTTAGAGATGAAATTTATGTATTCCAATCAGGTCTGAAAAATTATAGAACCACCTGAAGGGATAAATCTCATCAGATGTAAGTGAATCTACAAGAGAAAGAGAGGAGTAGACAGGAATGTTGAAACCTTCAAAATTAGGCTTGTTACAAAAGGGTTTACTCAGAAAGAAAGGTTCGATTATTAGGAAACTTTTTCGCCAGTAACCATGCTTAAGTCTATCCAAATTTTTTTATCCATTGTGGCTCATTTTGATTACGAAATTTAACAAATTGATGTTAAGACAACTTTTCTTAACGGGTCTTGACGAGTGTATCTATATGGTATAACCAAACAGTTTTATACTAAAGGATCAGGAGCACATGTTGTGCAAGTTTAAGAGATTCATTTATGAACTTAAGTAGGCATCGAGATCTTGAAATACTTGTTTTGATCAAGCCATAAAGTCTTATGATTTTGATAAAGTTCAGATGAGTCGTGTGCGTACAAGAAGCATAGTGTCTTTCTAGTACTTTATGTAGATGATATCTTGTTCATCAAAAATAATATGGGGGTGTTATCTTCGGTAAAAGTATGGTTATTTGGGCAATTCAATATAAATGATTTGAAAAAATCCAGTCACATTCTTGGGATCTAGTTTTTACGAGATCAAAAACAAAGGATGCTGAACTTATCACAAGCAAAGTATATCGATGACATACTTACTCGTTTTAGCATGTAGGATTCTAAGAAAGAATTTCTCTCTTTTAGGCATGGATTCACTCTATCCAAGGACCAGTATCCTAAGACACCTGATGAAATAAAGAAGATGAAGACAATTCCTTATGCTTCGGCAGTAGGAAGCCTAATATATGCTTCGGCAGTAGAAAGTCTAATATATGCTATATTTTGTACCAGACCCTACATCTGTCTTGCCATTTGCATGGTTAGCAGATATCAGTCTAATCTAGGGTAGGAGCATTAGACTGCAGTAAAGAATATAATCAAGTACCTGAAAATGACTAGAGATTATATGTTGGTTTACCAGGAAAACAGTCTAGTATCTTTGGGGTACACAGACTCGAACTTCTAGTCAGATAAAGACTCTTGTAAATCTACCTCAGGATATATGTTTACCTTAAGAGGTGGAGTTATAAGTTGGAGGAGTATCAAGTAGTCAGTTTTGTATTGCTGATTCTACCATGGAGGCCGAGTACTTGGTAGCTTTTAAAGCAGCCAAGGAGGTCGTTTAACACAGGAACTTCCTGTTAGATCTAGACATGGTGCTTTCAGTTCAATCGATTATTACACTTTATTGTGATAATAGCGGAGCGGTTGCAAATTCGAAGGAGCCAAGAGTCTACAAGAAAGAAAAAGACATTGAGCGTAAGTATCACCTGATACGAAAAATTGTACAGAAATGTGATGTTGTTGTGACTAAGAATGCATCAGGGGACAACCTTGCAGATCTTCTTACAAAGAGCTTATCGGCTAAGACTTTTAATAGTCATGTAGAGGGCATGAGAGTCAGATGTATGGCAACATGATTTTGAGTATAGGTGGGAGATTATCAGAGTTGTATACTAAACATCATGAATTTTATTTGATTTTAGTATAATTTTATTTTAATAAAATTATTTTTTTATTTTACGAGAATATTAATGAGTAATGAATGAAATTTTTTTTCTTTAATGTTATGCATGGATGTCTTTTATTCTGTACAGCATTTAATCTGGTGTGTAGAGTACGACTTGTACACAGAAGACCAAATTATAGGTTCTTACAGAATATTAGTTGTCGTTCGCAATTTAGATGAAATTGGACAAACCGTCGGTACTGCTGTAGTACAGAGTTTTAGTAGGCCTGTCTTGGTTATAGGAAAAAAATAATAGCATCGTTTATTGTTCCGACTCTTTGTGCCAGTACACATTGTGTGTATTGAACAAAACCACATTTGGGTAATTAATTTTATACTGACTATATAAATTAATTTACACCCCAAGATTATTATGAGCGATTATGCTTTTAATTTCAAAATAATTATTATTTACGTATATTTAATATTCATTGTTTTAATTCATTAGATGATGCGATCTTTTATGGGTCAATAGTTCTAGTGAGCTGAATAGCGGTATTAATTATATGGTAAATATTAATTATTAACGAAATTCATGTCCCGATTATTTGGGATTGACGATACGCCCTTAAAGAATCTTATAAATTTTAACTGGGCCAAACCCTGCAAGTGAATTTAACTATCCGACAGTCAAATAAGTTAAACGGAAGGGTAAGAAATTTCAAAACTGCCGGTTAAATTAAATTATCAGTAATTAAATTTAATGGCGGGTATCGAGAATCTTAACGTGTGCAGATGAGTTAAGTATTTAATAGCAGGAGCTCAATGCGATTGGTCATGAGATTATGGCTAGAAGTCCAGTTACAATTCTTTAGTGGTGTGAGCTGTAATTTAGTATTTTATAAAAAGTATATATACCAGTTGTAGACACCCCAATTTGACCCCGCCTAATCTTAGGTGGATCCGATGATGAAAACAGATGGATTAGTGCCTCCGTACAATCCTCAAAAAATGATACAAGCTCAGTATTTGAACTCAGAACCTTCAAACCAATGAAATTTTTTCGAACCATCGAAACTTGCTGCCCAAGTAAGGTGACCGCCAACTCTTTTCATGGTGCCTGCCGTAGAATTTTGTAAAAACGCTAGCCCAAAGTGGCGACCGCCACCTTCTATCATGGCGACCGCCAACTCCCATTGTGGCAACCGCCAGAGAACCTTATGGAAACTTTCAAAAACCTGGCGACAGCCAACTCTTATGGTGGCGACCGCCAACTTCAAATGGCCTAACGTGTCCCTTAAATGTGGTAACATCTCATTGGCTAATAAACTCTATAAATACCGTACCCCAGCGTACATTTTCAGTACGAATTTTGAGTGAAAGAGATTCTGCCAATATACCGAGCAATTTCGAGCCTCGACGCCGAACCTCTGCCGAGATACTGAGATTTGAGTCTTCCAATGCCTACATTGCAACCCTAGCTTGGATTTTCATCCGAGGATTGGTACGCCGAGGCACATTCCACAACTCGAGAATTCCTTGGCAATTTAGGTAATTCGTTTGGATCTCCGGTCTTTCTAAACTCTAATTCTTCTCTTTTGGAGTGATCGGATTAAAATTTCAATTTCAATTCACACATTTCTTTTCATTGTACTTTTGCTTTACTTATCAATTGTCTTATTTATGTTCTAGCATTTTCATTCATTTAGCTTATTTGTTTATATATTTGCTTATTTAAATTAAGTTTAATCAAATCATTAATTTGTACTAATATATTTTGACAATTACAACTAAATGATGTTGTTAATTGTTGTAACAATGCACCTACATTCATGTGAATGTAGTAATTAATACTATATTTCACATTTAAGTTAAATAGTTATTTCTAATTTTTTTTTATTTTTTAGCATTAGTTTGGTTGTCTTTACAAAGTATTCATTTTCATTCTCTTTCCTTGTAATATTAGTGTCATTTTCTTTATTAACATTAGTTTAATTTTCTAGCATTTTTTTTCATTTTATTTTCTTTTTCTTTTGTAATAGTGTAATCTTCTTTTTCTAATATTTTATTTCCTTTATCATAATGTAATCTTACTTTCTTTTCTCTTCCTTTTCTCTTATTGAAGCTTTAATTTTCCTTTTTAATGTTCCACTTTATTTTCTTTTTAGATTAACATCTCTTTTCAAACTTTCCTTTTCTATTTCTTTTTCTTTAAGTGCTTTATTTTTCTTCTCTTTTATTTAGTTTTATTCACCTCGTAATATAGCATTTTAATGTTGTTTAACTTTATTATTAGCTTTAATTTTTCTATAAAAATTCATTTAGCACTTCTTTTTTCCTAGTATTAGTACTAATAAAATTTCATCTTCTTTTTTTTTTCTTTACTTTCTCTTATCATTCATTTTTTCTATTTTCATCAAACTCAAAAATCATAAAAAGCCCTTTTATTAGTTGAAAATCACTTGTTCTTTCCTTTTATTTTCTCTTACCTTGTTTTGTTTAAAAAATGTAAAATGTGAATAATTAAGTTTTCTTCTTTTTCAATAGTTTAATAACATTTTTCTACAATTTTCATTTTAGTATATTTTTATTTATGAACTTTATTTTTAATTTTTCTTTAAAATTCTCTTTGTTATAAAACTCTCATTTTCTTTAATAAGCTTTCTTTTAGCATAGAATATTCATGCATTTTTTTTTGCATTTAGTTTTTGTCTCTAAAGTTAATTTAGTTTATTTTTAATTATGCATGTTTTTGGCTATTCCCTTTAAATACATGTTTAGATTTGTTTAGTCTATTTTTGGTAGCACATCCATATTTAGATAGTTTGGTAATTTCTAGCATACTTTTATTATTTTATACAAATTATGATAGTTAGCTTACTTTTGTGAATATTGCATATGGGTATGTTTCATGAATCATTTAGATAGAAATTGCATGTTATAGGATTTAGGATTCTGCTTTTGACACTTATTTGTTTTGAAATGTTATGTACATATTTTATATATTTTTCATATTTGATTTTAGATGTTATCTCTTTATCTCTATTTTTTTTTATTTGCATGCATTTGAGAAATTCTATTAAACAACTAATGGTGATTAGTAGAGGCCAACCTTACGGTTGGGCGAACGGGGTGCCTAACACCTTTCTCGATTCGTACCTTAGCCCCCGAACTATTTTTCTCTGGTTTACGTTTTAAAATATCAGTAACTATTTTGTTTTTCTTAGTTTTTCTCAAAAACTAAGTGGCGACATTATTTTTAATAAAAATGAATTTTTAAAATTTGGGTTTCAAGGTGTTAAAATATTTTTGTAAACATATTTAAATTCTCTTATTTTTGACCCATAAATCCCAACGCCACAATATTTTTTGGCGACTCTGCTGGGGACTAGTTTACAAAATTAAATAAGAGGACTAGACTTGAAAACATCATTGGTTCTTAGTAAAATTTCTTACTTGTATTTTTGCATGCATATGCATTTGTTCTCCAACCCCCTGCTTGGTCAACCCGATGCCCTGAACGTTAATTCGTTTCGGGAATTGTTGAAAAGACGGGCAACCCTTGCTGACTGTATGCTATCGTAAGTGCAGTAAAAGAGTTCAGGCGTACTGTTTGACCATGGCCTGCACCACTCCAAGCATGAAAGGTATATACCTGGCTCTATTAAGAAGGTACCTTGTTCGATTAACCAAAATCGGCCTTTTGCATTTAGTGAACTTAGAACCCTTCAATTAGGTGCTGCTAACCCTAGTAGGATTAAGTGTTTTTTTTATTGTATGTTTTGATTGTATATTGTTACGATTGTTTGTTCGGATTAGAATAGTTTTTCCCCGGGTTCGGCCCGGATTCTCTATTATCCTTTGATTAGAATAGTTTTTCGCCTTCGGGTTCTTACTCGGGTTTCGATCTTCACCACGATCGATTTTTCACACCATAGTTTTCTTCCTAAGGTCATGCCCGTGTTTCGTTTTAACATCTCTAGGGTAGTTTCTCTCCCTTTCGGGTTCCTTTTGGCTTGCTAAATCTATACCCCATTTTGTCTAGGGTTGCTTGCTTCAAATTCTTTTCTTTCGACCTATGTGAGAAAGTTTTGTTTTTCTATCATTATGTTGCCAGTTTTCCTTTAAGAATCATAGGTCGAACCAGTCCCTTGAGGATTAGAATAGTCTCCTTGCCAGAACGCCGCCCGCTTAGACGAAATCTTTCCTCTAGAGTTCGAGGTTTTCAGATGTTCAGTTGTTAGGCTGCTGGTTTGAGCCTGACAGGGGCATTATTTCAGTTTCAAGCTATTTTGGGGTATCTGGGAGATTTTCTGTCTGTTGTCTGAACTCTTTCGAAAAATGTCTGAAACTAGTCATTCTGCTTGTGAAATTTAGGTTTTTCTGTGGGATACCGTTGATCTGGAAAGAATACAGTTAACATGAGTTTGGGTAAGATCAGAATCGGGCAGACTTCGTAGAGTATCTGAATCGACTAACATGGCAGAGCATGAAGTTAATTTGACAGCCCTGATGGGGGCTATTACCGAGATACAGCAAGCTGTGGAGCAGCAGACCCAAGCTCAAGTTCAATGTCAGGCACAGATACAAGCAATTCAGGCCCGTATGCTCGGTGTAAATAGGAAGCCAGATAATGTGAATGAGAATGCCAAAGATTTTTGGGATGACAACCAGGGACCAGAAATACCACAAGTCGTGGTACCACCGCGGGTTCCCCGCCCAATTGTAGTAGAAAAGGAGAAACACTCCCCAGTCTAGGGAATCTGCGCTGGCAGAAAAGATCGACCGGATGAAAAAGGTGTTGAGGAAAGCCAAAGGAGTTGAGGAATATATGCTCGACGTAGGGGGACTCCGCCTGTTCCCAGATGCCAAATTGTCAAAAAAAATTAAGATGCTGGACATGGAAAAATTTGACGGAACTGGAGATCCCAAAATTCATCTCCGAATGTATGTTGGTACCCTGTCACCAATGGGAATTGATGACCCATTGAAGGATCAGCTCTTTCACCGATCTTTGTCTGGGGTAGCCCAGAAATGGTTCCTCTCCATTGATATGGCTAAAACCAGAACGTGGAAAGACATTGCAATAGTTTTCATCAGCCAGTATAGTTGCAATGTCCAACTGGACGTTACTACTCGAGAGCTTGAGACAACCCGACAAGAGAAGCAGGAATCTTTTGTCGACTTTCTGACCCACTAAAAAGATGACAAACCGACCCTCTGAAAAGGAGTAAGTTCGGATTGTAGTAAAGAATCTGCAACCCCCCTTGAAACGCTATCTGATTACACAGCCGCTCTCCACATTCAAGCAATTATTTGATGCCGGGATTCAGATAGAAGACGCAATCCAATCCGGTGACATTGAGAAAATAGAACCCAGTTAGAAACCACCACGAAGGACTTTTCCCGCAACCAACCAAAATCCATCCGCTGCTCGCTCAGGCGAGGTGAACCTTTTAAATCCTTCTTCTTCCACCCACCCAACAAACAGCCTTTAACAGTCAGACAATGGCCAACAGCAACAAAAGCCGAGGAGGGTCTTCACTCTCCTTAATATTTCTTTATCCACCGCCCTGAATTGACTCGTCGAGAAGGGGCTCATCAAGCCATTGGACCCCATGCTTATTCTGGATCCACTTCTTTCGAGGTACAATGCCTCCCAATACTGTGCCTTCCACCAAGGCCATAGGCACTTAACTGACAAGTGTATGAGGCTCTGCCATGAGATCCAGAATCTCATTAACAACAAAGTAATTCCTCCTCCGTCAGCAACCCCAAAGCCGAACGTTACTACTAACCCATTGCCAAATCATACTAGGCAGGCTGGGGTCAATTATGTGACTTTGGGACAGTCTAAAGACTCGAGTCGGTTTATTTCTTCAGCACACCTACCGCGCCGGTCTGTTCCATCTATCGAGGATTCGACAAGTTGTTCATTCATGATGATTAGAGACAGCCAAGACGAAATGGGAGAATGGAATGATGACGCCTGAGAATGGTATCGACCGATGATCCAAACCTGCCAACAAGAAGAGGAGCGCAATGAAGAGGATGACTGGATGTTGGATTACCCGACTCGACCTTACGGGTTCGGCAATGCACTTGACGAAATCACCCTTCCCTAACGTTTTGAGGAAGAAGTACACGTTGACGACGTGTAATCTTATTGGCTGGTCAGGGTTGTGTTGAAATCTGATGGGATCGAATGGACTGATTTTTGGGCCGCTCGTGAATAGCAAGTAAATTTTGTTGAAAAGAATATCTGGGAAGAAATCGATAACACGTGGGCTATTGAAGATGACAAGGAATGGTAAGAAAGGGCAGCCGTTGGTGTCCTAAATGATTTGTGGGCATTTGAAAATCCTTCGTACTTAAACGAAGTGAGACAGACTGGTAATGTCATGCCCGACTTATGGGACCCTGAAGATGGTGTGGTGCACCTTACCCGAAGTGGAAGACATTTTAAGCCAGCTCAGTTAGAGAGAGGACGGTCGAGTGAAAAAGAGAAAGAAACAGAGTAAGAACATTAGTATCTGAGGCTTGTTGATGGCTTCGCACAAGCACAGACAACCTATTTTGAAAGTGTTGAATAAGGCTAGTGTCCCGATAGATGCAACTCCCGAGCAGCATATTGGACTTATTCTGCCAGCCGCCAAATCAAAAGTCATTTCCTTTTCTAATAAGGATTTGCCCGCTGAAAGAAAATGTCACAATAAGTCGCTCCACATCACTATCAAGTGCCTGGAAAAATAGGTCCCAGTAACCCTCATCGATAATGGGTCCGCCTTGAATGTTTGCCCATTGAGAACAGCCATCTATTTGGGGATGAGGCCCGACCAATTTACTCCCTGCAATCAAGGGGTGAGGGCTTATGACAACACCAAAAGGGATGTACTGGGATTGGTGTCATTTGCTATTTCAGTGGGACCTTTGAAAATGTCAGTAGAGTTTCACGTACTAGACGTCCCGACTTCCTTCAATCTGCTGCTAGGCAGGCCGTGGCTACATGACCCAAATGTTCAGGCGGTACCCTCTACCCTTCACCAAAAATTGAAATTGATAAAGAACGGGACAATGTTGACTATCCATGGAGAGGACAGTATTCATCCCCCGAAGGGAGGAGAGGGCACAACTCTGTTAGAAGTTCAGCACAGTGAAGACGACGTGTTGCTTAGTGGTTTTTAGTTTGATGAAGCCAGAACTGTTCAAATAGTAATGAATGAGGAAAAAAGGTATGTCAACCCGCAAGCTTTAATGATGATGAGGAGAATGTCCTTCTTTCCTGGTATGAGATTGGGGCTTAAACAACAAGTTATCCCGGAACCCATTCAGGTTTTGCCCGCTTCAAATCATTTTGATGAAGGATATAAACCGACGGAGGAAGATCTAGAAGGGCCAAGAAGGGGGCGAAAGGCCAATTATTCCGGAACACTCAATGGATACTTCATCAAGGAAGGGGAGGATTTTCCGTATTGTGGCTTTCTAGAACCATAGATTGACGAAGAAACCAATCAGAAGCTGCCTGGGTTGGAGATCTTTTTCAGCCACCAGTTGTTCGATGCAGAGGAGGAAGAAACAATGGAAGGAGAGAAGAAAGAAAAGAAGGTTCAGAAAGAGGATTGGGCTGACAAACTCGACGGTACTGACCTAGGAATGCTGTTCCACGAGAAGATGACTCAGTTGCGCATAACTGAATCGGATTGTTTCATGATGGGCTTTAGCGCACCGGCAGATTGTACCAAGTTCATCGTCAATACGGCCACAAAGGAAGTAAAAATTTGGTCCATTGAGTCTTCTGCTGTGCAGGTCGTCTATCTTGAGTCCAAGATTGAGTTTGAGTATGTAATTGAGGGAACGTCTGTTAGTGCTCCTCTCCCTGCTTTTACCATTGAGTCTGTAATTCCCACTGTTCTTAATGAAATGAACAAGATTTTCGGTTACTCTGCTTTGTTCAATTTGTTTCATATGCCTTCCAAAAATTTTGAATTCGACGGGAATATTCTAAAAAAAATAAAATTTATAATAAAAAGAGAAGAAGAAATGCGTACCTGACCAATAATTGAAGAAACTCTGTCAATAAATCTGAGTGATGAAATTAACCCACAAAATATTCAAATTGGTTCTTCATTATTATTAGCTAAACAATAACAATTAATAACTTTATTAAAAGAATTCAAAGATGTATTTGCATGGTCTTACGAAGATATGCCTGTAATTGATCCTGACATTGTCCAACACCACATCCCCCTATACCCTGATGTTAAACCAGCCAAACAAAAATTAAGACGGATCCGGCCAGAATGGGCTTTGAAGATTAAGGAAGAGGTTGCCAAACAGATTAATGCAGGGTTCTTGATGGTAACCGAGTATCCGAGATGGGTATCCAACATTGTTCCGGTGTTAAAGAAAGATGGTCGTATCCGAGTCTGCGTGAATTTTTGGGACCTCAATAAGGCTAGCCCGAAGGACGATTTTTCACTGCCACACATTGATGTTTTAGTCGACAGTACTGCAGGGCATGCCTTGTTATCGTTCATGGATGGCTTTTCCAGGTACAACCAGATTTTGATGGATCCCCAAGACAGAGAGAAGACGACATTCACCACGCCTTGGGGCACCTATTGTTATTGTGTGATGCCATTTGATTTGAAAAATGCAGGGGCAACCTATCAAAGGGCTGCCACTACCTTATTGCATGACATGATACATAAGGAAGTCGAAGTGTACGTGGATGATATGATAGTCAAATCCAAGGATCGGGAAGGCCACATCACAGCTCTGCAAAAATTCTTTGAAAGGATTCGAAAGTACAAGATGCAGCTCAACCCGTAGAAGTGCGCATTTGGAGTCATTGCCGAAAAAATGCTCAGATTCATGATCATTCAACGAGGCATTGAAGTCGACCCTTCGAAAATCAAAGCAATTTTGGAAATGCCTCCTCCGAGGACTGAGTGAGAAGTTAGGGGTTTTCTGGGGAAGATCCAATTTATCAGCCGCTTCATCGCTAAATTGACAAATACTTGTGAGCCGCTCTTCCGTCTATTGAAGAAAAGAGTTGAATTTGAATGGGATAAAAAATGCCAAGACGCCTTTGATGCCGTACGACAGTACTTACAAAATACTTCTGTTCTAGTTCATCCTGAACCTGACAGGCCACTGATCCTCTATTTGCCAGTGACTGATTCAGCTATGGGATGCATGCTTGCAAAAAAAGGAGAAACTGGAGTCGAAAAAGCTGTCTACTACTTAAGCAAAAAGATGACCAGGTCAGAAATACGATACACGCCGTTGGAGAAGACGTGTTGGACCTTGGTTTGGGCTTCCCGAAAACTAAGGCACTACATGTTATCTTTCACAGTAAACATCATCTCTCGGATGGACCCGTTGAAGTATCTGTTAAAAACATCGGCACTAAAAGGAATGCTGGCCCGATAGTTGCGGCTATTATCCGAGTTTGATCTCCAATATATCACCTGAAAGTCAGTCAAGGGTAGAGCAGTGGTAGAATTTCTAGCCGATCAACCAGTTGAAGGGGATGAAGACACGGAATTCCAGTTTCCCGACGAACAGCTAATGAAAGTTGGGGATGATAAATG
>JAOTRH010000022.1:13640271-13666053 GCA_034768845.1 Heliamphora exappendiculata
GTAATTTCAGATTCTGTAAATTGTTGAAAGTTTAATAAAGATGTATTTTCTGGATCCCCGAGCATGTATTTTATGTCAGCGTTGGAAATTCTCCCAACAAGTATCACCTTGGCTGATGAGAGAGAGTCTGGTAGTATATTTTTCCTTAGCTCATAACATATAGTTCGTAGAGAAATGCTAAAGTTGTGTACAAATGCTGATAAGAAATTCAAAGATTCTGAAATTTAGGAATTCAGAATAATGAAATCTAGAATAAAAATCATAAGATATTCAGAAATCCTTAAGATAAAAAGCATTTTCAAAGATGAAAAAAGCACTCCACAACACAAACGTTTCTCTTTATTCTCTCTATCTTCACCCCTTCCTTTTCTTTTTTTTTCCCTACATTGATTCCTACGTTAAAACCAATAATAATCCGTACCATTGGAATAAAATAAAAATAACCAAGAACCTTTTAAATTGTTCAAAATTTGTGTTTGGATTGATAATTAGAGAGTAATATCAAACCCATCAAATCCTCGAGACATTAGGTTTTAGAATTCAATGTTTAATAGTAAAAACATTATCAAAACTGGTAGTTATTTGATTTTTATTCACCCAATTGCAGTAAGCAAAGCTCCCATATATTTTTCAGCCTCAACCAAAAGAGATTCATAGTTAATGTGTTTTATACCCTATTGACTTTCACATGGTATTTATCTTAAAATCTATGAAATGAATCAAAAACTCGTTATGAGCCAAAAATAAATAAAGCACGAGAGAATTAGAAGAAAGAGTGTTAATTTACCTTCAATACCTATTGAGAAATCTTTGCAAATCAGGAGAAATGGAGTGGTAGCTATGAGTGTTCTCTGCAAAAGAACTTTTTTTAACCCATTTATCCGAGGCCTAATTACCAAAAAAAGAAAGTGTACTCTGCAAATCAATAATATCTATTAAGAAATCGTAGAAACATAAAACCAACATTACCAGAAATCAACATGCAAAAAAGTTTTTATGAAACACCATTTTTAGTGAGGAACCCCTAATATATCTGTCAATAAAATTCTAGGGGAGAGTGAGGAACCATCTTGTCCAGAACACAATTTTTGGAATACCATTTTTAGAACACCAAATGGACACATCTAAAAATCGTAAATTCAACCTCGTATGATAAAACCATTATGAGAAAACCATTCTTACCTTGTAAAAAATTAATATAATTTTGGATCATTTACATTATAAGAAACTACACTATTATTGGTAGTTTTTAGGACAATCATTGCGCCAACTGAATTGAAAATATAACAGTATGCTTTCCGGTGAATGGTAATGGAAATATAAAACCCATAATTGATCTTTAGAATGAAAGATATAGCAACATTAGCTGACCATATGAATTTTATGGTAGTTTCTCATCACCGAAACAAAATCCTCACACTGGGTTAGAATGCGAATACGAACCAAAGCAAAAATGAATGACGAACCAAAACAATATCACATCACTAGGGAAAAAATCAGATGAACCAAATCATAAAATGAAATTTTATTTTTCGGTGATGAGATTTTGTTCACTCCAACCTAATAAAATTTCATTTTATGGTTCATCTAATTCACAATCTAACAAACGAAAAACCATTACTTATGTTTCACTCTTTTGCTTTCCGAGGGAACAATTTGTTTTTCTCCATCATACATAAAAAAATCATATCACCACATAGCAGAGGTGAACATTTATTGCCACTGCTCATGTATCTCTATCTCACTGTTAGTTTGCCCAGGCTATGATTAAACTATATTATGACAACATGTAACAAATAACATTGTCCTGTTTTTGTGAATCCAAAAAATCAAACCAGCATTATTGACATTGTTTTTCAAAATATCCCATAGATATATTTACAAATATAGGAATTAGGTACAAAAAATAATCAGTCAAACTATAAAAACATAGTCCTCCTTCATTAGCTCTCCTAAAACAGTCTTATGTTGTTTTCTTTTTAACCAACCAAACAAAAGGAGATTCTTCCAAATAACTCACATTATCTTCTTCGGTTCACTTTCAGCAACAATTAAAACCAAAGTAATCAAACACATCCAACAATAACATATAAATGAAATATCTCAACAAATTAGTAACTCAGTGGTGGAAGGCTTTTCTCTATTCCTTCTGTTGCTTAGAAACCCTAGATTCAAGGGAAACAAGTATCTAGAAAAAGCCTTTGATGAAGTAACAAAGAAAAAGCCATTCCCACTTGAATTGAGATAGAGATACCCTAAGCGGCGGTGAATCGAGAGGCTTTCCCATTTGGCCAATTAGTAGATGGTTCAAAAAATTTAGACTGGAAAGATCACTAAATGGTTTTTAACCTAATTAATTAAGTCCATGTTACTTTTCTACATCAAAGTTTTCTATGATTTAATCTAGTTATCGAGATTAACTAATGCTCTATCCAACCTCTAACTTAAAAACCAACATATTACCAACAAGATATGCATAATTAATGCTTTCAAAGCAATAGAAATGTGTAAAGTCCCATACCCTCCACATCTACAAAATATTTAGAATTTACATTTTCTTTTAGTAACTAAAGGGCAACATATTTACACCCCATCAATCATAACGTACTTTTTAAATCAGTTTATTGCATGTTCAAAAAAATACATTACGATCTCTAAATGAGTTCAAACCAACTTTCATTAAAAGAATTAAAAAATCAAACCAACTAAGTTGGAAAGTGACTTCTTCAAAGTAAAATAATGCAAACAAGAAAGCTCCCAACTCCATAGCTAGAGCTAAACTTGGTGTAGGAAAGTAAGGAAAAAACTTGATAGCAAACGGAGAAAAAAAAAACAAAGAAAACATAGTAAAAAAACAGAGAAAAACTTGTAGCAGGAAATATCATTTCAAAATTGAACCCAAAATTATAGTCTTATCTTTTTTTTTAGTATCGTCACTGTGAGGGGGTTAAATCCTGACTAGGGCCACGTGGAGCGCACGTGGATTTTCGTACAGAGCAACAGCTTTTCAGCCACGATTGCATACCTCGGCATACACGCCCGAGCTCGAGCGGTGAGCCGTGCGTATGCGGATAGTGTGCTCGAGTTCTAGAGACCTCGGGACGTATGGCCTGTGCTATGGCCCTGGATCCGAGCTCAGAAAGAGTTCAATCCCGACCCTAAAGAAGGGGTGTTCGGCACCGTGAGGAGGAATGCTCGGCATTCACGTCCGAGCAAGACAAGCAGTCTGAACCCTAGAGCCGAGCTTGAGGGTTGATATTTAGGACCAATGTCCCATGATACGTATATCAAAAATGTGATATGATGATAAGAGAGATCAGTTGCAAGTAGGCCAACTCAGGGGCTAGGACGTCAAATAAGGTTGGCTTAGCCCTAGCCTAAACTAGGCCTGAATGCTGATGGATATCTTGACATGACAAAAGGATCTTACAGAAAGATTTAAGGATGGCACTGATATCTCACTATCAGCCTATTATTGTTATGTATAGATCAGAGAGAGAAAGTACAACTGACCCACCCGACCCGCTCGGGTCGGGTCAGATCCCAAAAGTGGGTCAAGTATTTTTCTTCCTATAAATAGCTAACACATTTGAAGGCAGAGATATACTCACTTTTTACTAGCAAAAATTCTGTCAAAATACTTTCTTAAGTTCTTCTCTCTCTCAAACCCTTACCTGACTTGGTTGTCGGAGGGTTCACCAGTATAAAGCCACCGGTGGGCATCTCACCCCTTTCTGGTGCAGGCACACACGTGGAATCCAACCCTAACAGTTCAGCCAGCTTAGATAAGACCAGTAGATCCCAATCCTTATTCTCTATAATTTGGTGCCGTCTGTGGAAAGGTTTGCTAAGAACGCCTCCATGGCTAGTCGGGAAAACTACATCCATGAAGAGCTGAGAAAACCACACGCACCACGCGCAGAAGCATCACACGCAACTCACCGTCGAAGGCGACATCATGTGCCTTCTGAGGTCCACGTTGGTGGGGCTAGGATCCACCAAATGAGGGAGCATACCCATGCAGGGAGCTCCTATGAAACCACCCCTTCTGAAGAGGACTACCCCACAGCTACACGATGCAGCAAGTGTTGGAGGGGTACCAGGATGAGCTAAATAGGAGAGACCAACAGCTTATCAGGCTTCAGCAAGAGCTCCACGAAATGAGGGCTCATGTGAACCAACAACGCTTGCAAGGAGTCCGGTCAGAACATGAGCCGTCCAACCATGATGATCCAACCGGGATCAAAGGAGAGGCGTTGCTCGGCCTCAGGCCAGCCGTAGCTCGAGGAAGGAACCTCAACCTGATCAACGTGAGGAGGACCCTGAGAGGAGTCGTGTCTTAGGCTCTAAAAGAAGGAAACAAGGGCAGATGCAGACTTCCAGCAACACCCATGCACCAGCCGTACACCGTCATAAGCAGCAACGGCAGGCCGACCAGGAGCTTGGGCGTGCAGAGGAAAAGGAAGAACTCAAGCAATGGCTGAACCTCCAGCTCGAGGGGAGGTTGCAGCCGGCCACGGGGAGGTCGGCCTAGGATGTAGCCCAGAGGGCGCTGGAGCAAATATCTGCCTCCCCATTTACAAGGGAGGTGGATGGAGCAAACCCAACCAAGAAATTTCAAACCCCTAAGTTCTACCCCTATGATGGAAAGACTGACCCTATGGGTCTTATTCGACATTTCAGGCAAATGATGGCCCTTTGGAATGGGAATGACGCACTGATGTGCAGAGTCTTTCCTTCCAGTTTGGGTGAGGTAGCTCTACGTTAGTTTGACAAACTCCCAGCTAGGTCAATTCAAAATTGGAGGCAGCTCGCCGAGTTATTCGCAACAAGGTTCATCACCAACAGCCGGCAGCTTAGGGAGATTGACTCTCTACCCGGCCTGAGGAAAGCTGAGAATGAAAGTCTAAAGTCCTATGCTCGATGCTACTGGAAAACTTTCAAAGACATTGACAATTGCAATGAGCAACTTGCTGTAGCCTCTTTAAAGCTCGAGTTGAATAGAACACATAAATTGAGGCATTCCTTGACCAAGAGGCCTGCTCAGGGCATGGCCGAGCTAATGTTGAGAATTGAGCAATACTCTAAGGTTGAGAAAGATATGGGAGGCATGGGTGACGAATCGCCTCCCCAGGGAGAGCAAAAAGGAGCCCGAGCGTATAAGAAAGAGGCAAAGAAGGCCAGGAAGAAGCCCGAGAAGGAAAGGGAGCGCGAAAGGCCGAACGGGGTATACAAAATGGCCAATACTGTGTTTAAGAAGCCTCTCCACAAGCTTCTTCGCCAGATCAAGGACAAGCCATGGTTTGTCTAGCCACCAAAAATGGTTATTGACCCGAGCAAACGAGATGCGAATAAACACTGCTCTTACCACAAAGAGCACGGGAATTACACAGACCGCTGCCAGCAATTCAAGAGATTTTTTGAAGAGCAAGTTAAGACTGGGAACCTTAGGCAGTACATTGACAAGGAAAAACCAGGGCCGAGCAGCATCCTAATGCCGAGCAGGGCAGAGGAGTAGAAGAACCAGTGGGAGTTATCAATGTCATACACGCTGGCCCCAACCCGGAGACATCGAACGAAACAAGGGGTGAAAGCCGGGAGAGGGCACATTGACGCGAGGTTATGCAGACCCAGCTCGGGTAAGGTGGTCCGGGAAAAAGAAAGTCCCCGAGTAGTGAGTTCTTGGTGGGAGATTTAACCTTATCCGACACCGACATGGAAGGGGTTGAACACCCGCATAATGACGCACTCGTTATAACCCTCCAAATTGGGAGACATGACGTGAAACGTATCTTGGTCGACCAAGGAAGCTCGGCGGAGGTGATGTATGCCGACCTTTTCTACAAATTGGGGCTCAAAAAAGAGGATTTGCTGAAATATCACACCCCATTGGTCGGGTTCGACGGTCAACCCATTCTACTAATGGAGAGGATCACACTGTTAGTCAGGGCAGGAACCGAGCTTAAGAATATCAAAATTTTAGTAGTGGACGCGCCGTCGCCGTATAACGCCATAATGGGGAGGACATGGCTTCACCAGCTTAAGGCCATCCCCTCGGCATACCATCAGGTCCTGAAGTTTTCAACTGCTAGGGGTGTGAAAACAATCCAAGGAGATCAGACAACGACCAGGCAATGTTTTATGGCTACTATCCGATGAAGAGTAGGCTCATCCAGGGATGAGCAAATGTGTGTGGTTGAAGTACAAGGCAAACCCCTCCTAAAAGACATGGGGAGAACACCGACAAAAAAGTAATAGAGCCGCTGAAAAAGGTTATGTTGAAGGAAGACGACCCTGATCGTTTCTTCCTACTTGGATCCCATATGTCCGAGCAAGAATAAACCAATCTGGTGAATTTCCTCAAATCAAATGTGGAGGTATTTGCTTGAACACCCTATGAAATGCGAGGTATTGACCCCGATGTGATGCAGCACAAACTGAACGTAGATCCCACACATAAGCCGGTAGTCCAACGCGGGAGGAGGTCTTCGGCTCAACACTCAATGGCCATAGCAGAAGAGATTGAAAAATTGCTCGAGGCAGGGGCAATAAAGGAGGTGCAGTACCCCCAATGGCTGTCTAACACCGTGATCGTCAAGAAGAAAAACGAGAAGTGGAGGGTTTGCGTGGATTTCACCGACCTGAACAAGACATGTCCAAAAGACTCGTTCCCACTCCCCAAGATTGATCAGTTGGTGGACTCAGCAGCCAGACATGGAACCATAAGTTTTTTGGATGCTTATAGAGGCTACTACCAGATAACTTTAAGCCCAGACGATCAAGAGAAAACCAGTTTCATTACTCCCAGAGGATTATACTGCTATAAGGTTATGCCATTTGGCTTGAAAAATGCTGGGACAACCTACCAAAGGCTGGTAACTAAGATATTCCAACCTCTGCTAGGACGGAGTATCGAAATTTACATAGACGACATGGTAGTGAAGACCGAACAAGAGCACAATGATTCAAATTATTTTTATATTTGTATAGACTTTTTACTATAAAACAAATATTAAGCGTGAAATAATGACTTTTTTTTGTTTTGTTTTGTTTATAGTGGTTTTTATTTCTTAATAAAAGGAAAACATTTGATAAAATAAAAAAAGAAATCAAAAAAATAACAAATTAAACTTATGTTTACTTATATTTCATGAACGTTTTCCATAATTGGTTTAACAAATATTATTTATTAAATTTTTATTAAAATAAATTGAATAAATTAAGAACAACGTGATTGAAAAAACAATAATAAACTAAAAAAATTAATTTTATCCCATATGGAGTCTAAAGATTCAATTAAATGCAGTTAGTTAGGTGGATTGTGCTAAATTTAGAAAATTAAATTTAACCTATTCAAACTACCCATCTTTATCATTTGTTTTCAAAGAAATCATATGACTTATTTTATTTTATTTATTTATTTATTTATTATTATTATTATTATTTTTTAATTAGGGATGGAGTTGAGAACATGGAAAGTTATGATGAGCCCTTTAATAGTAGTGTCCAAACAGCACCAAACTTTGCCACTATCATTTATAGACGTTAAGTATTTGAGTTGGGCTTCACATGTGGACGCGACTGTGATGTCCGGGATTGTGGGCCCATTCGATGAATCGCGCCGTGGGCTAATTAGATGATTCCAACCTTCGTGTTGCAGAGATCGTTTCTAATTTTAAGCCGAAACAATTTATAAAGCACATATTAAAATAGGGCTAGAATAAATTTTGAAGTTTTTCTTTCAAAATTGCAACACTACTTTCAAGTACACTCGGTGGTGGTCCTCACAAAATATCCTTTTAAGACTCTGTTCTCCAAAGCCGACCTAATTGAGAGAATGACAAAACTAGTTGTTGAGCTGGGAGAACACGGCATAAGTTTCCTGTCCATGATTGTTATCAAGGCCCAGGTATTGGCTTTATTGCTAAATTTTTTAGAAATGAGATAGCAACAGAGACATATCACACCGAACCACACCTTGAGGCGGGGGGAAGATCATCCTTTGGAACATGGAGGCTACAGGTTGATAGGGCCTCCGACAGCAAAAGTGCAGGGGCTAAAATAGTCGTCACCTCAACAAACGGGGTAATCCTGTAACAATCTGTAAAGCTTGGTTTCAACGCCTCAAATAACGAAGCTGAATATGAGGCGTTGTTGGCAGGATTACAAGCTGTAGAGAAGCTCAACATTTCATACTTGGAGGCATTCGACGATTCCCAACTCGTTGTCAATCAACTAATGGGGGAATACGAGGCAAGGGATGATAGAATGACCAAGTATCTCAACAAGGCTAAAGAGGCCTTAAAGGAGTTCAGAGCTATCAAAATTGAACAAATTGGGCTAGTAAGCAACAACCATGCCAATGCCTTAACGAGCCTCACATTAGCAACTAGAGCAACAAAGAAAAGAATAGTAGTTATACAGTTCCTTCTAAGGTCGAGCACAGAGGGATCGCATTAAGTACTGCCAACCGAGCAAGCACCATACTTGATGGATCCCATCACAGCATTCCTGAAGCACGAGCACCTGCCCGCCAAAAAGAACGAAGCACATAAGGTCAAACTGAAATCAGCTCATTTTTTGTCGTCCCAAACCAATAAGTTGTATCGATGTTCCTATACTGGTCCTTACCTTCAATGTGTACACCCCAACCTAATTGAGGACCTCCGATACGAAATCGAAAGAATATGTGGCAGCCATATAGGAGGATGGTCCTTAGCACACCGAGCAATTTCTTAGAGATATTAGTGGCCATACCTGTAAAAAAAAATGCTCAGCAATATGTGAAAAAATGTGAGAAATGCCAAATGTTCTCATCATTCATTCACTAGCCCTCTGGGAAGCTAAACCCTTTAACTAGCCCCTAGTCTTTTGCACAATGGTGCCTTGATATAATTGGTCTCTTTCCCAAGGCGATCAACAACAAAAAGTTCATAATTGCAGCAACTAACTTTTTCACCAAATAGATTGAGGCAGAGCCACTCACTAACATATGGGAGGCCGACGTGAAAAGATTTGTATAAAAAAACATAATCACTAGATTTGGAATCCAGCGGGACCTCATCTCGAACAATGGCACACAATTTGATAGAATGTTATATCTGTAGTGCAATAGCCAAACAAAGACTTCAAACAAGGCGATCCTAGACAGAATCAAGAAGAGGCTGAAAAAAACAAAAGAGAGATGGGTGGATGAATTACCGCATGCACTATAGGCCTACCATACTACAACACGATGGTCAAGTGGAGAAATGCCTTACTCTATTGCTTATGGAACAGAGGCGGTCATATCACTAGAGATCGGCCTTCCCACCATGAGAACTGATGAGTATGATTTGGAAGAAAACGAAAAGGTGCTAGCTAGAGACATGGACTTAGTCGAGGAACGACAAGATGAGGCGCTGCTCAGAATCAAACTCCACCAACAAGTAATGACCTGGGAGTACAACAAGAAGGTTAAACTAAGGGAGTTCGCTCTCGACGATGTAGTTCTCAAAAAAGTTATGAAAAATATGAAAGTACAATGAAGATACTGGGGGAGAGAAAGCAAGGGACGAACTGAGAAGGACTCTACAAAGTTCAATTAGCCGAGGGTCCAAAGGCATACTATCTCAAGGATATGGATGAAAAGAAAGTACCTCGGCTGAGGAATTTAGCTAACTTTAGGGTCTTCTATTAATAAGTGCTTTGTATCCATAAACTTATATTGAATGAATAAAATCGATGAAGATCATTTTTGCTATGTCTCACATTCTCAACATGAATCACAGGTAGTGTTTGACAATATTAAAACTAGTAACTTATAAATTGTAACTTGTTGTAGAAGTTATGAGTATTTGGTAAAAATTATAACTTGTACCTAGAATAGAAAAATAAAATAGTTATAAATTGTAGTAAAAGTTGTTAGTGTTTGAAAATACTTATAACATAGAGCTAAAATTAGTAGCATAAAATTAAAAGTTACTAACAATAGCTTTGCCAAGCACAGCCATAGTGACGTGCATCCTTCATTTTTGAGAGACCAGCTTGGTTGTAAGATTAGAATAATCTCAAGAACTAGAAAAGTTCCAAGGGTTAGAATAGCCCCTTAACATTCGAGGCAAGCTCGCTCATGAGATTAGAATATTCTCAAGAACTATAAGAGTTTCAAGAGTTAGAATAACCCATTCGTGTTTAAGCCAGCTCAACCATGAGATTGGAACAATCTCAAGAACTAGAAGAGTCCCAATGGTTAGAATAATCCCTTCACATTTAAGGCCAACTCGGCCAAGAGATTGGAACAATTTTAGGAACTAGAAGAGTTCCAAAGGTTAGAATAACCCCTTCGCATTTGAGACCAACTCGGCCATGAGATTGGAACAATCTCAAGAACAAGAAGAATTCTAAGGGTTAGAGCAGCCCCTTCGCATTCGAGTCCAGCTCGGCCATAACATTAGAATAATCTCAAGATTTAAAATCCCAAGTATGGGAGCAAGTCCCATTACTTCTAGGAAGATCTCGGCTCATTCGAGAGAGACACATATATTCAAAGAGAAGTTTATAGAATGAAAGAAAGGAAGACACAACATTCCAGAAATATACAAGTCTGAAACAAAACGCTTTCATTAATTACTTCAAAAAGTGTGTACATTTTGTGAAGTCCGATTTTACAATGATGAAACTGGTTGAGAATTGAAACTTGAACCAAAAAAAAAAAAAACAAAGTATAGCGAAAAAGAAGAAGCTACTATGTTGAGAGGTCGGGCTCAAGCCAGGTTGTCCACCACATCTGGCTAGGCTTTGTCTTGGCCTTCTACTTGGTCGTCGTCCTGGATTTCTATGATTTCTTCCCTAATAACGGCGGCACATGTCAGCTTGAGGCCATATATTGGATCTCTTCCAGCTAGGGAACAAGGAAATTTACAGGAGTTGTAAGTTTGGTGGGGACGATCTCGGCCCCAAGTAGGGCGGGAAGCTCTTCGACAATCGCTGTAGGGGCAGCAGACATGGCCCCAGGAAGCTAAGGGAACTCATACCATAAGGCAGAGTCCTCAGGCACCCCAACCTTCTTCACCCTCTTTGTATTTGAGGGTAAGAAGTTCGGCTTAGATGCCAAGGATCTTACCCATAAACTGGGCCGCCTCAGCTTCATCTCAGTCCCGTTGCTAGAGCTAGTCATCTCAGTCCACGCGAACAGCCTCTAAGTCAACTGGAATTTTTTTATAGCCTCCATGTCGGCCTAGGAGGACTCCAGCTTCCATATTAGTTTTTCGTTGTCTGTTGAGAGTTGGGCGATCTCTGCCTTAGCGTTTTTCGCATCTTCCTCAACAGCTTGGACCCTCCCCTCTAAGGCTTGTCGAGCAGAGGTTTCCTGGGCACGAACAATCTCATGCTCCCTTAAACTCTTTCGAGCAAGCTCGAATAACTATGCCACCCGCTGAGATTCCCTTGAAGGCTCATTGTAGCGGTCCTGAAGAAGGTTGACCGCCTTAAAATGCTACAAGAAAAACAAAGACAGTTAGAATAGCCAAAATCAGCATTAAGGGAAAAGTGAAAAATTTATAAAAGTATGGAAACATAAAAGATTGCTTACCCCAACGTCGAGTTAAAAGGCCTGTTAGAAGAGGGCCGATGTGGTTCGCTGGGCACAGAGTCAACCACATCAAGGGACAACATAAGCCTCTGACCAGCATTTGGGCCACCTTGGGGTCCTTTGAAGAGTCGCCCATGTGAAGTGGACAACTGTTCAAAACGAGCTCGAGGGGCCATTGGGAAAGGGCTTCCTCCCGCCCTTATGCATCTCGGCATCGGTTGCAGATGGACGAGCCATCGCCGCGAACAAGGTGGCTTTTCGGCCTAGATCTCCTACGTTGTGGTAGGTTGGCGCCGAGAAGCTTGGGGCTTAGTGGAGGGTGGCTGAGAGCCTGCCCTTTGTTCGGTTGTAGGCGATGGTGCAGGGTCCTCAAGAGCTTGCTCACATTGCATGTAATACACACTTGCTGGTTGATTAGGCGCTGCGAATTTATTAGTATGGTCACAATTTTTATATTTTGAATGGTTTTAATAAAATTGGACAAATTCGGCATAAAACCGTGATCAATCAGGAGTACTCAAGTTTGATTAGGACCGATTGGATTTAGTCGCAGGTGATGATCAAGAATAATCGAAAGTAATTTGGTTCAATCAGAGGCAAATGACTAATCAGCAATAGATGCAATGGGGACTTTAGTTGCAGGTCGAGTCAAACCAGAAGCCAATTTTATGATTTGACAAACGATTGACAACCAATACACCTTGACGAATAGGTAAAATCATGATAGACACTTTGATGACTAAGTGTTGGGTATCTCAGTGTAGAAGCATGAATTGTATTGATTATAGTATGGCGAATCAACGACAACGACATGATCGACATCGATTATCTTTAATGTGACTTGCAAAATTAAAAAGCAAGATAGAAATTGTTGAGTGTGTGCCTTGTATTTTATAAACTCATATAATAAAAATTTTATTTATATATTTTTAGATTGGGATAGAATCATGAATTTATAAGAAATCTAAATACGTGTAGGGTTTAATAATTACATAAGGGCTAAAATTTTTTGAGTTTTCTTATAAATAGAGATTTTATATAATTATAGTAGATGTGTAAAAATTTGACACAAAGGATAAAAATGCAAGTAGAAAAAAACAAACAAACAAACTATTGAGGCAACATGATGACTCTTGAGCTAAAAAATGTAGCTTATTTCAAAGCTTGAGTCAAAGTATTGAGTTATAATTTAGTTTTTGTCTCATAATTATATACTTTATAGTTATAATAAATTATATCTCTTAATTGTGGACTTAGACAAGTTATGTTAAATTATATAAATTTTTGCATAAATTTTTTTTTAATTTGCGTAATTATGTTTTCATTTACGTTAGAGATTTGATGATTAAATCCTAACAAAAATTATACATATTGTTCAACCTCCCAATAAATGGAAAATAGTTGCACCGGCCTCTTTTGCGTTCGAAGTTTAACGATTAAATCCCAACAAAATTTTCATATATACACACACACATATTTCTCAACCAGATAGTTTAGAATTGGCTAATTTTGCTAAAAACCATGCTCTTATATCAAATATGACAGATGTTATGGCGGCATTACAGAATGAGATAGTCAAAGAACTCTATTATCACATTACTAATATTTTCGGTATTATTTTTTTCTTTTACAAAGAATGCAGAAATACAAAACTGCTAGGAATTCTCCGAAAAAATATGAGGAAAAAACAAATAATTTAAATAATAATAATATATGGAAAACGGATAGAACGTGAGGGGAGGAAAATAAAATAAAAAAACGAAACATTAATGGACGAGGTATGTAATTGCGAGTGCCACAAGGAGGAGTACATAAGCAATTCCTTGATCAATAGCTGCGCCTGCATAGACAAAAGTAAATTTGGATTAATCTCAGCCACGTAAGAATAATTTTACAAAAAGTTTTAAAAAAATTCAAATAAATGTATTTATAATTTTTTTTTTTGGAATCAACAAAAACACACTTTACTATTTAAAATTATATGCTTAAAACTTTAACAAACAGTTTGAACTTTTATTTAAAATTATAATTACATTTTTTCTAATTCAATTGGTACGATCTTAGATTTGATTATTAATTCTCACTAATTCGAATCTTTTCAAATCTCTTGAAAAATTTATTTGACCGTTAGTTTTAAAATGTCAAAGTTAGTCAGTCAAGTCACGTGTAAATAAACTCAAATACCCAATATAAATAATTAATCGTGATTTCACACCTAACTAATAAATATTATTTTATTTTAAATATTCTTATTACAATTATTTTTTCTCAGCAATATAATAATTTCAAAACTACTAAGAGCCTGATTGGCAGGCAATTAAGCTTAAAAGCTCTTTTATTTTTTCTCTTCCGTATTTTAGCTAAAAAGCTATATTAAACTTAAAGTAATTTTTTTGTTAAATTAATTTTAAGTTAGCTGCTTATAAATTGATCAATGGGATTAAAAAATATTTTTTTTATCAGGCTTAAACTAGATAATTTTTTCTTTCATATAGTTGAGCAAAACGATTAATATAATTGTTATTAATAGCAAATAAGTTATTAAATAAAAATATTATTATTTTTTCAAGTATAATAAAAATTTAAATAAAATATTTTATAAATTAGTATTATAACGTGACTCTAACGTTTTTAGCTTTATTTTTCAAATAAATTTTTTATATTTTTAACCAAAAAACTAAAAAACTAAAAAACTAGGTTTGCCTTAAATAATTGCCAAGACTTCGTTCATTTAACTGGAAAATATTCAATTGATTTATAAAATTATTCCTAGCGAAAAAAATAAAAATTAAATTTTTATCAAATTCCTTACAAACTTAAAAAGTGATAGAAAATTAATTCATTTAGATTTTTTTTTCTTTATTTTATTTTTCTAGTAAAATACTTTCTTTTCTTTTTTTTTCTTGGGGCATAATTTTACCGACAACTAAAGAAAGCCATGGTAGACTAAGTGAAGAAAACTAAATAAAACCAAATCATAAACTGCATTCAACAGTTCCGTCGGTTCAGTAAAGAACGAATTGATTTATGAATTGCACCTACCAAACTGATTTTGAATTTTCTTGAACAGTTTAAGTAGGCATTGATGTATAATTTACAGTAAAAACGCACAAATCCGAACAACGAAAAAACCGTCCGGCGAGATGTACCCGTCCGGCGAAATTGACAATGGTGAGAAGGAAAAAAGGAAGGAGAATGAATCTAGTTACCATCGCCGGTTGGAGCGTTTGGTGCCGATGAAGGACCAAGTCCCTGTCCGCGGCTAATCTGGAGAAGCGCCATCAAGAAGAATCCGATGATCGGAAGAGAAAACAATCTCATCGAGTTCATATTTTTCAATCACAGATCTAGAAATTCACAAAAGCGGGAGTGGATCGAAAAGATGTGAATTCGTACAGAATCGCAAAGTAAACGAAACAAACTGGTACAGAAGATCTCGAGGAGGATGAAGAGGCTGTTAGGTATATATATGTGTGTGTCATTACATATATTAGGGTTTGGGCGGAGGGACAAGGGTGGTTGCAGTAGCACAAGAATTTTCCGAGAAAGAGAGAGAAAATATGAGAGTGGGGTGGAAGGTACGCTGAGTTGGGAAATTTGACTCAGACACGGAAGCGGCGCGTGCATGAAGGAGAGGGGAGAATTTTCTGCAATTGAAACGTGGAGTTGGACTCGGTATTCTCTCCGTTTTACACACACATGGAGGTTTTTCTATTTCTATATCTAATGGTATTTAATATTTATCGTAAATTTATTTTTATAATTCAAATTATTTATATTGGTTTGGTTTATAATAAATATTTATTTACTTATTTAATTTTTATATTTATTTATTAAAAAATTATTATTTAATTAAATTAATATAATTTTTTACTATTTTTATCGAGACGATCAGAAAAAAAATAAATTTTTTTAACTAAAATAAAAAAAATTCAAAAAAAATAAAAATAAGTAAAAATAATCTAATAAAGCAGATCTTGTGTTACTTACTTTTATATTTAGTACAAAAAATTTATTTTTTAATTAATTTTTTTTGAACTTTTTAATTAAGATCTTGTGTTACTTATTTTTGAACGTATTTAAAATGTAAATAAGTTTTTTCTTTTTAAAAAAGTAAAAAAAATAATTGACTTCTTTGGAGGCAAAAAATATGACTTAAAAGCTCATTTTTTGTTTTTGTAAAAAAGAAACTTTTAAATTATTCCAAATAGGAGATTATTTGATGTTTATAATTGGAAAAGTTCATATTGCATAAATTATTAACAAAGTATTTATTACAAATTTTAATTAATTAAAAATAAGTAAACATATGACTGGATTACATTAGTATTAAAAAATAAACATGTATAATTTAAAAAATGAACCATTCAATTTTTCTATGATCAATATAATCAATTACGTGATTTATTTAATTTTTGTATAAAGAAATGAAGAGTGTTGACCACTCAAGATGGTTTTTTTTTTTATGGGTTCATAATTAGTTTATAAGTTAGTTTTTTTTTTTTGTATTTTTATCTAAAATGTTTAATTGGACTCAAAAGTTAATTATTTGGTAACTTAAATTTTAAGTTAATTTTTTGTTTTTTATTCAAAGTGAACAATTTTACCCTCCTATATATTTAATATTAACAATTATATTTAGTTAGTAGTGACAGTAAATAAATTATAAATAAATATATTATTGTATTTTAGAAGTAATGACAGTTTAAATAAAATATTTTGAGAGTTTGAGTTTTGATTTAATTTTTTAATTTTTTAACTTATTTGCATTTTTATCAAACGAACAACTTTAGTTTTTTGACGCTTTTAACTAAAAACTAAAGTTGTGGTCCATCTATACTATTATAATAAGACAACACCTAAGTTGGTGAAACTTTTGTGATATTTTGTCTTATCTACACAAAAAATTCAATTTTTTTGTTATTTTTATCCTTTGTGTTCTCTTTTAAAATGGTTAAAAAAACTTTAAAAAATAAACTATAAATTTGTAATCTCTCTAAATTTATAACCGGCACAAAGCGTGGCACAATTACTTAGGCCCCGTTTGGATAAATAATTTATTAGCTTATTTAGCTTATAAGTAAACAAATAAACAATTTCGTTTGGTTTTCTAAATAAGTCAAAATTTAAGTCAATAAATAAATAAGTCAATAAGCTAATAAGTAAATAAATAAATAAGCCAATAAGCCAAATAAGTTAATAAAAAAATAAAAAAATAAACTAATAAGTCAAAATAAACGAAAAATAAGTCAAACAAATCAAAATAAGCAAATAAGCAAGTGTCTTCTCAAATAAAGCAAATAAGTAAATAAGTCAATAAAATCAAATAAAATTACTTATTCCATTTTTTGCTTATTCAATAATAAATAAATAAGTAAATAAATAAATTATCCAAACGGAGCCTTATATATAAAGAAACGTTGAGTTTTGACCACCTCAATCATATAATAGTTTGAAAGAAAAACAATCAGCAAGATTTCGTTTACCATATAATAATTGCATCCAACTATTTCTAGAATTGTTGAATCTAATTCTGGTCAAACGTAAGTCTTTGTTGACATCTCTTCTCCGATACTCTCGGTGGGAGGAAGAGTTAGCCCATCCTCAACCATTCCAATCCTCTCCTAATTTTTTTGGTATATAAATAAATTATATTTTTTATATGTATGTTAGGTAGATATTCTTCGATAGGATACTACGGTAACTAGATATATTATGCGAGTGATTTTTTGACTAAATCTACTTTGAGAGGAGTGTTCTGAGCAGATTTGTTCCGTAAATTGACTAGATCTGCTCCGTGATGGTTCGTATTTTCGTTTAGGCAGATGTCTTGCTCGTTTTCTTTTTATGTTTTTATTATGTCATGATCTATCTCTTTTGTTTTTTTTTTACGTCTGTTTGGTATTCTTTGAACTTCTTCTTGTATGAGAATTGTCTTCCCATCGATGGTGCGGGCTTTTTTTCTCTTCACAATAAGAGTTTTGGGTATTTTTCGATCAGATTCGCAAAGGAAGTGAGGTGAAGATGCGATTGTCGCTTCATCTCCGATGAACGTCGTCGACAAGTACGATGTTTTAGATTTAAATTAAATTTAAAAGTCTTTATAATTTATTAAAAATTTATAAAAGGCTATTGTGCCGATTTGTTATTTCTCCGATTCTTTGTGGTCCAACTGTTGTACTCCTCTCTCATTAATGAAAAATAATAATATTCTTAAAAAAAACATAAGTCTTTCTTTGAATTAAAGGTTCTGGAAAAAATGTGAAGAATTTAAAAATATAAAGTTACTTATATTATATTTAATGAAGGAGAGAGAAAAATATAGAAGTGTTAAAGGAGAAGTACAAGCATTCCAAGCATTTCTTTGCTTCTCTTTAAAATTGAAAAAAAAACAAATAAAAAGTGAAATATTTATCATAAAATATATATTTTAATTTATAATATATCAATCTACTTGTTTTTGTAAATTTTTTATATCAATTTATGTATTTCTTTCTTTTATAAATATTGTCTAACCAAGTAAAAGAAAAGAATAATTTACTTTTCTCGCCTAAACCATCAAAGTTTTTTTATTTGATTTCTCAACTATTAATTTATATATTTATCAAATTTATCTGTCGTCTATATAATTTACTCTTACTCAACCAAATTAAAAATTAATATCTACTTAATTGATAAAAAATAGTCATGTAACCATTTTTATTCATTTTTTGTGAACAAAATAATTATTTCGTTGCTTGATGTGAAAATTTTATTGGCAAAATAGAGTTTTGCAGCCATTTTCACTCATGTTTTGTGAATAAAATAATCATTTGGGTGGTTGTGATGAGAAAGTTATTAACAAAAAAAATCCAAAACAATTTTCACTCATTTTTTGTTGACAAAATAGTAATTTTGCTATTTGTGGTGAGAAAATTAAGTCATTTTTTTGTGTTAAGAAAACAAAATAGAGTATAAAAAAAAGATAGCTTTTAATAAATGATAATTTTTAATTTGACTTAGTAAGGGTAAATTAAATAGTTGAGGAACCAAATAAATAAAATTAATAGTTGATGAATAAAATAAAAAAAATTATAATAATTAAAAAAATAAAAATAAAATTAACCCTAAAAAAAGATACTTTCCTCTCTTCCCTTCTCTTCCTTCATCTCCACCCCATAACACTACCATTTTCCTTCAATCTAACTTCCCTCAATTCAAACAAATCTAAAAGCTTTTTATACAGGGAAAGGTATCCCATGCATTGGGGAAATTAAAAATTGTCGACGTGATTATTCCAGTTCAGGTATTTTAGAATAGGATTTGGCTTGCCTCCGGTTGGCATTTTAAACTGGACAAAACAGTCCAACCAAACGCCACCGTATTACTTGCTTTTTACTTTGATTGGATGGATTGCAAGCCAAACACACAAAGCAGTAGTGATTAATAGAAGGAATAGCTGTAGTTGGGCCGAAAGTGGTGGCGAAAGCTGCATCTTGGGGAGGCGGCTGGTGGTTGGTGGTTGGTGGCGGGTGGGCTCTCTGTGCTGTGGGTATTCAGTGAGTTCTGAGTATTACCCATATTGCCTTGTTACGTTTTTGCCTTTTGGAAGTAGCCCAATGCAGAACCTCTCGAGATACTTCTGGATTTAATCAATCCATTTCTGCTTTGTGTGTTTGGCTTGCAATCCATCCAACTAAAGTAAAAAGCAGGTAAAACGATGGCGTTTGGTTGGACTGTTTTGTCCAGTTTAAAATGCCAACAGGAGACAAGCCAAACCTGAATTGCAGACGGCTCAAAAGGGCATTGACCTAATATTTAGAGATAATACTAATAAGTACGTATTTTATTAGACTTCTTTGATTGACTGGACAAATAACTATGACAAATTATATAGAACCACCATAAATTAGGACAGCACACCAAGAGCTCTCTATAAAAGTCTAAAGGATAAGAAGCCACCAAGTAAAGTTCTTCTTCCTAACAAGAGATCTGACTTGATCGTCGGAGCATCTTTGACCGACACCATTGATGCTATCTAAGACTAACTTCTTCTATTGCAGGTTTTCAAATGAAGCTCAGCTATACAAGAATCGGACATCATCAAGAGATAACTCTCTCTCTCTCTCTCTCTCCCCCCCGCGACTATGGCCTTCCTACCGTCATTCCATGCCCATTGGATCCACCTACAATTTTCTCTCCTCCGGGTTGCTGGCAAAACCATGGCAGGGCAAAACAAAATTTTCAACACACTCTCCCCACTAATGCATATCCCTAGATATGGCGATGAATATCCGAACATTATTGCGTACCCAAACACATCATATGTGGGCTATCTGCAAACATACCCTTAATGTGCAAGAAGAAAAATGAGAGAGAAGGAAGAAAGGAAAGTGGAAGATGCCCGCGGTAGCAGTGGTGGTCCATAGGGCAACAGCAACACAGAAAGCACCAGAAATGGTGGTTTGAAGCGGCGCAACAGGGTGGCAGGGTGTGGGGTGGCAGGGTAAAGCAATGTGATTGTTCACCCACAAGGCATCCATGTTCTGGCTTAATTACAAACAGAACATGCAAGAATTGGCTTCCAACGATCCTGAAACATGAAGAGGAATTCATGAAGACCTAAAATAGAAGGGCATAGAAGTCATCCCATGAAATTGTTATGCACTTGATCCCTTTCTATTGGGTTTGTGTTGGATTTTTGTTTACCTCACCTCGGGTTGTGAGAGATTCCTTTAGGTGTAGGTTTTTCTTGTTTTTGATGGCTTGCCCTTCCATCATCTTGTTAGCCCTTGAGGCTTTGTTTTAAGCCTCGTTATATATCTTTATTAATTTTTTGGTTATAATGCACACCTGCATTAGTTTCTCGAAAAATAAAAAATAAAATCACATGAAATTGTAGCAAAAAATGTCCCCAAGCTAACAGGGTTTTGAAATTTCAAAAACAATTGGAAACTTTCATTTTCACCACCCCTCTCTTGATTGAACAAAATACATACCTAATATTTTTTTTTTCTGAGTGAACTTTCAAGTAAAGGCAATGTTCTATACCAACTCTGCAGTGGGCACTTTATACATCCAACTCACCCGAAATGGGAGTTGCTGAGGAAATACTTCGTCTTCAGAAAGTTGCTTCTCCAGCTTATTGGAAAAGACAGTTTAAATCCCGTGTCATGCAAAATTCAACTCACTGCTCGTTTTTAGCAACAATTTTAAATGAACGAAACTTGACTTAAAGATTGTAGAATAACAAGTAACATGTGTACATAAAAACAGAATGACCAGAGGAATCAGGTGCCAGTAAAACATTTTATAAATCACATGGTAACACTTGTGTCCACTATATAGCAGCAATCTATAAGCGAGTCTCGTACCGAAAGGACTGCAGAGAAGATCAAACTGTTCACTGTCCCCACCAAAGCTCCACGCTCTCGCTTTCACTGCACATCTGAGTTGATTTTTGGGCTACTATCGCATCTACAAATTTCACTGCAAAATCAAGCACAAGTCCTCTAAATAGCAAAGATGACCAAACTGGTTAAGACCACTTTTTGAAGAAATCAAGCAGTTTCGAAAGGCATGTGTCTAGCTGTTTGAGTCACCAACCAATTCCCATTTTACATCACTGACTTAATTCCAATCACACTGCACCAGAGACACACCACTGGATTTTGAAGCAGACCCAGCACTTCACAAAAGCCTCATAAGAAGCAAATTTCAATAATATTCCTTGGAGAAGATATGGATACCCTTGGCAAATTATGGGCAACATGAAATATTAAAATGGGAAGCAAGAGGTAAGAGAAGTAACTGACAACCTGCCAAAGCAAAGTATTAAAAGAAGTAGCAAACATTACTGGAGCTAGTTTTAGTCATCCAGTTGGAGGATTAAGACGTAATGACTGGACAATCTCTAAGCCCACAACGGAAGAGCAACTAAGTTTTTCTTACAGAGAAGAACACTATCTAGTTTGAAGTGTGGCTTGTGAAATGATATAAAAAGTTGCTCAAATTAAGTTAAAAGTTTCTCACCTAGGTGTAGCAATCCTGATGGGTAATCGTCTGGTTGTTCGTATTTACATACACTTCACACGAGACTCTTGCCTGATAAAAATTTGGAGAAGACAACATAAGTATGTGGAGACAAAAGATCTAACTTCTAATATGTAGAACAAGAGAAACAAGCAGCAGACAAATTAATAGGAAATTACGAATCATCATAAACGAAAAATCAAATAAATGAAAACGAAACAGAACTGACTTATTCTAGAATGCATATCAAATGAACTACAAGGAGTTACTACAAACACTGCAAAAGAAACTCACATGGAGTTACTACAACTTAGCATGGCTTATCAAGATCGTCTTTGTGAAGTCTAAACCGAATTATTTAAACTTATGAGTTCAACTTAATACGACATATAAACATGTAATGACATAACTAAAAGGATATAAGCATGATTTTACCAATCTATTCACAGAGCACCTTCATACCACATGTACAATTTCCTCCCGCTCTTTCTGAACTATCAAATTAGACCAGTTCATGTATTCCCCAACCAAGGAGGTGTGAGGGAACAGGATCATGTCCTCACTGCATGAGTGCTCATCAAACTTCTCCATTTGTAGGCATTTGAAAATGTTCTGGTGTCTAATCCTTCTGGCAAGCTTTGGCCAGTTAATCCACCTAATTTTAAAAGTACAAGCTTATTCCAGGCTATTCTACAAAACTTAGATTCCAACAGCTTTAAATAACCCTATATTTCTACAGTTAGATTTACAAACCACCAATAAGCTATGAAAATTTTATAACAAAAACATGTGCTTCATAGATTGAAATGAAACCACCTCCACATCCTCACTAATGGATGCGTAATCATTTAGAACTCATTTCTCACACAAGTTTGTCAAAGCTTTTGGAAGTTCAAAATACACAACAACAAGAATCAATGCAGACTTTTCTTTCCCTGCAGTGTGAGATACCAGTGGGCACAGGGATGTATGTGTTTCTACAAGGCTTAGTTTTGCAAGAGCAGGAAAACAAGGATTGTTTCAGGCTCAAGGTTTTGGTTTGGTTACAAATGTTATAGTAAATTATTCTCTCACATAATCCGCAAATGTCAGCTGGTTTGTCTGTACTACAAAATGTGTTCTCTATTTAATATTGATGCGTACCTAGTTAATTGTCTGCTACCACCAGTGCAATAGTATGAACCAAGGTTGTCAATACCGTTTTGTACTGGCTGGTACGCACCGTTTTGGACAAAAAACTGATACTTGATCACTCTAATTTTATTCCACCTAAAATAGTGATTGGTACTGGTTGGTGTTCGCTGCATAGGAAAATACTTGGCACAAGGTGGTACCGGTTCATGACTAAACCAAAAAAAAAAAACTCTACTTAAATTTTTGTTATGCTTCTTTTAAAAAAAATAAAAATAAAAAGTTTTTCTCAAATTCAAGATTCAAACATACATAGCACAGAGGGAGAGTTCTTTCACCAAACAAACAATGTTAAATCATCAAAAAAAATAATATTAAATACTAACTTCAGCTCCCTTTCATGTTAACTCAACATAAATGAAAAAAACTAAACGTTAAGTTTGGAATAACTAATTCCAATATCGTATTAGATAAGTACTTATGTAATAGTATGTTATTTTTGGACAATATTTTTAAAATTATATATAAAATATTACGACAAGTCTTTCCTGGGAATTGAAGTGATGAGATTAGAAAGAGATTTGAAACCAAGTGTAAGTATTCAATGGATTTATTGTCAGAAGTTGGTCTTTCTGCATGCAAACCAAAACGAGATCTAAAATTAGCCTCACGTACTGGAGAGCAATTGGATGATCCATCCACTTATAGAAGACTTATTGGTAGCCTTTTCTACCTTAAGAATTATTGCCCAGACATTACTTACACTTACCTGCTAATTTTTTATAGACAAGCCAAGACCCTAGATCATCTCAATTAGAAGCTACTTTTCGGATCATGCGATTCATCAAAACCTCACCCGAAAGAGGTTGATTCTTTCCTACGTCATCCTCTCTTCGGCTGTCTTATTACTCTTATATTGATTTTACCGGTACCAGAAAGTACCATTGATGAATGGACACTGATACTCTAGCAGGTACAGTATTTGAAACTTTGGTCCGAACTCAAGAAGTAGCTTATGTGTGGGTTACTCATTGACACCAGAAACCTGTTGGGATTAGACAGAAGCACACCCAAAAACGAAAACATGATACAAGCACGCAGATTTACATGCAAATCAGCTTCCGTTAGAGGGAAAGCGAGATCTCTACTATAGATGACAGACTAAAATATGAGACCAGCATTGCTACTGCAAGCTGCTGGAATAGGCTACACTAGTCAAGCTAGCCAATAAAAATCTTAAGGAAGACAATCTAATAACTATAGCAAATTACAAATCAAATACCTTATTGGAGTCTCATTGTCTAATAATTTAGCAGAACAATTTCATCTTAAGCATTTTGTAGCAATAACAAACCCAAATGATATGTTTGGTTCTTGTATTATGTTAAGGTCAAAGGAAAATCATTAATTTCTTCTATTAAGCTAAGTCAAAGGAAAAGAAAAGGGAAAGAATGGAAAGGAAAAATAAATTGAAGAAATTTCTTAGTTTTGATTGAGTCTGAAAAATGGAGAAAAACTGAATTAGCATTTCCCAACCATTTTCATATGGTTACTCCTGCAAAATTGAGTATGTAATTTCGTTTTTCTATATTCTCCCCGCCCCCAATTCCTAGATTAAAATGTCCACAAATTAAGGAAATTCAAAACAAAGAATAAATTAAGAAATCACTGGGCATACTTTGATGGGAACGTCAACGAAGAAGAGCCGGATTGTCCCTTTCACCACCGAATCAGTATCAAAAGGAATCGAACCTCTGGCCAAATCCTCGATCAAATAGACCACATCTTGGATGAATTCAAATCCATCGATCACAAGCGTGGCGTTCACGTACGACGATCCTCTAGCCCTAATTCGCCCACCGTTGGACGTCACAAACCCGAGCTCTCGCCCTCGATAGCCGACGGAGACGACGAGAGAGGAGTAGTTGAGGGAGAAGAAGTCGCGATTTCGAACTCTGAGGGTGAGAGAAAGCGAAAGGTCGAGGGTGGGTCGAGGCGAGGTTCGAACTTGGATGTGGCTGAGGTGGAGGCGGACGAGGGTGAGGTCGGGATCGGAGGGGTAGAGGAGGAAGGCGCCGGCGGCGAGGAGGAGGAGGAAGGCGGAGACGCCGAGGCAGCGGCGGAGGGCGTGGTGGTGGTCGGGAAGAGGGCGGCGGCGGGGGTAGAGAGGTAATACAACGTAGTTTTGGTGGTCGGGGAAGGGGGGTATAGGGGCGTAGAAGACTTCTTCGTCTTTCGACTTCGATGCCATTTTCCGTCCGTCGGAGTTGTTAGAGGAATTTTGTAGGTTCGTATGTTAGTAAATTCATAGTCAACGTTGTCGTGCAAGTATGTGTTCGGTCCATCTTTCAGCAAATTATTAGTATCCGTTTGGTAACGTTTTACCGATCAATTTGGCTTATTAATTTATTGACTTATTTAATTTTATAAATTTTTAATTTTTAATAATTTTTTCTATTATTTAGTTAAATTATTATATTTTTTTGATTTCTCTTATTAAGACAAATCAAAAAAATAAATTTTTTTTAATTAAAATATAAATTTTTTTTAAAAAAAGATAAAAATAAGCTAATAAGTCAAATTCTATATTATTTAAACTAAAATAAACAAAAATAAACTAATAAGCAACATTTGACCAAATAGGGCCTTTATGTTATTATTTTATATTTTTATTTATAAACTTTTTTATAAATTATAAATAAAAATATGTTTAATAATTATTTTAATTTTCAAAAAAGTACGAACAGCTTTAAAATTTTATTAAATTCTTATAAACTATTTTATAAATAAATTTTTATTTTATCTTTTTTTCTCTATCACCTTCGACCACTATCTTCTGGTCACCATTTCCAACCACCTCTTTTTGATCACTACCTCCGATCATCACCATCCATCCACCGCCTCCAACCACCTTCTCAAGCCACCGCCTCCGACCACTAATTTTGATTACCACCTCTTACTATCATCACTATCCCTTGGTGTTATTAATTTATTATCAGCTAACACATCTGATTACTACTTGGGACCACTGTTTTCTAAACATTCATGTGCTAAATGTATTTTTTATT